>SJYX01016451.1:27888-86014 GCA_006410675.1 Oreotragus oreotragus | reverse complement strand
TAATTTGTTTAATGGGGAGAGGTTACAAAGTATAATACTCAGGCATTTCTATTCTGTTTTTGTTTAACTTTATGGGATGTGTCTTTTTGTAATTTGAGTTGTTATGACCCCTCACATTCGGTCTTTCAGTTAGATTGTGGGAAGAGTTCCTGTTACTAGGTTTCTGAGTTGGTGAAGCTTGTTTGAAACTGGCACTTTAGTTAGGCCCGGTTCAAATGACCTGTTGTAATACAAATGAATGTGACTGGTAAACACTTTTTGCTGGCCCTGGATTTAGCAGAGCTGAAAATACCAGGTGAAGAAATAAAACCTTTCTGGTGCTTTTGTCTGGAGTAGTTTTTTCCTTTCATTTAGGAAAGTAAAGAAAATATGGGGCAGAACATTCTTCTTCCTACCTTACAAACAGGGGAGTGGTCATCTTTACTAAAGCAGAGGTCTTCTGTGGGAGGAGAGGGCCCACAGCATCATCTGATTCTCAAGGGGAACCTTGTTTAAAAACTTAAGAACCACTGCTTCAGGAGTTTTGACATCTTTATAAAATTAATGCCAGTGCAGATAAAGAGTAAACTTCTTTTCTGATCCTTCCAAATAGTTTTTTATAATGTTTTAAGACTTATTTGTTTCATTTGGATAATTATGCACATGGATGCATATAGCACACTTGAGGGCTATATGCTTACTGTAATTTTTCTTTCTTCCCCTTACTGCAGGAAGAACAATTTCCTTGCCATTTAGGTGCTTTTATATTCATCTCAAAAAGAAAACAAAATGCTGAACTCGGGATTTGGCAAGTGAGTAAAAGTAGCTAATGCTTTTAAATACTGTTAAAGTAGCTCAGAAATAGCTAGATGGAAGTGGAACAAGAAATCATTAGCTTCAACTGAGAATGAATATCACAAGTGACTATAAATTACTAATATATAAGCTAAATCATTTATTTTCAACAAAAGCAATGTATTAGATATAAAAGAAAATAAAAAATTGATCATTTTCCCAAACCAATAATTTTTATTGGATAAGGAGGAAAGATTTAAGTAGACTGTAGGAGATCAGTTGATAAAATATAGATGTTACTGGGCAAATTTTAGAGTATATTCACTTAAATTTGAATTATAAAGCTTTTCAGTACACCTTTACTATCTCTTGGTATGAATCTATTCTTCTGAATTTACCACAGAAGTAAAGTACATTCTGCTGCTCAAAGAGCATTAAGTGATAGTGCTTTCATAGTAGACAGTAATCTTATGTGCAAATTAGGATTCACAGCTACTGTATTAATTTCCTGGGCTATAACAAAGTACTATTAAGTGGGTGACTTGGAGATCAGATACCTATAGTCAAGGTGTTGGGGGGACCATACTCTCCCTGAATGCACTTGGGAAAGATTTGTTCCAGGCCTTTCTTCTAGTTTTTGGTATTTCTTCAGCTTGTGGCAGCATAACTCCATTCTTCACAGGGCATTCTCCGTGTGTATGTCAGAGTCCTAAATTCTCCTTTTATAAGGACACTAATCAGATTAGGGGCCCATTTGGCTTCAGTATGACTTCATCTTAATTAATTACTTATACAGTGACCCTGTTTCCAAATAAGGTCACATTTTGAGGTACTTGTAAGACAACATACGAACTTGGGGATGACATATGACATAGTTTAACCCATAATGTCTACTTAGTCTTACACCTTGATTATAATATATGAAAACATTGAATGTTCAACTGCTTTACGGATTAAAATCTTGTATCCCAATTGTATAAGGTGCTTGGGAAGGTGAAGTCGCTCAGTCGTGTCCGACTCTTTGTGACCCCATGGACTGTAACCTACTAGGCTTCTCNAATGTCTACTTAGTCTTACACCTTGATTATAATATATGAAAACATTGAATGTTCAACTGCTTTACGGATTAAAATCTTGTATCCCAATTGTATAAGGTGCTTGGGAAGGTGAAGTCGCTCAGTCGTGTCCGACTCTTTGTGACCCCATGGACTGTAACCTACTAGGCTTCTCTGTCCACAGGATTCTCCAGGCAAGAATACTGGAGTGGATTGCCATTTCCTTCAAACTCATAGAGCCTGACAGTAGAAGGATGGTTGCCGGGGGCTTCGAGGAGTGGAAATTAGGATTTATAGAGTTTCAGTTTTGTGATACGAAGAGTTATAGAGATGGATGGTGGTGATGGTTGCACAATAATGTGAATGTACTTAATGCCATTGAACTGTACACTTTAAAGGGTTAAGATGATAAATTGTATGTTATGTGTATTTTACAATTAAAAAATGAAAAAGGTTAGTGAAAAGCTCCAACTATGTATATTTTAATATTAAGAAAAGGAATAAAAACGGAGGAAACAGAGTAAGTGCCCTTTAGTTGGTAAGCGTCTTTATCTTATGCTTTTAGAGTAAAGGCTTTGTTGCTTGGATTTATAACCTTAAGTCCATGCAGATTGTTGAATAAAAATTCAGCTGAGTTAATCAATTTTAATTGAAGTATAGTTGATTTACAATGTTGTTTTAATGTCTCCTATACAGTAAAGTGAGTCAATTATATATATATATACACACACACATTCTTTTTTATATACTTTCCCATTGTGGTTTATCCCAGGACTTGGAATATAGTTCCTTATGTTAATACAGTAGGACCTTGTTGTCCATACATTCTGTATATGATAGTTTGTATCTACTAACCCCAAATTCCCACTCCATCTCTCTCCTACCTCAACTCCCCCTTGGCAACCACAAATCTGTTCTCTATGTTTGTGAGTCTATTTCTGCTTCATAATAGGTTCATTTGTGTCATATTTTAGATTTCACACATCAGTGATAGCATATAGTATTTCTCTTTCTGACGTCACTTAGGATGGTAATCTCTAGTTGCATCCATGTTGCTGCAAG
This sequence comes from Oreotragus oreotragus, assembly GCA_006410675.1. Lineage (NCBI taxonomy): Eukaryota > Metazoa > Chordata > Mammalia > Artiodactyla > Bovidae > Oreotragus > Oreotragus oreotragus. The sequence goes on along the minus strand of SJYX01016451.1, from coordinate 83,123 downwards.
TGGAATTATTTTGTTCTTATGGTTGAGTAGTATTCCATTGTATATATGTGCCACATCTTTATTCATTCATCTGTTGCTGGACATTTAGGTTGTTTCCACATGTTGGCTATTGTGAATAATGCTGCTATTAACATAGGGGTGTGTGTGTCTTTTTTAATTATGTCAGCAGAGTAAAGATCAGATTGGCGTCATTAAATGATTCATGAGTCAGGCAGCCTCTCATCTAGCAGATAGAAGGGAGCTCCACTGAGCTGTAGAAGAGGAAAGGTGGGAATGGGGCAGAAACAGGAAATTATTAGCAAAAAATACATTATTTCTGCGAAGGTCATCCTCCTAAGAGGAACAGAAGGGTCCTGCTGACTGGGCAATTCCACTGACTGATTAAAGGTTACATTACTGCAGGAGGTTGAAACTGCAGTTAGGTTAGGTATTAAAGTCTTGGTTTGTGGGGTTAGCACAAGGGACTCCATATTGGGCCTGAGTAATAGAAATTTTACATTTGTATAGCAACTTATAAATCTATAGGGAACTGATAAGCACTAATCAGTGCTTTTGTACTTACAAAGTAAGTGCTTTTGTATTTACAAAGTACCTTTAAATTCTGGTACAGAATGATCTCTAGTATACTTTAAAGGAAAAAGCAGAGTGCAGAACAAGGTGTATAGTGTACTTTGATTTATAGGGAGGAAATAAATCTACTTAGGCAGATCTATATTAGTATAGTCTATCCATATTTGGGGGCAGAAACTACAGACCCTGGATTTGTTTCAAATAGGACACTTTAAAACTTAATTTGAATGACAGTGATACTCACTTTGTTTTATGAAATATGTTCTGGATTTACATAGCAAAGTAAGAAAGTACTTAACTCCTATGGTATATCATTCTTCATGTCCTTAGAGGAAGCAGAGTGTATGAGCTATTTATTGTGCATAACTAATTACCCAAAATTTGGTGGATTAAAACAACAGTAAACATTCATTATCTTTCACAGTTTATGTGGGTCAGCAGTTAGAGAGCAACTTGGATGGTTTCTGGCTTGACATCTCATAAGGTTATATAGTCAAGATACTAGCTGGGATGGTAGTCATCTGGTCTGATTCTATGGTGGCTCGTTCACATGGATAATGAGTTCATGCTGGTGGTGGAAAGCCTCAGTTCCTTCCACTGTCAGCCTCTCCCAGGGCTGCTTGAGTGTCCTTATGATACAGCAGCTGGCTTATCCCAGAACAAGGCAGGAGCCTCAATCCCACCTCTGACCTTGCCTCAGAGGTTACTCACTCACTTCCTCATTCTTTTGCTCATTGTTTGAACACTAACTAGTATATTGCAATACAATTTTGACACTAACCATCTGGAATTAATGCAGACACCCCACCCCCACCCAAGTCAAAGGACATGACCCCCAAGAAGACTGCCCTTACTTTAGATGTCAGCTGTATTTTGAAGGATCCTCAGGACACTTCTACTTCTGACCAACTGGCTGCAGATTCAGGAATTCCGATGACCCTGTAAGAACCAATTTTGGGTTTTGTTGGTTTTGTATGTTGTTTTTCTGTTCTCCATTTATCTGAGCTCTAATATTTATTTTTTCCCTTTTTGCTGCTTTGGGTTTAGTTTTACTCTTTTTCTAGTTCCTTAATGTATAAAGTCAGGTTGTAGATTTGATACCCTTCTTTTTCAATTTAACCATTTACAACTATAAATTTCTCTCTCAGCACTGCTTTTGCTGCATCCTGTAAGTTTTGGTATGTTGTGTTTGTTTTCTTTTGTCTCAAGATTTTTCTTTTTTGACTGCAACATACAGGCTTAGTTGCCATGGAACATCTTAGTTCCATGACCAGGGATCGAACCCATGTACCCTGCATTGGAAGGTAGATTCTTAATCACTGGACCACCAGGGAAGTTCTTGCCTCAAGATATTATCAAAGTTCCCTCGGGATTTCTTCGTTGACCTGTTGGTTGTTTTGGAGTATGTTGTTTAATTTCCACTGGTTCATTTACTGTAAATTCCAGAGATTTGTAGTCTCCCTCTAGAGACAAGGGGCAGTCAAAATTTTTTATTATACAGTGGTTACACAGATCAACCTTGATTGATTTTTAGAATAGATTATTAAATGGGTTGAATACCAGGGACAGTAATAAGGGGGAACCACCTTAGAAGCTGACTACTACATAAAGTCATTTGACTCAGATCCAGCTGGCACAAGGGCTACATTGAAAATTCCTGTTTTATCTTTTCATCCTCTTAAGTCAATACTTTCATCAAGAGGCTTTTTAGCTCCTCCTCACTTTCTGCCATAAGGGTGGTGTCATCAGCATTATATATATATATATATAATTATATATATATAAAATAGTAGTTATAGTAGTAACCTCTATTCCACTTTCTTTCTCTATGAATTTGCCTCATCTAGGTACCTCATGTAAGTGGACTTTATACAACATTTGTCCTTTTTTGTCTGATTTACTTTGCAAATATTTACAACTTAAGTTATGTTCAATAGCAATGAACTGCTGATGTTTTTACATGTTTGCATTGGGTGATCATGGTACAGTACATACTGTTTTACCTGTGGTTAGTTTACAAACTTTTTATTGTTCACTCTTAGTCTTAGGTAGTTGAAGATAATTCTGAGTAAGATGATACACATGGTTTTGCCTATTAAGTATTTAAACATCACCTTTAAAGTACAGTACTGCTTTTAAACACAGATGTTTTACATAGAATCATTTTGTGGCTATAAAAACTTAGAATATATTACTGATTTGTGTAACATGAAATTGACATGTATCTCTCATTTCATATAATACTAGTTTTTATATAAATCTAATTTTTTGTGTATACTTAGATATTTTTTCTGGCTATTCTGCTTTTCTGACAATACTGAATTTGGTGGTATGGTTGGATATTTTCTTTTAAACAATACGCAATCCAAGCAGGGTTTTTTTTTTTCTGTGTTTTTAAATATTACTTTTAAAAAGTAAGCTCCTGTAGAAATAACCTATCTTAATCCTTCTGTTTTTAATTCATTTTGTATTTCCAGGTACTTCTCCATGGTCTCCTGGAGTGGAGTAGCCCTGCTTCTCTTATCTGGTCCCTTTCCCTGTTGAAATGTGGATGTCTCTTCTCTACACGTTGCCTCCGTGACTTGCACTGGAAAGGCTGCGCTTCTTTTTGCTCCCACTCAGATTCAGCACAGAGAAGCCCTGGGCACAGCCGTTCTGCCAGGTTCTCCTGGAAGAGAGGAGTAGCTGAATCACAAAGAAATTATTTCAAAAGCTGAGGCTGATGTCTGGTTTGAAGCAGATGCTTTGATGGTGATATTTGTGAATTCTTTACCTTTTGTTCCAAACAAGAAGACTGAATATAAATAGCAGGTATCGGTATCACATCAGGGTTTTGGGGTTTTTTTTAATGTCTTCCAGTTTTAATCACTATCATGATAAGCACAGTTAAGTAAATTCCAGATATATGTTCTAATTTGAAATGAAAGAGATGCTTAAAGAGATGGCTTACATATGTATCTAAATCCTGGCTTATCCTTTGACATGGATTTACTAGATAAGAACAATGGTCCCGATTTGGAATAAAACCCTTGATGTGATAAAGAAGTAAAAAGACAAGATATCACAAGGTTACTTCCATATGTGAATAAACCATCACAAACCTATAAATAGCTATTTTTACATATGTAAGTCCACAGTTTGGGATGATAAGAGGAATTTTTCTCCTGGAGAAGGAAGCTGTGGTTGACTTCATTCTCAGAAATCTTTGGATATTTGGTATTTTTTAATGTTTTTTCATTCATCTAACGAATGACTACATTGTGCAGATGCTAACCTTATGAATGCATGCTTGGGTTTAGTGAAAGATTGGTAAAAGGAAACAAGTTTGACACCAGTGATGGAAACCTCTTCACCTCTGTAGCATGAGAGACCTACTGTATTACAAAGTGTTGCATTCTTTTTTGTGGAATTTTATATAGCGCTTGAGACTTGGTTTTACATGCTGCTAAGGCTGGAAGAAAAGTGGCATAAGTGGATTTTCTGTTCAGGGGATGTAATGGACCCTACAGTATGACCTGCCTCAGCTGTGGACATAGAGGAGTGGAGGAAAAAAGGAGGAAAGTTTCCATATTACTCCTTTCCCCTAGGAAAAATAGGTGAAAATGCTTTATGCAGCTCTGAGTTTATGGCATTTCACATTCAAGCTCTGTATTTTGTAAAAGCAGAAATAACTTTTTTCCTTTGACCCAAGATGGGTTCTTGGCTATTTGTTTTTCTAGGCAATAGGTGTAATGTTTGAATGAAAAGGCTTGGACTCAGGTAACTTTTCTCCAGTTGGAACTGAACTTTCTCATCAGAGAATGGACCTCAGAAGAAACGTACCCAAATGTGATTGGTTCCGCGTAGATTTAGAAAAATTCAGAGTGTGAAAAAAAGGGGGAGGAACCCCTCAAACAGGAAAAATAATTCCAATAAGAAAAGCAATGCACTTCCTTTCTGTTAAAACATATATTATCTGATGAACAGTCTATAGGGTAAAGCTGTCCTTGCTTCCAAATCAACAGAGGACCATTGTATGAATTTCCAGGTCTTTACATAATAAGGAAACCTTTTATAATAAGTCTGTGAGTAGAGAAAGAATTTAAAGCTGCTTTGATGAAATTAAGATCAAATCATCTTAGATCATCTCTGTGATATACGGAATGTTTGCCCAGGGCCATACGTGCTGTGCTGCTGAAATCTTGGGAAAGATTTATCGGAATTTGAAAGTGATAGAAATAGCCAAAAGTGGAAAATAATTGAGCATTCTTAATCATTAGTTAAATTGGTCAGCTAGTTTGCATTGACATAAAACATTTTGACAAAATAATTACATGCTATAGATAATTATAATTTCCTTTAATTGCGAGCAATTACTCAGTGGTAAAGAATAGTCAAAGTAGCTTGGATAAAGGAACTTAAATTTTTATCTTAGTAATTTCTCAGCCATTTCCTGATGTTTTCTCTCAGTATTTTGGAATTGTTAAAAAACAGTGTAGGAATGCTTTAGGAATGGAACCTGCCTATATGAGTCCTGTTGGTACATTGAAAATATCAACATTTATTTGTTAAACCCATCTTTCCCCTGCTTTTTTTTTTTTTGGCAAGAATCTTTTGGCAGGGTATAGTAGAGACGTGTACCAGCAGCACCAGTGAAACTGTCTCTTTCCCACTTGTTTAAATATGTGTGTGTATCAGACTCATCTTCTCAAGTTGCTTTACATATTTTCATTTCACAACTAAGAAACCACTGCTTAATGCTTTCTTTCAAATTGTTTCTGCATCTTCCATGATTTTCATCAGATGGCATTTAACAAAATGGGTATATTCCAGTTGTACTTGCCCAGTGTTTACTTACTGCATCCACATTGTTTTCCCTGATGTATTTTGTTCCACTTCATGATGGCAAAAGCTATAATTTTAGGCAGGACTATGCCTCTTTGTGTAGCTGTGCCTACTTCCTTTACTTTGCTTATCCATGTTAGCTGGCATTTTTTCTTTTAAAAAGCTGAACAAAAACGGGATATGTGCAATAGAAATATATATATGTATATTTTTTTTTCTAAATACTTGTGGACAAATGTTACAAGTTGTTTAAGAACAACAAAATCACCAATGTCTTCCATTTTGAGATGTGTATAGTTTTGTAAGCATTAGTGCTTGGTAGCATATTGTAGTGCCATGTTAGGGGTTAGTGCATGAGCTTAGTAATACTTTAAACTTCAGGATGAATTAAGAAAATAACTAATAGTGTAAAAAGATTGGGAAATCTAGACTTTTTTTTTTTTTCATAAATATCTGAATCTGATATTCTCCCTGGGGAAAAAGAGATTAAAGCCAAAAGTACTCAGAAATGTGGGGTCACAACATGAGATGCTGTCTTTGAGGATATTTAAGCTTTCCATGAGGTAGCTGGAAAGCAGTTGCCTTTGTGTCTTTATGAAACCTGACATCAAAACAAGGCCCTATTTCATAATTCGGCTTTGCTCTCTTAAGTTTGAAGTGAGAGTGTTCTTACACTGTTTTCACGTTGTATGTCTGGTATGTTTATTGTTTTCCCACTCCTTTTGCATCAGATTGTTTTATATTTTGCATGTTACCAAGATTCTGTGTTTATTGCTCAAGTGACTGTTTTTCTGATCTGCAGGCCATTTATGCTTCCATCTACAGTATGCTACGTGTTAACAGAACAACACTGATCAGTAGTTCAGAGTGTCCTAGATGAATTTCTCATGGGTTTTTCGTGTTTCTAAATCTGCTGAATTGTGTATTGATGGGATTCCAGACCTTTTCATGAGAATTGGAAATGAAGCTAAATGGAGCCTACCTAGGCTGCCATGTGTTAACTCTCTGCTTGGTTATAGTGATTGCCTCAGACAGCTTTCACTTTTTTCTGCTTTCCTTGTAGAAATAGAAGTTTGTTTTGTTCTGAAAGCATAGATTTCTGTAGAAAAGAAATTCCTACCTCTAAAATCTTTCTTGAGAACTTGGAAATGGCAGTTTTCTGGGGTGGTTTTTAGATCTCAGGAGAGTTCAGGATAAACACAGATTCTACAGTTAGTATGATAGGAAATGCAAAACATTTTTAATGTGGTGTGACACGTGCAGAAGCAGGCTTAAACAAATCGACTCTTGGGCAGCAGATCTCCAGGGACCCAGGTTTAGATTCTTAGATTGTACTTAAAGTGGTTGTACTCTTCGTTCAAGTAGTTTAGTGCCTGGGAGAATCCACTTCTGAAAAGCATTTAAACGTTTTTAAAAATACCTCTGAAAAGGTAATGAATGCAAAATAGCAGAGTATATAGGAAAGGATATTTCCTATTGCAAAAAAAAAAAAAAAAGCCATAAAACAAGCTCATAATTTTCAAGAGGTAGAATTTCAGTAGCAATAACAGTTTTGCATGTATAATAAGTTGCATTAGCAAGATTGTACAATAGACTACTACTTGAATTTGAGACTGTGATCAACAGAATTCCATGAAAGGAAAAAGATGTTTTGGATAAAAGAGTGTATAAAGGTACTTAAAAAAACTATGAATGTGGATGAATATATCATTATGTGAGAAATAGCAACTTTTGTGTAAGTCAAAGTTTAAATACTTTACTTGGTTGCTAGAGCAGAGGTTCTTTAGAGCCTCGTTAAATTAACCTTATCTGATGCTTGACCTGGAAACATACTCCTGCTGACGTATCTCCACCGAAGCTCATCGTGTGGGGATTTTGCTCATGACGTTTCTTTTACCAACAGGCCATTTATAAAATGGCATACATTTTGCTTTGTCACCTCATCTTTCTCCGTTAGTTTCCTGGGTACATTTTTTTAAAGAGAAAGAAGTTTATTGTGTGTATATATTTATGGTTTAAAAAACAAACCAAGAGCTTGGATAACTGGCCTTTCCTCATGCCTGTTAGTATAGGAGAGTTAGGATTTGAAGATGTTAAGCAAAAGGATTGAAATAAATGGCCAAAGACAGTAGTACATCATCTAATGTAGATGTGCCAACGCCTGTGGTCTATGACAGCTTATTTTAACAGGAACCCAGCAAACTAGTTTCTTGATCTGAAGAATAACACAGCTCTCACATCTGGATGTAATGGTGGAACAAGGGCAACTACTTTTACCTCATGTTCATCTTGGCCATTTAGTACCTTGAAGATTCCCAAAAAGAGTGTGTTCCCTTGTTTCCCAGGGGGGAAAGCTGAAAGATAAATAGAGTGGATCTAAGGAAATAGTGCCTCTTGAATACTAAATTCTTAAATGGCAACTCCAAAGGATAGAGCAAAGGCTATATTATTAAATGATTATAGCTCCTCTTTATATGTCCTATGCCTTCAGTTGGTGTGAGAGGCATTGGAATAACCAAGCAATATTCAGACATCTGCACGATCATGAGGACACCACTGCATATTACAGTGATGTCAACAGTTCAGTTACTTAGAACAATTAAAGATTACCCTCAATAGCCACATAATAGTTCTAAATGCTCAAATGTGCTCTTAAGTTTTTGTGGTCTCAAAGTATGGTTGATTATTTTTCAATATTGTGATCCCATGTTTACTCTTTATGTACCTGTGATATGCAAAATATGAAGAGACCCTTGGCCTCCAGGAGTTTACATTCTCATGGTGCTGCTGGTACAAGCAAATTGCTTCTAGTTTATTCAGAACATAGCTTGGCTGTTAATTATACCATGTTTGGAAGGATTCCTGGGCCAACAGTTTTCAAAAGCAGAGGGCTATGCTAAACTTCAGGGCATTGATTTTTGAGTTTACATTGTATTAGCTCTGCTGTTCATAAACTCCTTTTCCCCAGGGAGCTGTGCAGGTATGCTCATTAATGTGAAACAGAAACCATTCTGCCTAAGAGCATTTTCACCATCTATACCACCTATGTATGCTCTTCTATGCCATCACTGTCAGTAAATGGCCAAGAAAACTTAACTGCTCCAGAGGACATCTGTCAGTACTCTTTTCCCAAATTTTTACATTATTCTCTACCCGAAAGGACCAGAATTTGAAAGTAAGCCTTTTATAACTGAATAGGGTCCTAATTTTAACCTCTTTTTGTGTGTCTTTTGTACCTCTGTTCTGAAGCAGCATTGTGATAGATGTGGAGCAGCTGCCTGCATTTCTAAGCAATCACTTTATTAACCTATATTTTCAGTGGAAACTGCATGTATCCTTGTAATTTCCCCTAATTCCTTAGTCAAAGGGTTTACTCTGCATGTTTATTAAAACTTGGTCTGGATGAAAGTACGAGCAATAGTGGCAGGCCCATAACTCTTAAGAGTATAATATTCCTAATGCATGGTTGAAAATGTACAGTGTTAATGTGGTTACTAGTAATTATATATATCCATTTATTAGTAATGAAGCAATAGAGATTTAAGCCACTATCTTGAATTTGTTGTTTGGATCATTAGTTTTCATTTTCTAAGTAAAGACTCTTTCTTCCGTTGAAAATGGGAGCTAGAACAGGGGCAACCACAAGACATTCAGACTCTCAAGAATAGAGCATAACAGTGCTCACCCTCTAACCTCTTGCCTGGTTCCACTAGTCCCCAAGCATGTTTAAAAACAAAAAGCACAAACTAAGCATGTTGAATAAAAAGCTATTGTGGCTCTAATAATCAAGTGCAGAGTTTCAGAAAGGGTATGGAGTGCCACTGTGGAAGATGTAACCAGGAATGGGATTTGTCTGATAAAGTTTATATGGCTTAACTTTGGATCTCTTTAAGATTAAAATCTTGAAAGTGAAGAGAGAGAATAATGCACGTATTTCAGATGTTCTAGGATTTTCAGGTAACTGGGCAGCTCTTTGGATGGTACTGCTATTAACCAGCTGTAAGAGTTCCTTCCAGCAAAGGAGCCCTTTACATTTTATGGAAATAGTCCTTAAAATATTCACACATTTGTAGTTTGGTTTCTCTGTTGTTCCTGTATTCAAATTTTCAAAGAAAAGTTTTATAGCCAGAGTTTTACCCTTAATGTTTTGGTTAGACTTCATAGTTTGTTGCTTAAAAGTTTTTTATGCCAGGTAAAAAGGAGCAGCTTTTCCCATTTTGAAGAAAAACCTTGTCATTTATTTTCTCGATGTAGAAAATAGACCAGTTTATTGTAATAGCTTACAATTTTTTGAGATGATTTCTGATTTTGAAATAACCCATGTAAGAACATGTGATCATGACGAATGTACAAATGGGATTCATTTTATCTGAAAGAGGCCTAAGTAGAAGAGAATTCAGGATTAGACTGGTTTTCACTAGGCACCATCCAGTTTCACGTTCTGTGATTGAAAAATATTTTTTCCAAAATTATTTCAACCTGACTTTAATCTTTGCTGTGGGAATTGATTCCAAATACCTTTGGATAACTTTCCAGTAGTTAAAAATTGAATTACTAATAGTCATTTTACTCAGTTCAGGAAGTGAAATTTCATATCCCATATGTCAAGTTTCTCTTTGGTACTTAATGATAACGTGTCTGCCAAACAAACCAGTAAAGATTGAAGGACAGAGTTTCTCTAATCTCTGTTTCCATTATTCCACTAGGGCATATTAAAATGTTAATATTAGAAATCCAAACATCACAGATTTCTCCAGGAACTTATACTTCTAAACCTTTAAGTCAGAATAGATATGTTAAGGTTAGAATTTTCAGAAGGTTTTGTCTCCTTTGGTGATGGTATGTCACACCATAGATTAAAATGTTTTTCTCCCAGGGATAAGTATTCTGGCAATAAATTATCATCAGTCCTTAAGCAACAGTGATGTTTTCACCCTTACCTTAAAACCACCTATCACTGGTAATTTTAAAAGATTCATGTTAGAATAACCTTCACATAGACTTACTTCAGTAGCTTGTTTTTACTGTTCAGCATCTTCTCCTTCCCATGGTATATAAGATAATGTTAAAAGACTTTCATCGACTGTTTGGAGTTTTACAAAAGGCCACTTACTTTCTAATCTATGCATCTTTGGGATTGTAGATTAAATTTTATTCTTTGCTGTAAAAAGGAACTGCTTAAAGAGTTAGAAACTCTGCACCTGTGTACATATATATTTTGGCAATAAAGCAGCATGGGCTGAGAATGCACTGAAATTTTACTGTGTTGTTATTTGGAATGGGTAATTGTAATAATGCAGTAAATTATGGAGATTGAAGAAGGAGCCTATTCACAGACCTGTGCTGAGGTAGGCTCCAGATGTCAAAGAAAACAAAGGACCTGGGTTTCTTGATATCAAGTTGTAGCAGTTTCTGATGTAATTCAAGGAAAAAACAGGTAACCATATGAATAAAGAGGCATCACATTTAATGTATGCCCTTATGCCATCCCCCCTTTTATTTTTATTTTTATTTTTTTTCAAGAGACGACAAAAAGGGCTTTATTTGCAGGGGGGAGGGGCTCTAGTCAAACAAGCCGAAGCCCATGTCATCCTCCGACTCCGACTCCTCCTCCTTCTCCTCCTTCCTCTCCTCTGCTGCGGCTGGAGCAGAACCCGCAGCGGGTGCTGCCGATCCTGGGGCAGCAGAGGGCCACAGCCCCGCCAGCGGGCACGCTGGCCAGCCTGCCGATACCCTGGGCAATGACGTCCTCAATGTTCTTTCCGTTGAGCTCACTGATGACCTTGTTGAGCCGGTCGTCCTCTGCCTCGATGCCTACGTTGTCCAGGATCTTTTTGATGTCCTTGGCGCTGGGGGAGGAATTGCCCCCGAGGGCGGCCAACAAGTAGGAGGCAACGTAACGCAACTCAGCGGCGGCAGAGCAGCCTCGCGCGTGCGACCTCGGTGGCGTCAGGGACGGAAAGGCGCCATCCCCCCTTTTAACCTAAATTTAGGGCCAACTTTATGCTAGGTCTAGGAGCAAATGTTTAGTTTCTGGTAAGGAAATAAGTGAGCTAAGTTCAGTAATGATAAAATTATTGCAGATAATCCTTCCTATCTGAAATATGTAAAACATTTAAGATGCTTTTATATTTAACTTTAAAAAGTTAAATAACTAAAGAGGTTTTAACACTAAGATACCTTGTAGGTTTAGGGGAAAGGAGTTATTTGAAATTTCAGAACATAGACATTGCAAGCTTCCTTGAGATTTGTCTGTTAACAAAGAACAAGCTATGTGGGTTTTGTGATGTGACAACTAATGTAGTTCCTTCCTTTGATTTCTGAGACTTCATTTAACAGTGATACATTCTACTCCCAGGTCCTGTGCTAGATGGTGGAGTTAACAAAAATTGAGATGGTTTCTGCCATTAATTGAGGAGCTTGAAAGTGTACAACTTGGAAACCTCCAATATGCAATTTTTTTTTTTTTTACTTCTTGGGTGTACCACATGGCATGCGGGATCTTAGTACCCCAACCAGGGGTTGAACCTATGTCCCCCACAGTGGAAGCAGAGAGTCATAACCACTGGACGACCAGGGAAGTCTTAAGTACATGGAATTTTGAAAATACTTTTATTCAACACATATACAATGCTAAATGATATCTTTACAGTCTGTTAATATCAGCCAGTCATTGATATCAGACTTCCCAGAGGAGCTCTTATACCACTAAGGCAAGGCATATACCAAAATTGTAAATGAACATGCCCTTTGACTCTGTTCCACTTTAGGAATCACTCCTACAGAAATACCTGGACAGATATGCAAAGACATGTACGAGGGTCCAGTATAGGAATGGTTAAATTCTGATGCATTCATGACTGAATCATATGTGTTAATTGGTGAGGCCTGGTATAGAAAGCTGTGACATGTGCTATACAAGCAGGTTGCAGAATAATATGAAAAATATTACTGCCTATTATGTCTGTCCACATGAATTAGTTATAATAATTAGCATTTATTGAGCATTTACTATTAAGCACTACTCTTAATTAACATTAGATGTATTCACTAACTCATTTAAGCCTCACTGTAGCCCTAGTTAGCTTTTAACCCGTTTTAAAAGAAGAGGCTAATTCTTCAAGTTCATGGCTAATAAGTACCCAAGCCACAATTTGAATCCCAATCATTTGGCTCCCAGATTGCTCTACTGTGCCTCTCAAAAATATAAGGAAGAGTGTACTTTACCCTTTACTTTGACACACATCTACTATATCTGACTTTGATTCTAGAGTAAATGTGATTTGTATTTGGGAAAAAAATTTAAAGTCAGCCATCTTGATTAGATGTCAAGTCTAAGCATTTAATTTTCCACTGAAAGTTTACCAAAACAGCAAATCCAAAGTTAAAATAGCTACATAAGACGAGCTTAATTTAGATAAAATATGTTTAGGTAGACATTCCATACACAGTACAAACCCCAGGATGACTCAGTAGATTGGGTCTCATTTTTCAGGAATAGAGCTTTTCTGATACTGTTTGTTGCCAGAGGCTTCCTCCTTACTTAACCAAATTTTGCAAACTGTAAAGCAAGTCGGAATTTTCTTTCTCAAATTTTTTTAAAGGAAAATATCCTTTATGCAGTCAAAAAGGGAAAGAACTTGCTATTAAACCTACTGGGAACGTCTGAACCATGTTACCCTGTCTGTGCGCCACCCTCGGCTGTTATCATCTGACCACTAGTGCCAGCCCCTCTGGGTCTGCTTCCCCCTCCGCCCCCATTGCTCACAGGACAACACAATGAGACTCTGAAAAAGAAAATCTGATCCTGTCATAGGGCATCCTTTAAAATTCTTCCAAGAGCTTTTCATTGTTGTTGGGATAAAAACAAATATCCTTCAGGAGGCCAATACGGCTTTGCAGCCTCTGGTTTCTGGACACTATTACAACTCCTACATGCCTTTTTAGGGTCCTCACTGGGCCCTCATATAAGCCGTTCCCTCTATCAGCTTATTAACTCCTACTAATCTTTCAGAAAAGTTATGACCAACCTAGATAGCATATTCAAAAGAAGGTCCATCTAGTCAAGGCTATGGTTTTTCCAGTGGTCATGTATGGATGTGAGCTGGACTGTAACGAAAGCTGAGCGCCGAAGAATTGATGCTTTTGAACTGTGGTGTTGGAGAAGACTCTTGAGAGTCCNATATTCAAAAGCAGAGACATTACTTTGCCGACTAAGGTCCGCCTAGTCAAGGCTATAGTTTTTCCTGTGGTCATGTATGGATGTGAAAGTTGGACTGTGAAGAAAGCTGAGCGCCGAAGAATTGATGCTTTTGAACTGTGGTGTTGAAGAAGACTCTTGAGAGTCCCTTGGACTGCAAGGAGATCCAACCAGTCCATTCTGAAGGAGATCAGCCCTGGGATTTCTTTGGAAGGAATGATGCTGAGGCTGAAACTCCAGTACTTTGGCCACCTCATGCGAAGAGTTGACTCATTGGAAAAGACTCTGATGCTGGGAGGGATTGGGAGCAGGAGGAGAAGGGGACGACCGAGGATGAGATGGCTGGATGGCATCACAGACTCGATGGACGTGAGTCTGAGTGAACTCCGGGAGATGGTGATGGACAGGGAGGCCTGGCATGCTGCGATTCATGGGGTTGCAAAGAGTTGGACACGACTGAGCGACTGAACTGAACTGAAGCTCTGCAGCTGCTGCTGCTAAGTCACTTCAGTCGTGTCCAACTCTGTGCGACCCCATAGACGGCAGCCCACCAGGCACCCCCGTTCCTAGGACTCTCCAGGCTACACTGGGAGATGCCAATAGCCTTGCTCTTAAGACATTGGTCATCATCCTGCATCAGTAAAGTTGCTTAAGGTTTTATGATTCAGGGTTTTCTTTGTCTGTGCTATATTACACCATACCACAAAGACCACAGCCTTTAAAAACATGACAATCAGATATCAGTTGTATATCTGTATACATATGGAACCTGTTCCTGTGTGTGTGTGTGTGTGTAAAATGGATGTTTCACTTTCTTCTCTATGCTTTTGCTATTGTCTAGGTCTGTTTGAGTAATTTTATAATTAGAGAAATGGACAATTTTCATTTTGGAGGAAAAGCAGTTATTTACAGTATTTATTCTGCAGGAATCAATATAGGATGAGACAAGAGGACGTTATATTTAATGTACACATGACTTTTTGTTTTAAAGCACTTTTTTATGGTTTTATTTTCTGGATACTTATGGGGTAGGCATGGAAGAAATCATTATCACATTTTATGAATGGAGAGATTGAGGCAGAGAGAGTCAGTATCTAATCAACCGCCCGCCAATGCACAAGACTTAAGAGATGTGGGTTCAATCCCTGAGTCTGGAAGAAGGAAATGGCAACCCACTTCGGTATTCTTGCTTGGAGAATCCCAAGGACATAGGAGCTTGGAGAGCTATAGTTCATAGGGTTGCAAGGAGTCAGGCAAGACTAATGTGACTCCACATACACACAGAGGAAGAAAAGAACTGCCAGGTTAAGGGCAGTTCTGGGAAAGGGTCTGATGGTGGGGATGGTGCAGGTGGGAACTGTGATGAGAAGAGAGACTTGGAAAAGGGAATAGAGAAGGCATGCTTCTGACAGTGTTGCCAGAGACTAGCCCTGGCTGGTTCCTTTCTTTTCGGTTGAGCTACATTTGAGTCTCAATCCTGTAATTTTTACAGGATTTTCACCAATGTAAAAATTTTACAACAGTTTTACTAATGTAAAATTTTTAGTAAAATTAGTAAAAATTTTTACTAATGTAATTAACCCTAATTCCTAATGTAATTCCTAATGTAATTTACTAAAGTAATTTTACTAATTACTAATGTAATTAGTAATGTTTACTAATTATGTGGTCTCTGGAAATTCACAGTAAGCTTCAGTTTCTTCACCTGTAAAATGGAAAAAAATGCTTCATGTGCTGTCAAGAAGATCAAGTGCAATAATGAACAATCAAATGCTCTCTACATGAAAGGATCATGTCTTTGGATGATTTTATTTATTTATTTATTTATTTTTATTTTTATTTATTTATTTTTTTTTCTGGGTATCTATTATACTGTTTCTTTTTTTTTTTTAATTTATTTTTTTACACGAACTCCCAAACATGAACCCCCCTCCCACCTCCCACCCCACATCTTCCCTACAGATCATCCCCATACTCTTATTTCTAGCAGCTAGCGTAATATAGCTATTTATTAAATGAATAATATGATAAGCTATTGAACCACAGTGCTACATAAAGCAAAGTAATGAGAAAACAGCATTTGGTGAATATTTGGTGTTTTCATCATTCCTTTCATTACTATCCTATTATTCCTTTTCAGTTTACAACTGAAAAGGTAAAGATAAATACATATTATGGAGTTAACTTGTTGAACATTACCTACAGAATATGTATGTACCTGTACTCATGTAAGAAAAAAATGATTTCTCAGTATTCATATGACAATTGCTCCATGTAGGAAAACTCTTTTCAGGCCACTCATACATCTTTAGATCAGAGCATTCATGGGACATTGGCTCTTAATTCTTAAATTTGCCATCAGAATGGTTTCAAAAATAAATATGAAATTGATAAGAAGCCAAAGTAAATTAAGACAATTAGCGATGAAACCTGGACAGAAGTCTCCTGTTTCTCATCTTCTAGAAACAGCTTCACAAACCACTTGGAAAATCAGTCTATAGGTAAACAAAATAAACCACATTTCCTGTCCATTCTTGAAGTTGATGTTTCTTGAGAAGTGATCAGACAGCACCTGTTGTTGAAGACAGCAATAAGGCCTGCTTCTGATACTCAACCTCTGATTCTGAATTAGTTTGTTTGCTTGGACTGGTCAGGAGGCACTTTATTCAGAATTTTCATGAGTGAATTTAAGCGAGTATGTGTTAAGATTATCTTCTCTTTCAGCTGGGAAGAGAAATAGAGATATCAGGGCATCTTAAATTTAACTTTCAATCTGATTCTAGAAACCACTTCAGATTAAAACTAGTGATTGGGAGCTAGTAATATTACAACACATTTCATAAGTACATTTGTTCTATTATGAAAGAACTTTATACAACAAACCTAGAGCACAGTAACGTGACATACAAAGTTTCCTGTGAAAAAAGACCAGTCACTGATGCTTAGCATTGCGACTTCTGGTTTCCTTCTTTCCTAGCCCTTATCACCAGGTTAGTGCTAACTCCGAAACTTGGGGAGACAAGAATAAAGTGCAATCCGAAAGCCTGTGGAGACAGAAGCATTAATGAGTCTTTCCCTCTTTTTTCCAGCAGCAAGAATTTTTAAAATTCTTGTTTACAGTAACATATGTCTGTCTTTAATTGCTAATGGTCTTCAAAGGTAGCTCTGGTTGTCAGGTTTAGCACAGATGTTTCTGGTAGATGATTTTCAGTAGTTTTTTTTTTTTTTTCCAGCTTAGAATAGCCATATCTAGAACCAAACTTCGGGGAAGGCAATGGCACCCCACCCCAGTACTCTTGCCTGGAAAATCCAATGGACGGAGTAGCCTGGTGGGCTGCAGTCCATGGGGTCGCTAACAGTCGGACAGACTTAGCGACTTCACTTTCACTTTTCTCTTTCATGCATTAGAGAAGGAAATGGCAACCCACTCCAGTGTTCTTGCCTGGAGAATCCCAGGGAGGGGGAGCCTGGTGGGCTGCCGTCTATGGGGTCACACAGAGTCAGACACGACTGAAGTGACTTAGCAGCAGCAGCAGAACCAAACTTAGTGGTGTTACTCAGTTGCATGAAATTATCATGGATAAGTCTTAGTAAAAAAAAAAAAAAACNGACTCTTTTGTTGACCATGATGGCTACTCCATTTCTTCTGAGGGATTCCTGCCCGCAGTAGTAGATATAATGGTCATCTGAGTTAAATTCACCCATTCCAGTCCATCTTAGTTCGCTGATTCCTAGAATGTCGACGTTCACCCTTGCCATCTCTTGTTTGACCACTTCCAATTTGCCTTGATTCATGGGCCTGACATTCCAGGTTCCTATGCAATATTGTTCTTTACAGCATCGGATCTTGCTTCTATCACCAGTCACATGCACAACTGGGTATTGTTTTTGCTTTGGCTCCATCCCTTCATTCTTTCTGGAGTTATTTCTCCACTGACCTCCAGTAGCATATTGGGCACCTACTGACCTGGGGAGATTCTCTTTTGATATCCTATCATTTTGCCTTTTCATACTGTTCATGGGGTTCTCAAGGCAAGAATACTGAAGTGGCTTGCCATTCCCTTCTCCAGTGGACCATGTTCTGTCAGCCCTCTCCACCATGACCCGCCCACCTTGGGTTGCCCTGCAGGCATGGCTTGGTTTCATTGAGTTAGACAAGGCTCTGGTCCTACTGTAACCAGGATATCTTGATTCAAATATTCTGTTCTCTAAGTAGTAAGCCTTGCATTTCCATCTAGATCCACCCTATAGGTCTAATGGGAGAAAACTTTTTTCCTATTTCATATCTCTTAGAATGAAACTTTAAGAAGCAAAAGAGACTTATGATCAAATTACATGACAGATTAAGCACATATGTTTACCTCCACTTCCTTCCAGAACCTCACAACATGAAATAAAGCAATTTCCTAAAAGACATAAGCCAAGAAAGGCAATGAGAAAGAGATAGGAGATAGAATAACATGTTAGAATTTAGAAAGTAGATAGATGAGTGGCAAATGACTTATTAGACAAAAGAATGCTGAAACTTAAACCAACAGTGAGGCAAAGTAGGGTTCAGTTCAGTTGCTCAGTCATGTGCAACTCTTTGCCACCCCATAGACCAGAGCACGCCAGGCTTCCCTGTCCATCACCAACTCCAGGAGCTTACTCAAACTCATGTCCATCGAGTCAGTGATGCCATGCAACCATCTCATCCTCTGTCGTCCCCTTCTCCTCCTGCTTTCAACCTTTCCCAGCATCAGGGTCTTTTCCAATGAGTCAAATCTTTGCATCAGGTGGCCAAAGTATTGGAGTTTCAGCTTCAGCATCAGTCCTCCAATGAATATTCAGGACTGATTTCCTTTAGGATGGACTGGTTGGATCTCCTTGCAGTCCAAGGGACTCTCAAGAGTCTTCTCCAACACCACAGTTCAAAAGCATCAATTCTTCAGTGCTCAGCTTTCTTTATGGTCCAACCCTCACATCCATCCATGACCACTGGAAAAATCATAGCTTTGACTATATGAACTGTTGTCTAGGTTTGTCACAGCTTTTCTTCCAAGGAGCAAGTGTCTTTTAATCTCGCGACACAGTCACCATCTGCAGTGATTTTGGAGCCCCCAAAACTTAAGTCACTGTTTCCATTGTTTCCCCATCTACTTACCATGAAGTGATGGGACCAGACACCATGATCTTAGTTTTCTGAATACTGGGTTTTAAGCCAGCTTTTTCACTCTCTACTTTCACTTTCATCAAGAGGCTCTTTAGTTCTTCTTTGCTTTCTCCCATAGGGTAGTATCATCTGCATATCTGAGTTTATTGATATTTCTCCCGGCAATCTTGATTCCAGCTTGTGCTCCATCCAGCCCAGCATTTTGCATGATGTACTCTGCATTTAAGTTAACTAAGCAGGGTGACAATATACAACTTTGACCCAGAAGCAAGACAATGAACTCCACAGAACCTCAGAAATACTTAGAAATTATGGGTATCATATACCTCAAAGTATTGGTTAGGTGGGGCTAAAAACAGGACAGGGTAAATCCATATCGGAAGCAGTTACAGTGCTCGGATTCTTTCCTCCCCTCAAATAGTGACTGCTTGTGAATCATCCCAGTGGAAGACTGATCTGCTCTCTGAAGGAGGTGCACTAGGTTGTTCAGGATATAGGACATTGGGAAGCCAGAGAAGAGATACCCTGCTGGTAATGAAAGTCTATATATGAAAGATGAGAATCTCATTGCTTTTCTTTATTCTGATGCCCAAGAATGCTGGCATCCAGGCTGATGCCCTGAAGCAGAAGATGGGAAATTTGACCAACCGGAGAGACTTGATCCGGATTACAGAGGGCACTTGTAATACCGTACACCCTGACCACCCCGTGTATCCCTGTCTTTGGCTTCCCAATGTCCCATGTCCTGAAGCCTAGGATGAAGATCACCATTCTAGACGTACCACCAACACTCACACAAAGACGAATACAGTCTGTCAGTCCTCACTCTTAAATAAAAACACAACATAACAGAGAAAGCTTGTGAGATGGCGCTGACTTACTGTTGCAGAAGGGGAAAGAAAGGACTGAGATGGAAAATGAGAGGGGAAAATTAGAAGACCGATGTGGAATAGCAAGTAATCCATGTAGTAGGAATTCTAGAAGGAATAAGTAAGGAAAATGGAGACAAGAGTGTTATTACAGAAATGATCCAAGACAATGTCCTAGAGTTCAATGACATGAGTTTTCAGATTATCCCCAACACTTACCCATGCCAGGATACATCATAAAACATCAGAACTCTGGTAATAAAGAAAAGATCCTAAAAGCTGCCAAAGATTTTTTAAAAAACATACTACAGATGAGGAGCCAGCATAGCATCACATTTCTCCATAATAACAATGGAAGGTAGAAAAATGTAACGGCATTCAAAATCCTAAGGAAAATTATTTTCAATCCTTATTGAAAATTATTTTCTACCTACCTGGGTTAGATAGAATTCTCTAACTAAACCAAGGATTCAAATAAGAGAATAAAGACATTTTCAGATGTGCAAAGCTGGTATTCTGACTGAGACAAGGAAAATTTATTATGAAGAATTATTTTTTGTAGATGATTTAACTATTAAATGTGATTTTAAAAAAGAATCCTAGCGGAGGAAGGATAAATTAGGAGTTTGGGATTAACATATATACATTCCTATATGGGAATGTCAATCCCATATACAATCCTATATGGGATTAACATATATACATTCCTACATGCCAGGGAACTTCACTCAATATCTCAATATTTTGTAATAGCCAATAAAGGAGAAGAATCTGAAAAAGAGTGTGTGTATATATATATACACACACACACACACAACTAAATCACTATACTTGAAACTAACACAACATTGTGAACCAACTATACTTCAATTAAAAATAAAAATAAATCCCTTAAAAAAAAAAACCTAAAGCACACAAGAATACCAAGTTATTTCTTCTAGGGCTGAGGCAGAGTAGCCCAAACCAAGGAAGGATTAAACTCAGAAAAGCCTCCTCTCCCTCAGGCTGAGATTGAGACCTCATCACAGAGGGTGCTGCTGAGGCCCATTTGCTGGTGGAGGGTACCGCAGGGCAAAGCTGGTCCATAGTACACACACACACACAACTAAATCACTATACTTGAAACTAACACAACATTGTGAACCAACTATACTTCAATTAAAAATAAAAATAAATCCCTTAAAAAAAAAAACCTAAAGCACACAAGAATACCAAGTTATTTCTTCTAGGGCTGAGGCAGAGTAGCCCAAACCAAGGAAGGATTAAACTCAGAAAAGCCTCCTCTCCCTCAGGCTGAGATTGAGACCTCATCACAGAGGGTGCTGCTGAGGCCCATTTGCTGGTGGAGGGTACCGCAGGGCAAAGCTGGTCCATAGCAAGCTGCCCACTGGGATGCGGTGAACTACAGCCACTGGAACAAATTGGAGCTGGCTCACTAGATGTCACCTGTTGGAAAACTGAAGGATCTCACTGGAAGTGAGTGGAGAAAATTACTAGAGGGCTAACTACAAACTGTTGAAGGGAAGTTTCTGCTCTGGCAGTGAGTCTGGAGGTCAATTAACAATAGATGCACAAAAAACTAAGCAAAAGTAAGAAAGGAAGGAAAGAAGAAATTGAACCTTGACAATTACTAATATAAGAGGAAAAAAACCCTCTTTTATAAAAAAGATTCACTACATGGCTACTTGTGGAAAGTTTTTCCATAATCATAAAGATCTAGATAAATATTCAACTAACCAAAAATCATGACATTATTAGGAAGATGAAAAGAGAAGAACAAGAAGACATATGCGAGCTCTGAAGCCTCATCTTACACAGAAATCAATAATAAATGATATTCAAAGTGAAAAATATGAAGAAAAAACATCATAAATGTTATTTAGAAAGAAGAAGAGAAATATCGAAAGAAAGACAAAGGGTAGTAACAATTGAAGGTAGGGAACAGGTGGGATTGGGACTATTAATTTTAATTATAGGACTTATAGAATATTGACATTTTGAACCATGTATATGAGTATCCTCAGTAGAAATCAGGGGGAAAACAAGCAGTTAAAGTAAGTTCTTCAAGTTCTTGTTCAGAGCTTAAGTTTGGGTTAAACATATTCCCTCAAATTATTTCAATCCAAGACTGATCCCACGGTCTGTCTCCCTGCTTTGGACACATTCTCAGAAGAATAGTCTTTAGACAGTAAGGACACCCTCCTCCAATTGTGTGATAGTCAAAACCAGTATATTCCAGAGGGAATGAGAAACTCAAGATAAGCATGATCCATCTTTACAGTAGAGAGTCAAGATTACCCAAGTGTAACCCATGGAAAGCTTTGCATGTGTTAGCAAACATACCTATATTATGGAGGATGGCAGAACATTCATATACATTTTCAGATAAAACCCCATGAAATGTGTTCAGTCTTTGGTGTTACAGACACTGCAGAATAAATAAAAAGAACAGCTGCTAGAAGTTACTTTAAGGAAGGATAGAGATTTGTAATATTTCAGCTGCTAAGATATACACATGGTTACTCAAGCTAGTTTTAGAAAAGGCAGAGGAACCAGAGATCAAATTGCCAACATCCGCTGGATCATGGAAAAAGCAAGAGAGTTCCAGAAAAACATCTATTTCTGCTTTATTGACTATGCCAAAGCCTTTGACTGTGTGGATCACAATCAACTGTGGAAAATTCTGAAAGAGATGGGAATACCAGACCACCTAACCTGCCTCTTGAGAAATCCGTATGCAGGTCAGGAAGCAACAGTTAGAACTGGACATGGAACAACAGACTGGTTCCAAATAGGAAAAGGAAGACGTCAAGGTTGTATATTGTCACCCTGCTTGTTTAACTTCTATGCAGAGTACATCATGAGAAACGCTGGACTGGAAGAAACACAAGCTGGAATCAAGATTGCTGGGAGAAATATCAATAATCTCAGATATGCAGATGACACCACCCTTATGGCAGAAAGTGAAGAGGAGCTAAAAAGCCTCTTGATGAAAGTGAAGGAGGAGAGCGAAAAAGTTGGCTTAAAGCTCAACATTCAGAAAACGAAGATCATGGCATCCGGTCCCATCACTTCATGGGAAATAGATGGGGAAACAGTGGAAACAGTGTCAGACTTTTATTTTTTTGGGCTCCAAAATCACTGCAGATGGTGAGTGCAGCCATGAAATTAAAAGACGTTTACTCCTTGGAAGAAAAGTTATGACCAACCTAGATAGCATATTCAAAAGCAGAGACATTACTTTGCCGACTAAGGTCTGTCTAGTCAAGGCTATGGTTTTTCCAGTGGTCATGTATGGATGTGAGAGTTGGACTGTGAAGAAGGCTGAGTGCTGAAGAATCGATGCTTTTGAACTGTGGTGTTGGAGAAGACTCTTCAGAGTCCCTTGGACTGCAAGGAGATCCATCCAGTCCATCCTAAAGGAGATCAGTCCTGGGTGTTCTTTGGAAAGAATGATGCTAAAGCTGAAACTCCAGTACTTCAGCCACCTCATGCGAAGAGTTGACTCACTGGCAAAGACTTTGATGCTGGGAGGGATTGGGGGCAGGAAAAGGGGACGACTGAGGATGAGATGGCTGGATGGCATCACTGACTTGATGGACTTGAGTCTGAGTGAACTCCGGGAGCTGGTGATGGACAGGGAGGCCTGGCGTGCTGCAATTCATGGGGTCGCAAAGTCGGATACAACTGGGCGACTGAACTGAACTATGGTATCCAACACATCTCTTAAGCTAGTTTATTTTCCTTCATTCTTTTTTCTCTCTTCTTCAGATTGCAAATCTCATCAGTCTGTCTCCAAGTTTGCTGATTCTCTAGTCAACTCAAATGTGTTGTTGAGCCACTCTACTGAAATTTTCATTTCAGTTATTTATTGCAGTTTACAATTCCAGGATTTCCATTTAGGTTTTTTTTTTTTTTCTCTTTAGGAACATCCTCTATTTAATGAGACACTCATCAGACCTTCCTTTACTTCTTTTTTAAAAAATTTTATTTATTTTTGGCTGTGCTGGGTCTTCTTGCTGCATGGTCTTTCCTCTAGTTCCGGAGAGCAGGGGCTACTCTCAGTTGCAGCACACAGGTTTCTCACTGTGGTGGTGGCTTTTATTGCAGAGCATGGGCTCTAGGGTGCACAGGCTTCAGTAGTTGTGGCACGTAGGCTCAGTAGTTGTGGCGCACAGGCTAAGTTGCTCCACAGCATGTGAAATCTTCCCAGACCAGGGACTGAACCTGCGTCTCCTGATTGGCAGGCAGATTCTTCACCACTGAGCCACCAGGGAAGCCTCATACCTTCCTTTACCTCTTTAAGCATAGTTTCCTTTAGCCTTTTGCACATATTTTTAGGGCTTCCCTGGCTCAGTGGCAAAGAATCCACCTGCCAATCCCCTGGAGAAAGAAATGGTGACCCTCTCCAGTATTTTTGCCAGGGAAATCTCATGGATTGAGGAACCTGGTGGGCTAGAATCCATGGGGTCACAAAAGAGTGGACACAACTTAGCAACTAAAAACAACAACATATTTTTAATTGCTGCTTTGAAGGCTTCGTTTGCGAAGTCTCAACATCTGGGCCTTTTCAAACAGTTTTTGATGCCTGTATTTTATCATTATGGGTCATACTTTTCTTTTGCACATATCTTAATAATTTACTGAAAACCAGACATTGTTATTTTTGGCTGTGCTGGGTCTTTGTCGCCACAGGGAGGCTTTCTCTAGTTGCAGTGAGCCAGTTGTGGTGTGTGGGCTTCTCACTGCTGTGGCTGCTCTTGTTGCAGAGCTCCAGCTCTAGAGCATGCAGACTTCAGTAGTTGTGCACAGGCTAGAGTGCTTGGGCTTCAGGAGTTGTGGCACATGGGCCTCGCTGCCTTGCAGCAAATGGGATCTTCCCAAACCAGGGATCTAACCCACATCCCCTGCACTGGCAGGCAGATTCTTAACTGTTACACCAGGGAAGTCCCGAAAAGCAAACATTTCAGATAATATATTGTAGCAACTTGAGATTAACACCTGCCTACCTCCATCCAGATGGCTCAGTGGGTAAAGAATCCACCTTCGATGCAGATGTGGGTTTGATCCCTTGGTTGGGAAGATCCCCTGGAGAAGGGAATGGCAACCCACTCCAGTATTCTTGCCTGGAGAATCTCACGGACAGTGGAGCCTGGAGGGCTACAGTGGAGCCTGACAAGACTGATCTATTTTGACAGTGCCCTGGGACATAAATTGCTCCCTAGCTAATCCAATTAAAATCAAGCCCATTTGTATGGGTAGTCTTTAAGTCTTCTTTTGTTCTAACCCCAGAGGCTCTTCTTAGCTGTTTCCCTAAGCCTCTTATAAATTTCTAACTTGTCTAAGGTTTAGCTTTTTGTTCACATAGACTACCACCAGTNAATTGCTCCCTAGCTAATCCAATTAAAATCAAGCCCATTTGTATGGGTAGTCTTTAAGTCTTCTTTTGTTCTAACCCCAGAGGCTCTTCTTAGCTGTTTCCCTAAGCCTCTTATAAATTTCTAACTTGTCTAAGGTTTAGCTTTTTGTTCACATAGACTACCACCAGTCTTCTTAATTGCTCACCAACAAAATCTCCATTGTTTTGGGCAGCATCCTTAGATTTGAATATGTCCATACTCTTCCAAATCAAGTTAAATGTCTGGAAGAGATTCACAGCCCCACCCCCACCCCCTTTTTTTTTTTTAAATAACCTGCCTTTTAATATGGGCTGTCAAGCTGGGGTGGATATAGTGTCTCTCAGAACAACACCTCTGCTTTACCAGCAGGGTCCTGGATAGAGGTAGCTTCTGGTCTTTTCTGCTTGCCTCTGTCAGCATGAAGTGTCTGCCTTACAAGCAAGCTGGAACAAGGGACTCAGTAGGCTAGCACTTTTAGCCTACTGTGGCTTTGGCAGAGCTTGCAGACTACAGATGCCTGTTCTTGCCTAAAATAGAGCTTCTAATGAAAAATGCTGATAGCTAGCCTGCCCCTCCTGGGAAGATACCACAGCCGGAAGCTGAGAGCTAGGGGACAAGGATCCCTGTGTTCTTGGCCATATCTGCCCAGATGAAGCCTCCCTCCCTCTGAGCTGGAGGTGTAGGGGAGAAAGGGAGGGAGCAGGGTGTGGCTCTAAGGCCACAGGCTTTCACTGCTCTTACCAAGGTTTTGTAGACTTTGTTGAGTATCTCTTCATTTGCTTTATTCCTTGAAGAAAATTTCCACAGACTTAAGGTAGCTATTTTCTTTGTCATTTGCTTCAATTATGGCAGTTTTGTTGGGGAGGGGGGTCCGTGGAGTTACGCCATTTCAGAAGTTCTCTCCCATACAGATTATTTCTAATTACAGTATTTACTGATCCTGCTCACCAACTTAGTTGCTCAGAACAAGGTTTGGCAAACTATGGACTGTGGGGTAACCTGCTGCCCATCTGTTTTAATAAAGTTTTATTCCAAGAAAACTGTATCCATATTTTATATATTGTCTATGGCTGCTTTTGCACTCCAATAGCAGAATTGAAAAGTAGAGTTCATGGTTGAGCTTAAGATATTTGTCACCTGCTCTTTTACAGAAAAGTTTGCCAATTCCTGGATTAGAACATGGTTTCATAAGCTTAATTAACCGTGCAAAAAAGAAAAAAACAAAACACTGTTCTCCTATCCTAGAAAGTACTTAACTCTGAAAAACAAATGCCCTGGTTACTAAATGTATAATTACCAAGGAATAAACTATTAAGAGTGCTAAAAACAAAAACAACAGTAAATTCTAAGGTTGTTCTTCTGAGGGTAGTAAAATAATAGCCAAATTTAGAGTCAGCAAGCTACCAAAACAAACCTGCTTTCTTCAATTCAAAACCATCAAAAACTAGTAAAACCCATTTAAATAAGAATCCTTAATAACGGTTTTCAATACTCTTTCCTCCGAGATATCTAAGCGTAAGGTACTTGCAAAGAGGTCAGATTTATGAAAGATGACAGTCCATACCCAGCACAGAAAGGAAGAATAGGAATGTGGAGCGCAGCAGCTCTCCACCTCCTCCTGAACCAAACTTGACATAAGGCTTCACTATTTTGCTTTGTTATCACAGATTCAGTAAGGAATGCCAAACTAAGTACAAAGAATTATTAGCGTATCCACCATTTCACTATCCCTAAGTTCATGGGTACAGATTATCAGGAACTGTCTATATTAAACACACAATCATAATGAAAATTTACCTCTGCAACCTTTTCTGGTA
The DNA here is from genome assembly GCA_006410675.1 of Oreotragus oreotragus. Lineage (NCBI taxonomy): Eukaryota > Metazoa > Chordata > Mammalia > Artiodactyla > Bovidae > Oreotragus > Oreotragus oreotragus. The sequence continues at coordinate 56,292 of SJYX01016451.1, read as the reverse complement.
GAGGGACGATGTGGAGATCCATCTCAGATGCATTTACTATGACTTTTGTTTTTAAGAGGTAGCTAGATAGAAAGTGTAAAGAGAAAACATTAGTACCATACCACAGTTATGATGATTAAGGAAACAAACTTGCAATACCTGTCAAGCAAAGATTGCCTTCTTCCTGATACCCACTTCTAGATTCATAATGTATTTCACAGGAAAAACATTCTCAATTACCAAGTCACCAGAGAGACACTATGCCTCATCTCACCCTTTTCCAGCCCGGAATCCACTAGTCAAAATGATCCCAGGACAAACTAAAGCCAGAAAACCAGGGTCACATGAATAACTGTAATGAGTGTAGGCTTCACACACCACCAGTAGACTATAGCACAGTTAGAAGGAAAGTAATCACATTGTGACAAATACTGCTGGTTGCCTACCCAACAGCCATTCCTCAAGGCTTTCTTGCTAACAGAACCCAGATTTTGTTTAGGGCAGCAGTATGCCCAGTCCTAAGAGATGAATCATAACTGTTCTAGGCTAACTGTGAAAATCTTATTCTCTACTGTCACACAGTTGCTTTCCCAGCTTAAGGGACCTATTCCCTGATTCCCACACTTTCCATATCCTTTTCCTTCCAGTTCTGGATGCTGCTATTTAGGGATGTGATGCTTAACACCTGCAGCAACCAAGAGAAAAAGGCCATGAGAACTAGCAATGCTAACCCACAGCTCTGTCATGGCTGAGCTACTAGGACAATCCTGGAGTAGCCAACTGTCCCACCCTGTTCTTAAAGCCACTCTTAACGTTTTCTGTTACTAGCAACCAAATTCATTCCAATACCCACAGACATAGACATATCATAGTCCCAGACTCAGGCTACTGTACTTTCCTAATTTCTTTTTTTAAAATTTTCATTATTTTTATGTTATTTTGGACTATAGCTGATTAACAATGTTGTGTTGGTGTACAGCAAAGTGATTTAGTTATACATGCACCTAGTCTTCCTGATTTCCACTTAATCAAAAAGAATGTATTGACCTTTGAGTCCAGTTCCTCACTTTAAAGACGTAAGACATTACTTAAAATCAGTGTTTTTTCAAATTTATATTAAAATTTTTTGTTACTAAAAGGTTACTTCCCTAAGCAAAAACTCAATTATAACTGTGCTAAAGTAATTCCTTATAACTGTTTCTAAAAAAGATTTGAGGTTATTAATAGCATACATTTAGAGATACTTTTCCTCATATCTTTAAACCTAATTCTAAATAAATAAAAATTATTTAAGAATGAAAGAGAATGAAAGAAATCCCAATCCATCTCAAGAACATATTTCCTGTTAAAAATCTGCACTGAACAACCTCATGATAAAGGGGTTTATCAAAGCACATTAAAAAAAGAGAAGAAGGAAACTTCTGTTTTATGAATGGAAAAACAGGCTTTGGAGTTAAGACATAGACTCAAATCTCAGCTCCTCCACATCACCAAGCCTGTTTTCTTAAAAACACATTGAGGGAAGCATAGCACCTGGTCATCAATGGCTGTTTTTGTTTCTAATGATAATGAAAAGACTTTGAGAGATGTTTCAATTTGTTGAAATAACAGAAAAGCTTAACAAAAAGTGGAATTTATAATTAGAAATATCTAAAGTAATTCATAAGAAAGAACAACCAATAGGGAACTTTTTCTGATTCTATAAGGCCACATGATAATTATTTTTTACTTTTCTTTGTTTATCTGCTTCATTCTTGTTCTGCAGACAAAATTTCTCTGCATTTATACACACAACATATAAAATATCTACCCCAAACCAAGAGCTTTCACTTCCCCACTGCAGCACCTGTACCATCTACAGATGACCAATGTCTTTATGCCTTGATTTCAAATTATTAGGGTAAAAAAGCCTGATTGACCTAGCTTAGGTCAGGTCTGTTTCTGATCCCATCACCTGGGAGTAATATCACATAGGATACAGATACGGCCACAAGGTCCTGCACTGTAGGAGGCAAACAGAGGCTGTGCACAAACTTGAAAAGTGTCTATCACAGCATTATTTTGCAAAAACTTACCTTCCAAAAGTTCCTGGAATGAAAGAATATCCTCACAGTATGATTATTAATATGTAGTATTATTATGAGACCTTTACAATAGTCATGTATTATGAGACTATATTTCAGTCCCACTGCCATCTTTTTTGGAAGAGCAGTATAGCAGCTGGCTTTAGCATCTTCTCTAATACAAACATTCTGCCTTTTCTGGAAAATGTTTTAAAATTTACTTGCTGAAGAAAATCCAAGTCTACGTACCACACCATTTTGTCACTGGAAAGGCAGAAGTGGCCTCTCAAGGCAGCCAGGGCAGTATGGGTAGAATATAGGTGGAAACCAATGGGAATCTCACAGGAACTACATAATAAAAGGTTGTAAGTGCTGGAGGAAAAAAAAACAGGATATGAGTAAGAAAGAAAATCAGGGAACAAATACAAAATAACATCTCTGGACTCATTCCTAAAAGCCAGACTATAACAGGAATGATGAGACTGAAGAAATGTCACATTCAAGAAAGGTTAATTACACCCTGCTGCTGCTAAGTCACTTCAGTCGTGTCCGACTCTGTGCAACCCCATAGACGGCAGCCCACCAGNGTAAGAAAGAAAATCAGGGAACAAATACAAAATAACATCTCTGGACTCATTCCTAAAAGCCAGACTATAACAGGAATGATGAGACTGAAGAAATGTCACATTCAAGAAAGGTTAATTACACCCTGCTGCTGCTAAGTCACTTCAGTCGTGTCCGACTCTGTGCAACCCCATAGACGGCAGCCCACCAGACTCTCCTGTCCCTGGGATTCTCCAGGCAAGAACACTGGCTTACAGATAACTTTGTGAATTCTGGCTCCAAAAGCAATCATGGATACACAGCTCTCACTTTGCTAAAGTAATTTATATCTGAAAAGCAGAAAAAGAGCTAACTAATCAGATTAACATTTAAACATATAAAACTACACATAACCATATAAATTAGCCACGATTAAGCCAATTTTCAGTTGAAATAAAACAATCAAGTTGACTAGGGCTTACTAAGCAATTTATTAATAGAATGCAAATCAGGATTTTTTTGCAGATGTAACAAAAAAATTACCCAGACAAAATGAAAAAGAAATTGTATGATCCTAGCAAGTCATCTACTTTATTTTCCTTTATCCTCTAAAAGAAATGTAGTTTTAGTTCTATTTAAACCATTTGAGTAACTAATTTACCTTATTTGCTAGTATATAAGACAAATCTAAATATTACAAAGAAATGTTTTAAGGAAAAATTAACTGTTGTGCATGTACTAAAAGCGATTTAGAGTGGTTCAATGAGGGAAAAATTATTTGTATAAACATAATATACTATGCAGTAAAATAGTACTAATAAAGCAAAATTGCATGGCTAAAAAGAAATTCATGTCAATGGGCACTAAACAGGACCAAGGAACAAATGCACTAAACTTACTGGTAAATGAAGTCCCACACTATACACGCAATTCTGTATTTTTGGAACTCGCACCTTTGACTCATGGGTCTCAGGCCTGTGGACTTGGACTAGAACTAAACCTTTGGCCTTCCTGTGTCTCCAGTTTGTCAACCATCGCTCTTGGAACTTCTCACCCTCCATAATCAAGTGAACCAATTCCTGACAATCTCTTCTTGCTGGTCCCATGGCTCTCCTTATTTCAAAAACATAAATACATCGAACTTTCTCTCCAGTGTTTTAAAAACCATCTAGATCTGTACTGTCTATAAGAATGCAAGCCACGTAAGTAGTTTTATATCTTCTATTAGTCTTGTTAAAAAAAAAAAAGGGTAAAAGTAACAAGTGAAATTAGTTTTAATATATTTTATGTGACCCAATATTCAAAGACATCATTTCAACATGTAATCAAGGGAATTCCCTGGGGGTCCAGTGGTTAAGATTGGGCACTTTCACTGCCCTGGCCAGATGTGCTCCCTGGTCTGAGAATTCAGACTCCACAAGCTGTACAGTGTGGCCAAAAACAAACCAAAAAACGACATCAACAACATCAAAACCCATGTAATCAACATTTCTAAATTACTCAGTGTTTTGGACTGTTTTCAAAATCTTATGTGTACTCTGTACTCAGCATATTTCAGTTCAGAATGGCCACCGTTTTTAGTGCTCAGTAGCCACCATGTGACAAGTGACAGTACTGGACAGCACAGATCTAGCTAGATGTATTTCTCTCTAGAAGATATTCAAAGCTTCTGCCTCGGGCCCCAAATGAACCAATTCCAAGCAGGCCACCACTCCTTCCCAGTTTCCTTTGGGTGGGAAGACACTCCTGGAAGGATAAGGAATATCTTTCAGCTGGGAAAGAGGAGCTACAGAAGTCTTCCTGGTTACTGAGTACAGCAACTAAGAATTCTTAAACGTGCTCTATTTAACACTAAAACGACCAACCCATGGTCAAAATGAATTGTCTTGCTGTTAAAACCAACACTGAAAATTGAGGAGCTCTGTACTGAATTCACTGAGTGAGTACTTTGTTGTCACTTCTAAATCACAGTAAAGACAGGATGCAAAGTTCACCAGGCAGTACTCAAGGACCTACCTTTCAACCTGTGTTTTTCTCCAGGTTCCTAGGTTACAGCAGAATTAGTCCTGCTGTAGATTATTACAAATTCCAGGTTTAATGCAAGTGTATATGTCCTAGTTATGTCAAAGGATTGCAGCTTATAAAAAGTGATTCACTTAATTTTCTCCTTTTCTCCCCTCCTAGACATAATTTTCTTAAATTCACTTCACTTGCACAACCCACGAGGGAACTGTGGCCCTCAGAAGATCTTAAAACCTTTACACAAGTATCTCTGCCATTTCATTAAAACATCAAGTTCGTACAAGGCAATCAGGTAAACGGAACATTCTTCAAGTACACTGTATGAACGAAACAGACAATTCTCCTAGTGGAAAATAGGAAAAAACTTCTGGTCCAAGTCGGTTCCACGCTCTTCAACCTCAATAAGTCAGGGAATAACTAGAGACAGTTCTGGAATCTTCAGTACGTACCTGCCTTTGAGCGAACCTTCAACGCCAACTTGGAACTGAGGCTCCAAAACTACATTATTTGTGACTCCTAAAAGGCAAACACAGGTCAGAATGACTACCTGTAAGGCACTGAAAGGGAAAACCTCTCTCAATCAGAAAGGCTCATCATGGTCACGAATATCATAAAAAGTTATTCGCCGCTCCCCCCGCCCCAACTCCTGGCAAAGGAGTTAATTTCCTTCCAAATTTTCATCCTGCTTTCCTCCCAGCCGGCTCTCAGTCACCCAGTGAGAAGGCGCCGCGCTCACTCACTGGAGAAGACCACGGCCCCGAGGGACCGCGAGAGGTCCCAGGCGAGATGCACAGAGTCAGCGAGCACGGCGTGGCACTGCGCGCACTGGAACACGGCGCACCTCTCCGGCTGCAGCCATCGCGGCAGCCGCGGGCGGAACGGCAGCTCCTCCAACCCCAGCCCTGCGGGGCCGACCGACGAAGACCCTTTCACGACCTGCGTGTCCCACTCCATGGAAGTCGCAAAAGAAGGTTCATTAATCGCTTTCTTAGTCCCATCACAGAAGTCACCCCGTGGCTGCTTTGGAATCCCAGAAATATGCCTCCGCGGTCGAGCAGCCATCTTCCCGCAGCCGGCGCCACCGTTTCAAAGACTATTCAGGCCCCACCCCAAGTTGGTTCCTGCGTCCTCATTGGACAACGTGAACGGGGGCTCTGCCGCGCACTTCGTTGCCTGGACACGCCGTTTGGCGCCTAGGCGTTAGGGCGGTGTGGAGAAGATCGTGGGTCAGGTGGAAGGGAAGTCAACCATCCTATTGGTCAATACCAGAAGACCCCGCCTTTAACGGATTGGTAACCAATGGAAGTGCAGCTTACGTAATTTAAACTCTGTAAATATCGGTTTGCTCAACGCTTAGAGTGGCGCCAGAACGTTGAGCGGTGCTTTAGCAAGTTAAGTACCGGACTTCTGCGTCGTTGTCTGGATTGCAGTTCGCCATGATCGTTCCCTCCCTGGAGGAGCTGAACTCCTTCAAGTACAGTGACCTGCAGAACTTGGCCAAGAATCTGGGCCTCCGGGCTAACCTGAGGGTACGGGGCCGGTGACTGGGGGATAGGATATACGGCTTCTTTGAGACGCTGTGGGAGGGGACCGAGCGGGAATTTCGAGGGCTGAGGCGACTGTCCCGGCCTTGGGGCGGTAGATTTTGGTTTACCCAAGGGTCCAAGTAACTGTGCAAAACCGAGAGGGTGTCCAGGTTTTCACCTTTGTTGAGTCTGACTCTTACAGGGACTCAGAAAGATGCCCGCCTCCAAAATTGTTTGCTTTGGTTTTATTGGGAATACTCTGCTATTTATCAGTCCATCTGTTAGGAAACTAAAGTCCATCCTTTAGAAAACTAAAGGAATGCTGCATCTAAACGCCAATTAATAGGCAGTCGCGAAAAACACCAAACAGCTAACACTTTTATAAATTGCCTTTGCTTCTGGAACGCTCCAAACAGCTAACAGTTCTGTTAATTGTAAGAGGTTCCAAAATTTCCTGCTACTTGAATGGAGGACCTGGAAGAAAGGATGATTTTTAGGGAACCTCCCCCGTGGATACGTTTTTATAAACTAGCTTTGATTCAGTAGGATCGTTCGTCTATTGGTCATTGTTGTGGTAATGTTCTATTCAAAACCGATGAGGTCTTTGACTCTGATACTGCCAAACGTTTGGGGGAAAATGTTCAATTCTGGATTGGATGTATATATTGTTCTGTATATTTAGTGGAGTTTTCCCACATAATATTGAAGTGTATTCTGGAGATTTATTCTGCAAGCTGTAGTATTTAAACTGAGTGTTTAGATCAGTCCTCACAGATATTTTAAGTGGTTAAATTAAAATAATCAGTACCCAGGTACCAGTTGGGGCTGAAGGATAAAGAACTATCTCTGGAGATATTTTTGAGCTATAGTATCAATATTTAATGGCTTTCCAATACTTTATGAACAAAGTCTTTTAAGTCCCTTTCATTATTTTTTTGCAGTCTAGCCTGAGTCTTTTATCCAAGGCAGCAGCATCCAGACTGCTGCATGAACACTTGGCATCTTTGTCCATCTTTCTGCCTTTACTAATTCTGATCCTTGGGCCTCAGATCCCTTTCTCTATCCTTTATCTGCATGAATAATTCCCAGTTACTCTTCACAGTCTAACTGAAATGTCATCACTGACCTGGCACCTTTTCTTTTCCCCTCCTCTTCATTCCCTTGGCCACAGGTCCACTGCCCCAGTAATTCCAGACACCCTCCACAGCTTTAAGGCAGTGTAATTTCAAGTACTTTTTCCGAACTCTTGCCAGCTTCCACCTTGCACTCTAGTTATTTGTATAGCTATGTTCTCTTTTCTACTGAATGTTAAGTGCCTTGAACAGAGATCTCATCTGTCCACCTTGGAAGTCTTTATAGCACTAAGTGCAGTACGTTTTATTTGGGATGTGTTGGATTGTTATTCAGCACTACGATTTACAATCACTTCTTGGCAGTGCTAGAGTAATGCACCAGAGGGTAGTTCTTTTGACAAGAGTTATTATGGAGGTTTCCTACTTGAATTTGGAGCTCTGGCTAACATTAAGGCCCCATAACTTTTTGGATCTCTGAAGAGCTATTTTAAGTTCAAAAGTGGGGACTTGGGTTCATGTTTTCACTTTTTCTGAAAGTCGCAGCTATGTTTTTCTCATATCCAACTGCAGCCATTTTCTCCTTTTAAAATCTAACTTCCACACTGTCAACAGTGTTCTTTTCTTTTTATAAATTTATTTTATTCAAGTATAGTTGATTTACAATGTTGTGTTAATTTCTGCTGTACAGCAAAGTGACTCAGTTGTACGTATATATATATATTCTTTTCCATTATAGTTTACCACAGGATATTGAATATACTTCCCTGTGCTATACAGTACCACCTTGTTGTATATACATTCTATATATAATAGTGAGATACTACTCTTAATAGTAAGGGAAAAGGAAGGGACAATTACTAAGATTTATTGTACAGCCAGTGGTCCTTTTCTCACTATTACAAGCTTAGATTATAAAGACTTCTGCTCTTTCCACTTTATTGCAGCTCCCGTCCCTTACCTGGCAGACTCCATAACTGGTTAAACCCAGCTATACACTTAATCCTTGCTTGTACTAACCAGCTGACCCTGGCTGGAGAAGATCATTTAACTTTGTTCACTGTGCTTAATATAAATGTGACCGTGAATTTAACTTATGATTTATTTGATTCTCCTACATGTCTTGGTAGTCATTTTCCCATTATTAAGGATAATTATTTCCAATCTTCTTACCTCAAATTGGCTCCCTTCCAACACTTGATGACTTCTCCTCTTAGGTCATGGAAAAACAGATGCAGTCAAGCTGAGAATTTCCTCATCTTTCCATCCGCAGACCCACCTGTTATGTGTTATAGTAAAAGGATGTGCCTAAGGGCAGCCTGGCCGTTCGTGCTAGAGATCCCATTGCCCTCTCTGGGGCTACAGCTCCTGCAGTTATTCCTCTCTGCTACATCAGTTTCTCCTCCTCTGCTGGCTCCTTTCCATAATGTGCACAGTCACATTTTATGTTAATTTTTATTTATCTTTACTTTTGTCTGCACTGGGGTCTTCATTGCTGCTCACCAGCTTTCTCTAGCTGTGGTGAGCAGGGGCTGCTCTCTAGTGGCGGTGCGTGGGCTTCCCACTGTGGAGCTCTAGGGCACACAGGCTCCAGGAGTTGCGGCTTGCAGCTGCTAGAGCACCTGCCTCTGCCACAGGCTCCGCATTTCATCACTGTTTCATGTTTGAGGTTTTCACAGCTTTTTTTTAAAATTTCTTTCATTATTTAGCTCTATCAGAATCTTCATGTGTCATGTGGGATCTTTCACTAATGCACATGGACTCTCTAGTTGTGGCCTGAGGGCTCAGTAGTTGCCCTGTGGCATGTGGGATCTCAGTTCCTGGACCAGGGATCGAACCTGAGTCCCCTGCATTGCAAGGCAGATTCTTAACCACTGGACCACCAGGGAAGTCCTTTCACAGCATTTTAAGATGTTCTAGAAATCTGTGCAGCATACAGATTTAACAATACTTTAAAATTTGCTAAGAGGATAGATTTTTTTTTTTTCTTGCAGAACCACATGACATGCAGGATCTTACCTCCCTGACCGGGAATTGAATCTGTGCCCCTTGCAGTGTAGTGTGGAATCTTAACCGCTGGACTGCCAGGGAAGTCCCAAGAGAATAGATCTTAGGTTAAATGCTCTTACCTCCAAAAAAAACAAAACCCACAGAGTCCAAACAGGACAGTAGGCAGCCTGGAGATGATAAATGGTTTGGTAGTGAAGACGGGTTCACAAGTGAAGAGCCCACCTGCCCATGCCGGAGATGCAAGAGATGCGGGTTTGAATGGGCTGGGAAGATCTGGAGGAAGGCATGGTAGCCCGCTCCAATATTCTTGCCTGGAGAATCCCACGGACAGAGGAACCTGGCTGGCTATAGGCCATGGGTCACAAAGAGTTGGACACGACTGAGCAGCTTAGCACACAAACATGTCAATTTGTATACATTAAATATCAGCAATGTCAGTCATACCTCAGTAAAGTGATTGAGGGGGAAAATAAGTCAGAAGAACCAAGAGTGCCTAATTCTGTCCTACCAATTCACCCACTTCCCAAGAGAGTTTCAAAAAACAACAAGTAGGAAAGAGTGTATTCCTTTATTATTACCAGCTGACATGGTGCTTGATAACCTTGATGCAGAGCCTTCAGGTAAAACACAGCCTAAGCACAGCCTATCCTGTGCCCAGAAGCTCAGACTAAATTGGGATCTCTGCCTCTCTTGCCTGGTTGTTGTTATTGTTCAGCCATTAAGTCATGTCCGACTCTTTGTGACCCCCTGGACTGTAGCCTGCCAGATCCTCTGTCCATGGGATTTCCCAGGCAAGAATACTGGAGTGGACTGCCATTTCCTTCTCCAGGGATCTTCTCAGCCCCAGGATCGATGTCTCCTGCATCTCATTCACTGAGCCACCAGGGAAACCCATTCTTGCCTGGACACATGGCCAGTTGTAAACGGTACAAGCAGAGAACAGAGATTGGTAGCTGGGCCCTCCTTGAGAAGGAAGTCTGCATGGCTGGTAGAAAGAGGGAGCCCCGCCATGTGCTTGACCTTCCAAAGCACAGGAAAACATAACCCATCAGATTAGTATTCCTCTTTCAGGAAAGAACTGGAAGGAAAGGTTCCCTTAGTGGAAGGAGGAACTCCCCAGAGACCATTAACCGTCCTCCTAAGACTCTGTATTTGGAGTTCTCCATCTTTGGGACTGAGCTTCCCAGGTGGTGCTGGTGGCTCAGACTGTAAAGAAGCTGCCTGCAATGGAGAAGACCTGGGTTGGATCCCTGAATCAGGAATGTCCCCTGGAGAGGGGGATGGCTACCCACTCCAGTATTCTTGCCTGGAGAGATCCATGAACAGAGGAACCTGGTGGGCTACAGTCCATGGGGTCACAAAGACACGACTGAGCGACTAACACACAGACACATTTTGGGGACTGCCCACATACCTGCCCCACTACCACCACACACATATAAGCTTCACCAGGTACCCAAGCCAGAAACCTGGGTGTAACAAAATTTCCCTTTCCCTCAGCCCCCACATTCACATTGGTTTTACTTACTAGGAAAGTTTTTAATTCGTCCATGTGGCCTCAGCCCTGTTCTAGCTCAGGCCACAGTTGTCTCTGGTTTCCTACAACAGCCTCCTTGCAGCTTCCCTGTCTTCCATGCTACCCTCATCAAATGTGTCATGCACACTGGACAGACAGAGTCATGATCCCAAAAAACGCAGAACCCGCTGCCCTGCCACAGACTCTAGACTGCCTTTAAGGGTCATCCTCTTAAGAGTCTTACAAGGCCTGATAGGATCAGGCCCACTTTCCCAATATTCTTTCTCATCAGCTTGTCTAAACAGCTCCCTGCTCAGCCCACCCTGAACTTTAGTTCTTGAGACTGCGCTCATTCTTACCTTCCCATGCAGTTTCTTTACCCTTTTCCCTACTTCCCAGTCTCCCATTTGTTCTTCTGCCTCAGCATCTAGTGACCTCATGCCTTTATCGTAGAACTGGCATGTACGTTTACCTACTGAAGTCAACCCTAGTGCAGCACCTACCTATGTTCTCACATGACATGTAAGCTTCCTTATGCTGGCATTTACCCCACCGCACTGTAATTGCCACTTTCCTCTCTGACTTCCCCATTGTGCTATGAAATCTGTGGGCACAGGAGCCAAGTCTATCTTGGTCATCCTACTCCAGCCTGTCTAGAGGATGTTTGATGAATACAAGAACAGGAGAAGATGTTCAATGAATCTTTCTTGCTTATTTGATTTTTGACTCTACTGATAAGGTCTTTGACTTTTCTGCAGGCAGACAAGCTGTTAAGGGCCTTAAAAGCTCACCTTAAAAATGAAGCAAGAAAAGAAAATGAAAATCAGGTAAGTAACATGTTTATCACCTATTAAATAGCAAAACAATCAGTTAATGAATGAGAAACACAGTTGGTGATGACTTAAGACATGGTATTCATTACCAAAGAGATTGTTATTAGTAGTTGTAAATCCTTTCATTATTCTTATAAATGGCAAAACTGTCTTTATAGTCTGCTAAGTAAGATATTTCAAATAAATGCAAAAGTTAATTACTAGTTGCTCATTGGAAAAGACCCTGATGGTGGGAGGGATTGAGGGCAGGAGGAGAAGGGGACGACAGAGGATGAGATGGCTGGATGGCATCACTGACTCAATGGATGTGAGTCTGAGTGAACTCCAGGAGTTGGTGATGGACAGGGAGGCCTGGCGTGCTGCAGTTTCATGGGGTCACAGAGTTGGACACGACTGAGCGACTGAACTGAAGTGTATGCCAAATTGTATGAATAGGGAGGGAACTGGATTTGAAGTCAGAAAAACCAAGCAGGAGCTTTGTCTTTTGTGTGTATGTAACCTTAGAAAACTCAAAGTATTGAGTATTAGTTTCCTGTTCTTTGAAATAACATCTGCTCTGCTGAATTGAGTGTTACCACAGTCAAATGCAATGGAGACTATGAGAGTGACCTGTGGTAAACTATGAACCACTGCTGCTGGGAGTGATTGTCATGGCTGCTGCAGACCCACACCAGGGAGTTTAGACAAGGCTTGACACCTAACTGGGCCAATGATATTAGCTGTCATTGTTATTAGTTATAGCATAAATTAATTCATGCACTTTTAATAATTTGTGGGCATTCCCTGGTGGTTCAGTGTTTGGGACTTGGCACTTTCACTGCCATGTGCCTGGGTTCGGTCCCTGGGTGGGGAACTAAGATCCTGCAAGCCGAGCAGTGCGGCCAGAAAACTAGTAATAATAATTTCCTTGTTTACATACACTAATATACCTTTGAATGCTTTGCTAGCCTAGTTTTTTAGCTTGGGTTAAGCGTGATTATTTCTTTTTGAATACTTTGTAATTCTCAACTGTGCCTATAATTTCATGCTGGAGAGTTTTAAAATTATCTCTTGCATATGTAATATGTTTTTTATTCAGTTTAAATTCTGAGTCTTCCTGAGCATTGTAACTGTATACATGGGACATGGCAGATTAATGTCTTTTTTCCAGGATGAAATTCAGACTTCTACATCCTCTTGTGATGAGACTGAGATACAGACAAGCAGCCAGGAACAAGCTGAGAGGGAGCCGGATGACCATGTCACCAAAACCAGAGGAAGGCGTAAGACTGTCCACAGGAGCCCTGACTTGCAGGCAAATGGAAATGTGCAAACTGAAAAGAAGCTACCACCCGTGCCCAATCTGGTATATTATCAGGGAGCTTTCTCTTATTCCCTTATGATATCAGGTGATGGTAAACACTGCTCTGAGCTCAGAGCCAAGTCTGGCTTTATCATTGCGCCTCAGGGACTGGCACTCAGGAAGTACTTAGTAAGTACTAAGAACAGGGACTTCTCTGGCGGTCCGGTGGCTAGGACGCCATGCTTTCACTGCCAAGGGTCCAGGTTCAGTCCCTGGTTGGGGAACTAAGATCCCACTAGCTGTGGGGTGCAGCTGAAATAGAAGTATTAAGTTCAAATTAAATGTATGTTAAATAAATTGGAACATTCATTAAGTGTTTACTTAAGTGAGGTGTATAGTGAATAAGAAGGAAAGAGATATCAGTATCGAATACAGTATTTTTTCTTCCCTCCTTCCTAACTTGTGCTGGGCCTGGTGATGAGCTTAGTCTTTGAGCAGTGTGGTCATGTGATTCCAGGCACTTCCCCCACTGGCTTTGAGAGGATTCTGGTTTTATTATCCTTTCATTCACATGTAACTTTTACAAGATGGTCCTAGCTTTTATGTTCTAGCTTTGTGTAGGACCTTACTCGTCAGCTTGTCGAGGTCTTTCGGTGTTGGTTTCTCCTCCCTCGGAGAGCCTCCTCTGCCGTGTATGCCTTCCAGTTGTCCCTAGCCTCTGCTAGGCCCAGACGCACATTCTCACCACACGTGGTGAGGCAGAGAACCCGACCTGCCATTCAAAAAGAGCTTAGTCTCTTTCTTTTCTTCCTGTAACTCCTTTTCCCCCTCAGTTGGGTACCTATCTTTGGAAGACAGTGATTACTTTTTTCTTTCCTTTTTTTATGTCTGACTGTAGTGGTGTTTTAAATGATATATATTTTTTTCTTTTGGCTGTGCTGGGTCTTTGTTGTGACTTGTAGGCTCCTCATTTGCAGTTCACTGGCTTCGTTTCCCTGCAGCATATGGGATCTTAGTTCCCCAACCAGGGACTGAACCCATGTCCTCTGGACTGGAAGGCGGATTCTTAACCACTGGACTACCAGAGAAGTCCCTAATGATATTTTTTTTAATTGAGGTATAATTGGCACATAACACACTATCAGTCTTGGATGTACAATGTAATGATTCAATATTTGGGGTGATCATTTCACAGTATATACAGTGTGCAGTTAACATACATCTCCTCACATAGTTACATTTTTCTTGTGATGAGACCTTTTCAGATTTACTCATGGCAGTTTTCAAATGTGATTACTTGTCATTTAAATCATTTTGTTTTAAAATTTCTAGCAGAATCATTCAGAGATAAAAATATGTGGCCCTACTGAATCCCAGAATCAAGAAAAGCATGAAAGCCAGTTTCTCAGAACTGCTGTAGAAGTTCCTTCTCTACCAAATGAGAGTCAAGGAGATGAGAATGTGGTGTCCTCAGGAAAACATGGAATAGATGGTATGTGAGTAATTTTTTAAAAATCTAAAATTGCTAGGGTGACTGTGCTTTAGTTCCCTAAGACTGCCATAACAAAGTGCCACAAACTGGGCAGCTTAGAAATTTATTCTCTCAAAGTTCTGGAGGCTAGAGTCTAAAATTAAGCTGTCAGTAGGGCCATTCTCTTCCACGTTGGGGAGAGTCCTTCCTGGCTGCTTTGAACCTCTGGTGGTGGTTATAGGCCTTGGCTTGCAGCTGAGCCTCTGCCTCTTGGTCATGTGGCGTTCTCTCTGTGCATTGCTTTCTTTATATTGTTGGCTTTAAAGGACACCAGGTATATTGGATGGTGTGTGTCATGTCTGGCTCTTTGCAACCCATGGACTGTAGCCCACCAGGCTCCTCTGTCCATGGGACTCTCCAGGCCAGAATACTGGAGCAGGTTGCCATTTCCTGCTCCAGGGGATCTTCCTGACCCAGGGATCGAACCCTGCTTCTCTTGCATCTCCTGCATTGGCAGGCAGGTTCTTTACCACTGCACCACGTGGGAAGCCCAGGTCTATCCCAGTGACCTCAGCTTAAGTTGATTACATCTACAAAGAACCTTTCCAAATAAGGTCATTGCACAGTTACCAGAGATTAAGACTTCAGCATATCTCTTTCAGGAAAACCATTCCTCCCATTATAGCACCATAGAATTTCCAAGGGTTCTGCAGTGAGAGCAAAAGTTAGAACCAAGTATAGCAGGCCGTCAGGTCACCTTTAACAACTGGTAGAAACCAGATAAGAGTGATAGCTGGCAAATTTCAGGCAGTTAATCTCTAGGCGGGATGAGGGGAACCCACATTCTACCGATTAGCTCCTTCTGGCCTGCTCCAGAGACAGGTACAAAGGCCTGTTAGCCCCCTCAAGTAGGACAATTAAAAGGAATCTTCATGGTCTCCTTCCCAGCAGCGTGACTGTTTATTATGAGGAATGTATGTTTTACTTAGTCTGTAATCTAAAAGCTTCTTCTCTAAACTTTCTCAACTAAATGTTTGTTTCAGTAAAGCCAGAAGACATCCCTGGCAGTTCAGTGATTAGGACTCCTTGATTCCACTGAGTGGGGCATGGGTTCTATCCGTGGTCGGGGAATTAAGATCCCGCATGGTTCATGGTGTGGCCACCAAAAAAAACAGGCCAGAAAACTTCGGTTCCCCTTTACCTAATAGGACTTGGTGCTTTCTGATTTCATCCCTCAGGAAGCCTGCCAGTTGCAGCAGTGTCTCAGTGCTTCCTTCATCCCAGTAGTCTGTCTGGGACCTGATATCTGCCTGAGGGGACTGAGAGAGAAATGATCCATTCATGTCCACCAAGCAGTTTAATGCAGAATTTCTAACGTTGAGCCTTCCCATCTTCCCCAGCATTTTGAATGTGTTACTAAATTTAGAAAGTGAAAGGAGTAGAGGTTCTGATTCAGCAGGTCTGAGGTGAGCTTGAAATTCTGTAGATTTAATAAGTATCCCCAGGTAATTCTGATGCATATGGCTCATAAACGCACTTTGAAATCTTGAGACAAGGGGCATGTAAAGAAATATGACAGAGTCAGAGGTGGGTGTAGAATTACAAATGTCTGGTATTCCACCAATCATGTTGTCGAGAAGACTTACCTCTAGGACCCAGTTTTGAAGGCATGGGAAAAATGAGGGTAGATCCTGTAAGTCAGGTTTGCCCACTGAAGTGCAGGCTATTTGAAGGAGAAAAATCAGATCATGTAGTTTCTGGTGAGAAGAATTTTTAAAATTTTATTTTGACATAATTTTAGATAGTAACAAAAGTTCCTATATATCTCTCACCTAGATTTCACAAATATTAATATTTTGCCATATTTGCTTTATTCTTTACTTATATACATATATACTATATATGTGTTGTATACATTTTTTCATAAACTGCTTGAGAGCAAGTTTCAGATTTGTGCCTTTTTACCCCTAAATATTTCTGTGTGTTTCTTAAAACATAAGGACTTTTTCTAACAAATGTACAGAGTGCAGTTCATATTCCACATGATAGTTAACCTCTAACAAACAACCACTTGTCAAGGTTTGGTATACTATCAAAGAAGAATATCCACAATTATCTTAAAAGGCCCTTAAATAGTCTTCACTTTTAACCACATAGCTATATATGGCAAAATTTGTTTTCATATATTACTTCAGTTCAGTCGCTCAGTCATGTCCGACTCTTTGCGACCCCCTGAATCGCAGCACGCCAGGCCTCCCTGTCCATCACCATCTCCTGGAGTTCACTCAAACTCAACGTCCATCGAGTCAGTGATGCCATCCAGCCATCTCATCCTTGTTGTCCCCTTCTTCTCCTGCCCCCAATCCCTCCCAGCATCAGAGTTTTTTCCAGTGAGTCAACTCTTCGCATGAGGTGGCCAAAGTACTGGAGTTTCAGCTTTAGCATCAGTCCTTCCAAAGAACACCCAGGGCTGATCTCCTTTAGAATGGACTGGTTGGCTCTCCTTGCAATCCAAGGGACTCTCAAGAGTCTTCTCCAACACCACAGTTCAAAAGCATCAATTCTTCGGTGCTCAGCTTTCTTCACTGTCCAACTTTCACATCCATACATGACCACAGGAAAAACCATAGCCTTGACTAGACGGACCTTTGTTGGCAAAGTAATGTCTCTGCTTTTGAATATGCTATCTAGGTTGGTCATAACTTTTCTTCCACGGAGTAAGCATCTTTTAATTTCATGGCTGCAGTCACCACCAACCAGAACAATATATCACAATATGGTGTATGCAGAAGCAGATGAGAGAATCCAGCTGCCTTTTATTATCAGACGTTAAAGAAATTGTAAAAGAAAAGAAAAAATAACCACTCTACTCATTTTTTTATTTAGAAACTTTTGTCATTTTTAATTATGTTAAGGTATAGCGGGTATATTTTTAGTTAATCAAATATCTTTAAATGTCTTAGTTTTAAGTCTAGTGTGGTATATATTGATACATGAACAAAAATGCTTTGGAGTCCTCAATTTTTGAGAGTATGGAGGCATCCTGAGGCTAGAAAGTATGAGACTTGATAACTAACCTTATTTAGACAGACCTTATTTAGGTTTCATCCCAGCAATGTCCCTTAAAACAAAGGCAGACTCATCCTTGGCATTTCGTTGCTATGCCTCTTTAAACTACTTTAATATGGAACAGTTCCTCAGCCTTCCTTTGTCTCCCAATGTGTTGACGTTTTTAAAATACAGACCAGTTTCTTGGGCCCTCTGACTTAGTTTGTCTAATGTTGATGGTTAGAATCAGATCATGCCCTGTTGGCAGGAATCCCACAAACTAGGACCCAGTGTCCTTCATAGTCAGCACCCCAGAGGGCTCAGGTATTGGTTTGTCCTATGACCAGTCTTGTTAACGTGCATCCCTTGGTTATGGAGGTGTCTGCTAGGTGGTTCCTTTGTTGTAGTTATTATATTTTCATTTATAATAAGCATGCTGTGAAGAGTGGCTCTGACTCTTTACATATCCTATTTCATGGCCAAGGTCCAAGCAAAAGCCACTGCAGCCCCTCCAGCTCTATCCATTCTTTCTTTTGTCTTGTTTTTTAGATGCATTGGGGAACGTTAAGGATGTATGACTTCATAAGTAGCATTTCTTGAAAAGTCACTTACACAGTATTTAGTAGATTGTCTCAAGCTAAAAATGACATTAAAATGTGGAAGATAAGTAAAGGGAAATAGCCACCATTATACACATCCTGATCTTAACTAGATTTAAAGAACAAAAGCAAAACAAGCATAGAAGCAAAGGACCCGAGGAAATATACCAGAGTGATAATAGTGTTTCTTAGGCTGGTGGAATCGTGTGATTTTTATCGTTCTCGTTAAAACATCTAGACGTGTCCATAGCAAAAGTTCTGGAAAAGTGTTTTTAAATTTCTGATAGGCTTATATAGCTATACAGGAAGCACAAAATTTCTGTCTGCTTGGAATATGAGCTTAGAATGTGGTGATGCTATAATTAATTCTTTGTGCTCCTTGCATGCTATTTATCCCACAACCTTGGCAGAGACTAGCACGTGAAAATGCTTCATGCTAACTTACATTGTTTTAATTGAAGTATAATTGCTTTACAATGTTAGTTTTTGTTACATTTCTTCATGGGAATAATTTTTAGAAATCTTTCATTAGTTCTGAATCTTTGGATTCAGGTAATGAAGATCCACGGGTACCTTCAAAAAGAAAGAAGTCTCTCTACACAGATGGGTTTTCCAAACCTGGAAAAAATAAAACTGCAAGCACTACTCCAAGTAAGTTACTCAGTTGCCTGGCACATAGAATGTTGGTTGTGGGTATATTTAGAGTACTTAACATGCTGCTGAGCATGTATTTGAAATTCTATTACTTATTCTTAGAGAATGTAATCAATTAGAATTGCACAGAGCATAGGTAAAGTGTTGCCCGTCTTGGCCTGCCTTACAGCCCTGAGCTAAGAATGTTTCTTACAGTTGTAAAGCATTGTATAAAAGAAGGAACATAACTCAGACACCACATTATGTGTGGCTGCAAGCATAAAATATTTATTGTCTGCCCCTTTACAGACAAAATTTGCCAATCCTTGGCATAGAGCTTTCTTAGCATTATGCTTAGTCACTCAGTCATGTCCGACTCATTTTGACCCCATGGACTGTAGCCCGCCAGGCTCCTCTGTCCATGGGGTTCTCCAGACAAGAATGCTGGAGTGGGTTGCCATTCCCTTCTCTTCTTAGCATTATAAAATGTCAAATTTAAGTAAAGGCCATTAATTAATTGGTGAGGTGGAGTACAAATCTGTTAATCTTTTCTTATCCTCTGGACTAAACCAAGATGTCAGTAGGCAATGAAATGGCAGTGTTGGATAGTTGATAAGATGAATATGCTTTTCTCCTGAGTTTCCAAAAACTTAATGTTTTGAAATTAAAATTTTAGCAAAAGTGATGCTTGAAGTTGAATATTAGGAATGCTGAGATGAGAATGAAGGTTAACAGAAAAACATAAGGAAGGTGAATAAATGGATTTTGTCTTGTTATTAATTTTCATATTTGGGGAAATATTCTAGACTTTAAGAAGCTTCACGAGGCTTGTTTTAAGGAAATGGAGTCCATTGATCAATATGTTGAGAGAAAAAAGAAACATTTTGAAGAACACAATTCATTTAATGAACTGAAGGTATGCTGATAAAATTGTTCTTAGTGGTACTGTTTGATTTTAATGTTGATACTGTGTATTACATAGCATGGTTAATACAACTAGCTTTTTATTATTCTATTACTGGAATAGATTTGAGTTTAATGTATCTTTATTATTTTAAATTTGTTTTTGAGAATTTGAATCTCTACTATAAAAGATAGTTAAAAAGAAAAAAACATTAAGAAAATATAACTTTTAAAAAATTTTTTAATGGAAAAATATTTAAAGTAAACAGTAAAATAAAAAAGAACAAAAGAAAGGAAGAATTCCAAAATAGCAATAAGTTACTCTGTTTTCCACAATCAGACATTGTGCCTGTCACTTTTGTTGGGGAAAAACTGATTTATGGCTGAAGCCACCTTCTTTTCCTGTCTCTAACCCAAAGGGAAAAGGGGGGACTAACAGTGGCTAGCTTGAAGGTTTACTGTCATAACTGAGCTCCCTGGACTGGGGGCCTTCAGACCAGATAGTGCTGAACTCGAACTCTTTTGAGTAAGAGAAAATGAAGTCAGCCCTGAGGTTGAGTTAGCAGAAGAGTAGTGAGTTAATAACATCTCAGGAAGTTGATATTACTGTCTTATATGGTATCTGGTGTTAAAGCGGTGCCTCACATTTGGATGGGAAACATTTTCTAATTTAATAATCCATAATAACCTGCCTATTTCTCAAAGAATTTGAGCCAGTTTGTGGTATTACAGCACAATACAGTATAAAGCTGTTCTAAAAAGGGCAGAAAATGAGCATTGTTAGCAGGTACAATGGCTGCTACATCAGTTACTGACTTGAGTTTCGAGTTTTCTGATACCCATGGCAATGGGGAAATGCACTGGATAATAAGCTCTAAATAATTAAAAAAAAAAACAACATGTGGTTCTTAGAGACTTAATCTTGGATAATAAATGTTCACTTGAACAGTGTTTATAAAACCACTGTTACCACAGTTGAAGACAGTGTTATCAACCTTCTAGCAAGCAGGACCATCCCCAAGTCAAGGCATTAAACATCTCCATCCCTTCATACTGATCTAACAACATGGGTGGACAATCCAGAGAAGAAATACTCAGTATGTCCATAAGGAGACTTTTAAATTTTAACAAGGGCTAAGTTTCACAGCATTCATCACTAAGTATCACAGCATTCGTTACTGAATACTGGGACAAGAGGTCCATCCTGGGAGTGATGGAGAAGGGGAGTGGCCTGCCGATGCTTTACAGAAAGTAGATAGCTTCTTTCTGTGCACAGGCATGAGCTAGCTGCAAATATGCCTGGAAAGAGAGCCACTCATTTTCCTTACCATGAAGCTGAGTCTACTTAAAAACTTTTTATTAAAAGTCAAGCTTTCTGTACACATGATATGGATGAATTAATTTTCTAGGTAATAGTTAAGGGCAGAATAACTGCTTTAACCATAAACTAAACTTGAGTGTAGCCTTGAAGATGTGTGGAATAAATGAGTAGCTTATCTTGTTTCTTAGTTGACAGTCCCATCTGAATGAGTTTAGTTCTACAAATCCCACCCCAGTGTCACTGTTTAATCAGGAATTAGCTGATGAGATGGCCTATTTGGTATGATCTATTTGGATACTAAATAAAAAACAATGATAGTGACTTCACCATAGCTAATATGGTTTTCTTAACAGTTGATGTGTTTGGGGGTTGGTCTTTTGGAGAGTGATGGACAGTAAGAAGTGAGCAGAGATCTAGAGAGAATCATCTTGGCTGTGACTAAGGACTGTCTCCATGATTAGTTGCCTGATGTCCCCTCTACAATGGGATCCCAAACTTTGTGCTCCAAGATGCCTGTTTACTTTGCTAACAGTGGGAATGATCAAATTTTTTTAATCTTTGATAATATATGAAAAAAAAAAACAATTGAATTTGCATTTTTCTGATCATCAGATGTTACTTGTTCATGTTACAAATCTTTGTATGATATAATTGGCGAGTTTTCTGTGAATTTGCTTTTTTAAAATTTTTGCCGATTTATGAGCCACTTGTCTATATGAATGACGAATATTATGTGTTATGTGTTCTAAATACTTTCCCATAGTTTATCTTTTTAACTGTACTAATGGTATCTTACCTTGTGGAAGGTTTTACTGTTTTATTAAACTTGACAACTTTTCCTTTAAAACTGAGGAAAAGTTTTGTGTTGCCCTTCCTGTCCCAAGATCATAAAAATATGCTTTTATTTTACTGGTCTTATTATTTTCCCTATGTTAATCTTTAACTCACATTTTTATTTTTATGTATGTTATGACTGAGCTCCTCGCTTTGTTGAAACAGGATTTTTTTGCTAAAAGAAAGGGAGAAATTCATTAGATGTGTTGCAAACAAAACGGTGCTACTAGAGTCAGCCTAGTATTCTATCCGAGAAGCAGAAGGATTGGCGCTCACTGTGAGTAGAGTAAAAGAAAGGGAGAAACTCATTAGATGCGTTGCAGACAAAACGGTGCTATTAGAGTCAGCCTAGTATTCTACCCGAGAAGCAGAAGGATTGGCGCTCACTGTGAGTAGAGCCACTCAAAGATTGCAAGTTGCTCAAGCTAAGGTGCAGAGTTGATGGTTTTGGCACCAAGTGAATTGTGAGGAGACAGTGTAGAAAGTGGGAATTTTAGGAGAAAGAAGAAAACAAATGGTGTGATACATATAACAGTATACTTAATACATCTAACCTGAGTTCTTAGCTTATGGTAAAAATACATATTTACTAAATATTTTATTTTTAAATTTGTCTTACAACATGAATCTCTTCTGCTTGTATGTTGAAATGAGAACTTAATGTAATCCTCTGCTTCGCTGTATTATTTCATAGGCTATAATCAGAATGTTTCTTTTGGCTCTACGTTGTCAATTCCAGTAGTCCTATTTCTGTTGTCAGTTAGTGAAGTTAGATTTCTTCTGCCTGCAGCAGAGCTTAGACTAATGATAGTAAAACATTCCATCATTCTTAGTGCTTTGACTGTATCTAAAAAAGATAACGTAAGTGAAACCCTTCCCTGCTGTTTTACAGAGAGTATTCCCCTTCCTCGCTTCTTTTTCTTTAGGTTTTTAAAAAAGAACTTTAAAAAGCTATTGGAGAGCTAGGGTTGGGTTGGGGAGTAATTATTTGCAGATTTCATAAGCTTTTTACACAGCAGGTTCTTCTTTAAGTTTATATTTAATAAACTGCATATCATGCTGTCAAAGGAAACATCTTTCCAAGAGAACCATTTATCCCCCGTCTCTGGCCATGGAGGACTGTTTAGCCACCTGCTCTCTCTAGTGAGAAAATACCTGGGAACGTGGAAGCTGCAAAGGGCTTTCTGTAACACAGCACAACTAGAAGTTTCTGTTAAATCAGACCCATCTTAGCAGCACAGGTGTAGAAAACCGCCCAGCCTGCCAGGCAGATAGGATGGGGTGAGGAAGTAGACAAGGAAGGATGACAGGGTTAAAAGTGAGGATGAAACGGGATGAATGGGGCACACTCTCCTGCATTTTGCCCAGGAGACAATACTGTCTAAAAGGCCAGGCTTTAATGTGCTGCGTTTCAGGTTCTCCAGAGGCAGCCCGTCACTAAGGGAATGCTGGCAACTCCAGTTCCTGCGGGAGGAAGACTCTCCGTGGCTTGTACCCCTGGCAGCCAGCAGCGCTCACAAGGCCGGCCCCACGCAGGCCGGAGCACCTTGTGTGTGAAGGGGTCAGCCAAGCACTCTACTCTGTCGGCAGCTAAGATGAATGTCAGGTAAAGAAGAGCTCCAAACTGGAATCCAGGGTGAGGTCTCAAAGGCTTTATTGCTTTTCATACATTTCAGGAGGACTACATCAAATGTTTTAGAGTGGATGAAAAAGGAGAAAGGATTGGAATAGAAAGATCAGCAGATCAGATTTAAGTTAATCTTTTTTCCTTTAAATTTGTGTTTTCTTATTTTATCTAACCTTCCTAACAATTGATTCATAAGTAAAGACAGAAAAGATAATGTGGATATTACTTTATTAATTTAATGTATGTCTGCAAAGATGTCCATATAAATTTTTCCATTGACTTACATATCAGGTTGAAGCTGAAAACGTCTCAGTGTGGTGAACTAAAGGACTGACTCATCCTGAAGTGTGGGTATTGTAGCTCACGAGGTAGTGCAGCAGCATAGCCATCTCACGCCCTGTTAATCCCTGGCTTCTTTGCCTATGCCTTTCCTGGCATCAGGATAGCCCTCAACTGTGACCGTCCCCACAGAAGAAGAGCTTCAGGCTCCTTTTTTCTTTATTAAGGGCATTCCTGCATTTAATAGAAGTGGTGCATGGTAATACTTCCCCAACATGTGCAATAGCAGACATAGTTTTTAAAAGCTGAAAAACGCCCTTGAGTTTGGAATTCTATTTATTGAGTTAGCTTAGAATATGAGGTCCCTATACTTGGCAGTTCTGATTGTATTTATTAATATTTAAGAACACCATGGTCAAGGGCTAGTCCTTGCTTCCTGCAGGGTACAGAAGAGCCTGGACACAGTCGCAGAACCATTCCTACACATCTATTTTCTTAATTCTGTTGTAGAGTCTTAGTGGTCTCCCAATCCCTCTGACTTGCCCTCATCGGGAGGAGAAAGGGAGCTTCTTCAAGTACACCTGAAACTTGAGGCCTTTAGGTGTCTCCTTTGAATTCTGCTTTATACTGTCATTGGCCGAGGCAGGGAGAGTAGAGAATACAAAAACATATTTTACAAGTAACAGAAGTTGATAAATGACTTGCTGTGGCATCATTGTTTAAAAACATTCACATCCTGTGAAAGAGGTTCATTTGTATAACAGGTTATATACTGAGGCCCTTTCAGTGCTTGGTGATGGGTAGGTGGTGGTGTTTAGAAGCGCAGCCCAAGTTACTCTTGACACAAGTACTCATGTCTTATTCTCTACTGTCCTATTTAGGTTTTCAGCTGCTACTAAAGATAATGAGCATAAGCGTTCACTGACCAAGACTCCAGCCAGAAAGTCTCCACATGTGACCATGTCTGGGAATACCCCAAAAGGCCAGGCTGTGCTCGGGACACACAAGTTAAAGACCCCAAGGGGTGAATCTGTTGCTGGTAAAGAGACAAACCCCCCTCCCCACACTTCTGCTTCATTTTAAGCCATGTAACAGCCTAATAGGATTGTTTCCTTAAAGCCTCTCCATATCTATAGAATCAAAAGCAAAAATTTTTCCATAGCATTTATACTTGTGAGGGAAATGCCAGAGACACAGACAAAAACCTGGTACCTCTGCCCAAGGTCTCCATCCTGTCTAAGACAAGCCCCAAGACGGTGACCCTCCCTGGAGAACATTTGGCCCACTCTGGTGCTCTTGCCTTGAAAATCCCATGGATGGAGGAGCCTGGTAGGCTGCAGTCCATGAGGTCACTAAGAGTCGGACATGACTGAGCGACTTCACTTTCACTTTTCACTTTCATGCATTGGAGAAGGAAATGGCAACCCACTCCAGTGTTCTTGCCTGGAGAATCCCAGGGATGGGGGAGCCTGGTGGGCTGCCGTCTATGGGGTCGCACAGAGTCAGACACAACTGAAGCAACTTAGCAACAGCAGCAGAGATTAGGAGGAGGATCACAGCACTCATTATAGCCTCTGAATGGTTCTGCCAGACTCTGAAACTAACAGGACCCAGAGTTCGTGGAATAAATGCCATGCCATTGACAGGTAGTAGGCCAGAATGAACCATATAAACAATCTTCTACACCCTGTCCGCTTAATCATAGCCTACAAAGACCAGGTGGTTTTCAAAAGAACACTGCAATAGCAGTGTGAGGGTTTAAAACATCCCCAACAGGTTAAGGCCTGTATTAGAACTGAGTGTATCCAAATTGTCTTGAGGGTTCTGCTGAATGTCAGGCAAGAGGGGCCTTGTTTCCCTGAGACCAGAGTAATCCAGCAGGAGTTCAGACTAGAGGAGAATATTGTTGTTGGTAATAATCAGTGTGGAGACTATGGATTTTTTCATGCCTTTCATACCTAAATTAAAGATCAAATAGACTGACAAGTACATTTCAAGAGAGAGTGCAGAGGTAGGAACAGAAAATTTATGATTCTTCCTGTATATCACCTCTCTCATTCCCATTTACCTTAATCTTTTCTATGCCAGCAAGCAAACATTCCATATAGCATTCTAAATCATCCTGTAAAAGGGGAAGAAAGTTTGGGCAGAAAGCAGGGCTAAAAAAATGAAGAATAAACTTCCTTAAGATGGGACTCTTGTCATTTTACATGGGACATGAGCCACTGAGCATTAGGCCACTTGCCTAATGCTGAGCAAGGCCCCACAAATGCCCACGGATAAGGACATGAGGGAGAATCCACCTCTATGCCATATCCTGAGTTTTCTCCTCTAGGTTACTCAGGAGTATGCCCAGCTAGGATGGGATAGTTTTCTTTCCCCAGTTACCAAATATGAATTTCATGTAGATGAAATCAAACTGATTTGTTTCTAATGATTTGCTTTATTCACTCTGTATGTTTCAAGAACCATACTGATAAATGAGCTAAAGTTCATTCATTTTCACTGTGTTTTTCAATGGTATGGATATATTTCAACCTATCTATTTTACTGCTCATGGACCCATTGGTATTTCTGACTTTTTTTTTTTAATATTTATTTACTTATTTATTTTTGGCTGTGTTGGGCCTTAATTGCAGCACAGGGGCTAGTTGTGGCACATGGGCCCCAGAGTGCGTGGTCCGTAGCTGTGGCGGACAGTAGACGCGGCTAGCTGGCTTAGGTGCCCCGCAGCCTGTGGCATCTCAGTTCCCCAACCAGGGATCAAGCCTGTGCCCCCGTGAACAATTTTTGTTGTTTTATATAGGATAACTATGACCGCTGTGGAACACATCTCCTATCCATGTATAAGAGTTTCTCAAAACTAGGAGGTCTGCTGGGTAGTAAGGTATGCAGACACTTCTATTACTGGTGGAATTGTGCCAGCACACCCTCTCATCAGCAGTGTGACCGCCCCATTGTTCCCTCCTTACCAAAACTTGATAGTAACACAGTGGAACGGCTTCCGCACCGGGGCTCTGTGCTTTTTATGTGCTGTTTCACTAGGTGTTCCTAGATCCTGGTTCCTTGTTCACATATTCAGGCAAGTACCAACAGTAGCCTGAATGCAGCCTGTAAGGGGAAAGGATTATAAAATGTGTCAGACATATGCTGCCCAACTGTAGCAAAAATGTGGCTTACCAAATTATACCATTCTGGTATGTTTTTAACTTTATGTTACAAAAATTCACATTCTTCACATTCACTTTCTATAACAGCCTTCATTAGTGAAAACCAGAGCCATGGATCTTTTAATCTCTATGTGATTATGTTCCCTGCAGGCTTTATCTCTGTTTGTGTTAATGAAAATGTCACTATTAATAATATATAACTTTTTTAAAGGGTAGGGAATTCCCTGGTGGTCCAGTGGTTGGGACGCTGAACTTCCACTGCAGAGAGTGCAGGTTCTATCCCTTGGTTAGGGAACTAAGATCCAGCATGCTACGCAGTGCTGCCCAGGAAAAGGGCAGCCTGAAAATTTACCCAGTTAATTTTTTTTAGTTGAAATATAGTTGATTCAGTGTTATGTTACTTTCAGGTATATAGCAAAGTGATTCAGTTATATATATATAAAAACATATATATATAGCCTTTTTCAGATTCCTTTCCCTTTAAGGTTATTACAAAATATTGAACATAGTTCCCTGTACTATATAGTAGGTCCTTTTTTAGGTTATCTAATTTATATGTAGTAGCATGTTTATGTTAATCCCAAAGTCCTAATTTATCCTTCCCACCCAATTAATTCTTAAAACAGAATTGTAAACTCCTGTTGATTCTAGGAAATGTCACAATTTGGGGAGCTGCTGACAGGGAAACAAATCTCGGGGGTTAGTTCTCCTCAGTAACTCTTTTCTCCCTGTTTCTCCTTTTTAACCCTACTTCTGTTTCAGGCTGTTCATATTAAATTCTATTTAAGATTGAGCTGTGATACTTTAATAAAATAAAAACTTTAGCAGGTCTTTTATTCTAATTAAACCCTTGGATTTTGTTATTTTAGTTATTACCCCTTTCAAGTTGACAACTGAGGCAGCGCAGACTCCAATCTCCCATAAAAAACCAGTGTTTGATCTCAAAGCAAGTTTGTCTCGTCCTCTCAACTATGAGCCGCACAAAGGTATGTGGGAATATTTTGAGGTTCAAGAGTTAAGATTAAACAGTTATGCATCTGAGGATGTGAAAAATCCTAGTGACTCAGTGGAAGCCATACTTGGCCTAGAATTCCTGCCTCTGCCCTGTGTCCACGTGACCCATAATTTATAAACTGTCCATTGAACAAATACCAAATACTTCACTTATATTTTTGTTAACCAAAGACAGTTTCTTTTTTTATTTTTTTTTAATTTATTAATTTTTTTTTTTTGTATTTATTTTTTTACACGAACTCCCAAACATGAACCCCCCTCCCATCTCCCACCCCACATCATCCCTCCAGATCATCCCCATACACCAGCCCCAAGCATCCTGCATCCTACATTGAACATAGACTGGCAATTCATTTCTTACATGATAGTATACATATTTCAATGCTATTCTCCCAAATCATCCCACCCTCTCCCTCTCCCTCTCCTTCTCCCTCAGAGTCCATATGTCTGCTCTACACAACTGTATCTCTTTTGCTGTCTTGCATACAGGGTCCTCATTACCATCTTTCTAAATTCCATATATATGTGTTAGTATACTGTATTGGTGTTTTTCTTTCTGGCTTACTTCACTCTGTATAATTGGTTCCAGTTTCATCCATCTTATTAGAACTGATTCAAATGTATTCTTTTTAATGGCTGAGTAATACTCCATTGTGTATAT
>SJYX01016451.1:9100-25318 GCA_006410675.1 Oreotragus oreotragus | reverse complement strand
GAGAGTGTTTTGCCTATGTTCTCCTCTAGGAGTTTTATAGTTTCTGGTCTTACGTTTAGATCTTTAATCCATTTTGAGTTTATTTTTGTGTGTGGTGTTAGGAAGTGATCTAGTTTCATTCTTTTACAAGTGGTTGACCAGTTTTCCCAGCACCACTTGTTAAAGAGATTGTCTTTACTCCATTGTATATTCTTGCCTCCTTTGTCAAAGATAAGGTATCCATATGTGTGTGGATTTATCTCTGGGCTTTCTATTTTGTTCCATTGATCTATATTTCTGCCAAAGACAGTTTCTAATCAGCGTTGCTAAAAAGCATTAATAAAACTTCAGCCAAAATCAAGAAACTTGAGTATTTCTATGGGTAAATGAATGTTTTCTTTATAGTTTTTAAAGGATCCTAGGCTGAGGACCACTGGTCAAACCACCTGGGACATTTATTGGCCAATGTCTCTCTTGGGCATGTATTAAAGTATCTTCACATGCACTTAAAACACCAGCAATTAATGTGATCTATATGTTAGTGCTTCTGGAATTATTTTAAAACAAACTTCCTATAAAAATCATGTTTATATAAGTGTTTAAATTACTAATCTTAATGCAACAAATAAAAACTAAGTCTTATTTAGAGGTAAGAGTCAAGCTGAACCACGGTTAAAAAAAAACTTCTCCCACTGGATTTTTCCTCCCCAAGTTTTCCCATCTGTGGCAACGGCACTTCTCTAACCAAGTGTCAGGGCAGACGTCTGGGAATGATCTTTGGCTGTCTACTCTCCTTGACACCATATGCAGGCCTTTCAACTCCATCTTTGAAACTGATTTGTAATTTGACCACTTTTCACCCCTTTATGGCTACTGCCTTTGGTCCTAGTCACATCTTCTTACTGAACTTCTAGAATAGCCTCTTGGCCCCACTACACCCTTAAAAATGAATCAGAGCACATCAGTGCCTTGCTCTGGACCTCCTAAGGTTTCCCATCTCTCTTCCACCCTCATTTTGTTGTCTCCTCCCTTCTCTGACTCTGTGCCAATCACACTGGTGTTTCAGCTCCTCAGACACATTCATCTCATTCCCGCCTGTAGGTCTTTGAATTTGTTATCCCTCTGCTCCACCAAGAATACTAGTCCCATTGATCTTTGCACAGCTTGCTCCCTTTTTTTTAATGGGGCATCCACTTGACTGTCACCAATCTAGGAAGGTCTTCTCTGTCCACCCTCCGCCCCCCACCTCACACACACACTCTTTACTCCTTCAGTGCAGTTCAGTCGCTCAGTTGTGTCTGACTCTTTGTGACGCCATGGCCTGTAGCACACCAGGCTTCCCTGTCCATCACCAATTTGCGGAGCTTGCTCAAACTCATGTCCACTGAGTCGGTGATGCCATCCAACCATCTCATCCTCTGTCGTCCCCTTCTCCTCCTGACTTCAATCTTTCCCAGCGTCAGAGTCTTTTCCAGTGAGTCAGTTCTTCGCATCAGGTGGCCAAAGTATTGGAGCTTCAGCTTCAGCATTAGTACTCCCAATGAATATTCAGGACTGATTTCCTTTAGGATGGACTGGCTTGATCTCCTTGCAGTCCAAGGGACTCTCAAGAGTCTCTTCCAACACAACAGTTCAAAAGCACCAATTCTTCAGCGCTCAGCTTTCTTTATAGTCCAACTCTAACACCCATACATGACTACTGGAAAAATCATAGCTTTGACTAGATGGACCTTTGTCAGCAAAGTAATGTCTCTGCTTTTTAATATGCTAAGTAGCTTTTCTTCCAAGGAGCAAGCGTCTTAATTTCATGGCTGCAGTCATCATCTGCAGTTAATTTGGAGCCCAGGAAAATAAAATCTGTCACTGTTTCCATTGTTTCCTCATTTATTTGCCATGAAATGATGGGACCGGATGCTATGATCTTAGTTTTTTGTTAAATGTTGAGTTTTAAGCCAGCTTCTTCAGCTTCCTCTTTCACTTTCATCAAGAGGCTCTTTAGTTCCTCTTGGCTTTCTGCCATAAGGGTGGTGTCATCTGCATGTCTGAGGTTATTGATATTTCTCCTGATAATCTTAATTCCAGCTTGTGGTTCATCCAACCCGGCATTTCACATGATGTAATCTGCATATAAGTTAAATAATCAGGGTGACAGTATACAGCTCTGACATCCCAATTTGGAACCACTCTGTTGTTCCATGTTCAGTTCTAACTATTGCTTCTTGACCTGCATACAGATTTCTCGGGAGGCAGTAAGGTTGTCTAGTATTCTCATCTTTTGAAGAATTTTCCAGTTTGTTGTGATCTACACAGTCAAAGGCGTAATCAATAAGGGAAAAGTAGATGGTTTTCGGGAATTCTCCACTGGGTGTTTTGATCTCTGGTTCCTCTGCCTTTTCTAAAACCAGCATGAACATCAGGAAGTTCACGGTTCACGTATTGCTGAAGCCTGGCTTGGAGAATTTTGAGCATTCCTTTACTAGCATGTGAGATGAGTGCAGTTGTGCAGTAGTTTGAGCATTCTTTGGCATTGCCTTTCTTTGGGATTGGAATGAAAACTGACCCTTTCCAGTCCTGTGGCCACTGCTGAGTTTTCCAAATTTGCTGGCATATTGAGTGCAGCACTTTCACAGCATCATCTTTCAGGATTTTAAATAGCTCAACTGGAATTCCATCACCTCCACTAGCTTTGTTTGTAGTGATGCTTCCTAAGGCCCACTTGACTTCACATTCCAGGATGACTGACTCTAGGTGAGTGATCACACCATCGTGATTATCTGGGTCATGAAGCTCTTTTTTGTACAGTTCTGTGTATTCTTGCCATCTCGTCTTAATATCTTCTGCTTCTATTAGGTCCAGGCCATTCCTGTCATTTATTGTGCCCATCTTTGCATGAAATGTTCCCTTGGGATCTCTGATTTTCTTGAAGAGATCTCTAGTCTTTCCCGTTCTATTGTTTTCCTCTTGTTTCTTTGTATTGATCCGTGAGGAAGGCTGTTTTATCTCTCCTTGCTATTCTTTGGAACTCTGCATTCAAATGGGTATATCNATCTTTTCTGTATAGTTTTTCTGTGTATTCTTGCCACCTCTTCTTAATATCTTCTGCTTCTGTTAGGTCCCTACTGTTCCCTCACTAAGCCCCCTACCATCCAGCAGAGAAAAACTTCAAGGAAAAAAGAGAGTGATGGTGAAAAAATAAATGGTGTGGAAAATAAACTGACTCTGAAGGACTTCCCTGGTGGCTCAGATGGTAAAGCATCTGTCTATAATGTGGGGATCTGGGTTCTATCCCCGGGTTGGGACAATTTCCTGGAGAAGGAAATGGCAACCCACTGCAGCACTCTTGCCTAGAAAATCCCATGGACAGAGGAGCCTGGTGTCCATGGGCTCACAAAGAGTCGGACACGACTGAGCGACTTCATGTTCACATAAAGGAAAATTTAACTCTACTGGGGATCTCAGATTACTTATTTTGTGTCTTTTTTAAACATCGGCATTGGATAGCTCTTTTTTATTAATATTCATGTATTTATTTTTGGCAGCGCTGGGTCTTCACTGCTGCTCAGAGTGTCCTCTAGTTGTGACAAGAGGGGGCTGCTCTCTAGTTGTGGTTGGTGGGCTTCTCATTCCTGTGGTTTCTTTGGCTGCAGAGCACAGGCTCTAGGCCCCTGGGCCTCAGTTGTTGCCACGTGTGGACTCAGTAGCTGTGATGCATGGGCTTAGTTGCTCCACTGCATGTGGGCCCCTCCCAGACCAGGGATCAAACCTGTGTCTCCTGCTTTGGAAAGCAGATTCTTTACCACTGCGTCACCAGGGAAGCCCTATTTTATGTCTTTCTATGCCAAAGCCTTTGACTGTGTGGATCACAATAAACTGTGGAAAATTCTGAAAGAGANAGATAGGACTGAGAGACTGAACAACAATACCTAATACGTGGTGAAGAAAATGGCAACCCACGCCAGTATTTTTGCCTGGAAAATCCCATGGATAGAAGAGCCTGGAGGGCTACAGTCCTTGGGTTGAAAAGAGTCAGACATGACTTAGTAACTGGGCATTCACACACACATAATATGTGTATTTTTATATATATAATGTAGGTATGCTTGCTAAGTCACTTCAGTCGTTTCTGACTGTTTGCCAACCCCATGGATTGTAGCCCACAGGCTCCTCTGTCCATGGGATTCTCCAGGCAAGAATAATGGAGTGGATTCCCACAGCCTCCTCCAGGGGGATCTTCTTGACCCAAGGATCGAACG
This sequence comes from Oreotragus oreotragus, assembly GCA_006410675.1. Classification (NCBI taxonomy): domain Eukaryota; kingdom Metazoa; phylum Chordata; class Mammalia; order Artiodactyla; family Bovidae; genus Oreotragus; species Oreotragus oreotragus. The sequence continues at coordinate 21,086 of SJYX01016451.1, read as the reverse complement.
CATCTCTTACATCTTCTGCATTGGCAGGCGGGTTCTTTACCACTAGCCCCACCTGGGAAGCCCAGATATATATAATATATGTATTCTACAAAAGGCTTACTATGAGTCAGTACTAAATATGCAACTATTTTATATCATTTAATCTTTAAGACAACAGTATCATTAGGTGTGTATTATTGTTATCAAAGATATAGTGACTACTACTGAACTCTTTTTTTTTTTTTCTCCTGATAAGTGAACAGAAGCTCAGAGTGTTTGAACTCTGAGTAACCAAAATCTAGCCTAAATTCACCTCACATGAGAAGCAGTTCTAGTGTTAGGACCCAGATGTAGTTCATTCCTAGACCATTACTCTTTCCCCAAACACTGTAAGTGCCAGTTCAGCCATCATCAAATTCTTATATTTATATTGAAAACAAATATTCCCCATACCTTGCCTAAAACTCCTATAAAATTAGTAACTTTTAAAAGTCAAGGAGTCATCACTCAGCAGGCTTGCATTTTTGGAAAATGTGAGAGAGGCAAGACCCTGAAACCTGAGTTGGGATTGAGTAAGGAATCCCTTTTCACTCCATTTGGAAGAAGCAAACTGTGAGTCCAGGGAAGAAAGATGAGTGCAGTGCTCTGAATGGGGCTTCAGTTTGATTTCTGCTTCACACAGAACAGATGTAAGGGCTTCACTAAGAGCTCAGCTGGTAAAGAATCTGCCCCTTATGCAAGGAGATTCCTGAGTCAGGAAGAGCCTTTGGAGAGGGGATAGGCTAGCCACTTCAGCATTCTTGAACTTTCCCAGTGGCTCAGCTGGTAAAGAATCCACCTGCAATGAGGGAGACCTGGGTTTGATCCCTGGGCTGGGAAGATCCCCTGGAGAAGGGAAATGCTACCCACTCCGGTTTTCGGGCCTGGAAAGTTCCATGGGCTGTACAGTTCATGGGGTCACAAGGGGTCGGAGTCTACTTTCACTTCACGCAGAAAGGCAGATGAGATGCAGACAGGTGGTGAACTATGTGGATTTAATCTTAATTTTAGTAGGAAAATAAATCAGGTTATCTTTATTCCTACTCTTCTAGCCTTAATGGAATGGTCTGGAGGGAGTATAGAGAGGGGATAGACTTGGCACCACAAAGAGATTGAAACCTCAGATTAATATCTGCATGAACTTGACCATGACCTCTTCCTGAGACTCCATTTCTTTATCTGTAAAGCAAGGCAAAATCTGATCAGTGGATGATCTTGATGATTAAATGTGATAATGTAACTAAAAAGCTAAGCACATTTGGGTTCAAACTATACTTTTTATAATGAAATCATTCCTTGCTTCCCCAAAAGTGCCTTCTCAGAATCCATCTGCCCCAGCTCCACAGGAGACTGCCTTTAAAGAATCTCCCCAGGATACACGGGATGGTTTCTGGCAAAGGTTCAGCAGGCAGAGGAGTCGTTCCCTGTCCCAGAACAGGAAGGGCCCACAGCCTTCCGCTCCTCCTTTCTGCACAATACTGAAAAAAGGAACCTGAGCTTGTTACAGGGAGGCCAATTCCAGTGCTGTGATTTATTCACGGAAATTGATGAAGGATGCTGGTTAAGTCACTTTGGATACAAATGGCACTATTCTAAACTGGAGATAATAATAAGAAAAACACATATACAGTAGGAACATCATGAACACCAAAGGAAATACTGGTCTCCAAGCGCAGTATTAACACATCTTAGCTCTAATCCTGACTCCACAGTTTTGGCCCAGAATTGCATCCCTCTGCACCAATATCTATACCATCAAGAGGCTTGCAACTTATGGTTAAAATCTCTCCTTTCTCTGATATTCCATGATTCTGTGATGATTAAAGTCTTGATTAAAGTCTTGCCAGAGTCTGCATTGCCCCATACCTAGTCTGAGTGTCTTCACTTTATAGGATTTTCTCAGCTCAGAGAGGTGTGTCTTCGGCTTGAGGGGAAGTTTTGCTCCGTAAAAGAGCTGCCTTGTATGGTGTCTCCAAATTGCAACTCTTCTAGATCCCTGAAAAACCCCCATCTGATCTGTATCCTAGGGAATTTACCTATCTTCCCAACTGTGGTGCCCCTTCCTATGAAGTCTGTTGCGTTTTAATTCACAGTATGTCAACGCCTGCTCCGTTGTGTCCAGGTCTTTGCAACCCCATGGACTATAGCCCATCAAGCTCCTCTGTCCATGGGCTGCCCCAGGCAAGAATACTGAAGTGAGTTGTCTTTTCCTCCTCTAGGGATCAAACCTGCTTCTCCTGCATTGGCAAGAGATTTCTTTACCACAGAGCCACCTGGGAAGCCCTGTTATTGATAAAGAAAATGCATCACTCATGTGTCAAGAAATGCAGCTTTAAGTCCCGGCTGTTCTACTGTGTGGTCTATGGCTGGGCTTTCCCTCAGGGGGAAAAAAGAGAAACTCCTGAAAAGGCACAAGTTAATAATTCCTAGGCCTAGTAGTCAAAGGTAAGAGAAGAATGACTTATCATTGGTGCAAAAAGAAGTTTGCACCCAAAACACAGACATTAAGTTTAGGTGACAGACATCAGTGAATAGCAGAATTACTGACTAAAGTTAAAGTTATTCTTGGGAATGAGTATTGCTAGGACTATAAAATCACACATTTCTAGATTCTTTCAGCCTGGAAAACATTAAACTTTAATCAGAATCTGAAAGTCAGTGAATCTTGAGTACGTTTATGTGATATAATAGAAATAATAGAAATCCACACTGGCACCTTAATCCTTATCTCAAATACATCATTTTTCTCTTCTAACAGAGGCATTAGAACTGAGATTAAAGCAAACTTGAATAAAATCTGCACTATCATTTTCTCCCATCCTCACTCTTCCTAACCTTCTGCCTGTCTCTTATACACATCTAGATGTGTATAAGAGACAGCTCAAGAGGGTCTCCTTGGACTCAAGTGTCTCCAATACTACAGTTCAAAAGCATCAATTCTTCTGTGCTCAGCTTTCTTTATAGTCCAGTTCTCACATCCATACATGACTACTGGAAAACCATAGCTTTGACTAGATGGACCTTTGTCAGCAAAGTAATGTATTTGCTTTTTATTATGCTATCTAGGATGGTCATAGCTTTTCTTCTAAGGAGTAAATGTGTTTTAATTTCATGGCTGCAGTCACCATCTGCAGTGATTTTGGAGCCCCCAAAAATAAAGTCACTCACTATTTCCATTGTTTCCCCATCTATCTGCCATAGATGAGACTGGATGTCATGATCTTAGTTTTCTGAATGTTGAGTGTTAAACCAACTTTTTCACTCTCCTCTTTCACTTTCATCAAGAGGCTTTTTAGTTTCCCTTCATGTTCTGCATTTTCTAAATCCAGCTTGAACATCTGGAAGTTCTTGATTCATGTACTGTCGAAGCCTGTCTTGGAGAATTGGGGGCATTACTTTGCTAGTATGTGAGATGAGTGCAACTGTGTGGTAGTTTGAGCATTCTTTGGCATTGCCTTTCTTTGGGATTGGAATGAAAACTGACCCTTTCCAGTCCTGTGGCCACTGCTGAGTTTTCCAAATTTGCTGGCATATTGAGTGCAGCACTTTCACAGCATCATCTTTCAGGATTTTAAATAGCTCAACTGGAATTCCATCACCTCCACTAGCTTTGTTTGTAGTGATGCTTCCTAAGGCCCACTTGACTTCACATTCCAGGATGACTGACTCTAGGTGAGTGATCACACCATCGTGATTATCTGGGTCATGAAGCTCTTTTTTGTACAGTTCTTCTGTGTATTCTTGCCATCTCGTCTTAATATCTTCTGCTTCTATTAGGTCCAGGCCATTCCTGTCATTTATTGTGCCCATCTTTGCATGAAATGTTCCCTTGGGATCTCTGATTTTCTTGAAGAGATCTCTAGTCTTTCCCGTTCTATTGTTTTCCTCTTGTTTCTTTGTATTGATCCGTGAGGAAGGCTGTTTTATCTCTCCTTGCTATTCTTTGGAACTCTGCATTCAAATGGGTATATCTTTCCTTTTCTCCTTTGCCTTTCACTTCTTTTCTCAGCTATTTGTAAGGCCTCCTCAGACAGCCATTTTGCCTTTTTGCATTTCTATTTCTTAGAGATGGTCCTGATCACTGCTTCCTGTACAATGTCACGAACCTCCGACCATAGTTCTTCAGGCACTCTAGCAGATCTAATCCCTTGAATCTATTTGTCACGTCCATTGTATAATCATAAGGAATTTAATTTAGGTCATACCTGAATGATCTAGTGGTTTTCCCTACTTTCTTCAATTTCAGTCTAAATTTGACAATAAGGAGTTCGTGATCAGAGCAACAGTCAGCTCCCAGTCCTTTTTGCTGACTTGTATAGAGCTTCTCCATCTTCTGCTGCAAAGAATATCAATCTGATTTCAGTACTCATACCTGAATGATCTAGTGGTTTTCCCTACTTTCTTCAATTTCAGTCTAAATTTGACAATAAGGAGTTCGTGATCAGAGCAACAGTCAGCTCCCAGTCCTTTTTGCTGACTTGTATAGAGCTTCTCCATCTTCTGCTGCAAAGAATATCAATCTGATTTCAGTACTGACCATCTGGTGATGTCCAAGTGTAGAGTCTTCTCTTGTGTTGTTGGAAGAGGGTGTTTGCTATGACCAGTGTGTTCTCTTGGCAAAACTCTTTGTTAACCTTTGCCCTGCCTTATTTTGTGCTCCAAGGCCAAATTTGCCTGTTACTCCAGGTATCTTTTGACTTTCTACTTTTGCATTTTAGTCCCCTGTGATGAAAAGGACATCTTTTTGGGGTGTTAGTTCTAGAAGGGGGGAAGGCAATGGCACCCCACCCCAATACTCTTGCCTGGAAAATCCAATGGACGGAGTAGCCTGGTGGGCTGCAGTCCATGGGGTCGCTAACAGTCGGACAGACTGAGCGACTTCACTTTCACTTTTCTCTTTCATGCATTGGAGAAGGAAATGGCAACCCACTCCAGTATTCTTGCCTGGAGAATCCCAGGGATGGGGGAGCCTGGTGGGCTGCCGTCTGTGGGGTCACACAGAGTCGGACACGACTGAAGTGACTTAGCAGCAGCAGCAGCAGTTCTAGAAGGTCTTGTAGGTCTTCATAGAACCATTCAATTTCAGCTTCTTCAGCATAACTGGTTGGGGCATAGACTTGGATTACTGTGATATTGAATGGTTTGCCTTAGAAACGAACAGAGATCATTCTGTCATTTTTGAGATTGCACCCAAGTACCGCATTTCAGACTCTTTTGTTGACTATGAGGGCTAGTCCATTTCTTCTAAGGCATTCTTGCCCACAGTAGTAGATATAATGGTCATCTGAATTAAATTCACCCATTTCCATCCATTTTAGTTCACTGATTCCTAAAATGTTGATGTTCACTCTTGCCATCTCCTGTTTGACCACTTCTAATTTGCCTTGATTCGTGGTCCTAACATTCCAGGTTCCTATGCAATATTGTTCTTTACAGCATCGGACTTTACTTCCATCACCAGTCACATCCACAACTGGGTGATGTTTTTGCTTTGGCTCCATCTCTTCATTCTTTCTGGAGTTATTTCTCCACTGATCTCCAGTAGCATGTTGGGCACCTACCTACCTGGGGGTTTCATCTTTTAGTGTCCTATCTTTTTGCCTTTTCATACTGTTCATGGGGTTCTCAAGGCAAGAAGACTGAAGTGGTTTGCCATTCTCTTCTCCAGTGGACCAGGTTTTGTCAGAACTCTCCACCATGACCTGTCCGTCTTGGGTGGCCCTACACGCACAGCTCATAGTTCCATTCCTTACTTAGCCTTACATTTCTTCATAGAACTGCCTGATGTTACCCTACTTGACAGTTATCTGTTGGAAAACAGCAAGAATTGTTGACTTCTTGGTTCACTGCTCTGTCCGTAGCACCTAGAAGAGTCCCTTGCACACACCAGGTTCTCCACAAGTATTTGTCATGGCAATGACTGTTCCCCCTAACTTCTACTGATGGTAGGAAACCTGGTTTAGAGCTTCACCTGTGCTTGTTATTTTAGATCCTAGACAAGTCATTTAATTCCTTTATGAAAGGGAAAATAAACAAGTACTACTTTGGTGGTTACTGAGAGGGTCAAATGATACAGCAAGTGTAAGTCCTTTTTATAAAATGGGAACACTGCAAATGACAATCACTAGTACTCAGAAACAGGTCAAACTATGCCAGTAAAGTAATATGTAAACATCGGAAATTTGGTCACAATTCTAAAGCCAACAAAATAGTCCTCCTTGTTCTGTTCCAAATACATAGCAATAGGTAACATTAATAAACTGCAAAGATGAAATACTATACTATTAAACATACCTATGCGATCTTGGGATTAAACTACCTAGTTGTTATGGCTGCTTTGACGTGCTGTGTAATTGGATTCAGTATTAAGAGGCTTTTGGGGTTGTTTTTTTTTTTTTCGGTTTAAGATTTTTTTGTGACTTTCCAAGGATTAAAAAGTCAAAGAGGGAATTCCTGGTGGTCCAGTGGTTAGGACCCTGTGCTTCCACTGGAGGGGGCCTGAGTTCAGTCCTAGTTGAGGAACCTAGGATCCCACAAGCCATGCAGTGTGGCAAAAAAACTTTTAAAAGTAGAAGACACTTGTTTTTAGAGGAAAAGAAAGTAATGTCTATCTGTGGAATATTAAACAAATTAATAGAATTATACTAGCAAATGTCTAAAAACAAAGTATAAATGTTGATAGCAAGCAGGTAGCCACAAATAAGAGAAAATTAAAATTATAAATACAAGAATCTTTTTAAATCTGTTTGTCTCTGTCCTAAATTAGGAAAACTGAAACCATGGGGACAGTCTAAAGAAAACAATTCTCTACATGAGCATGTCAACAGAGTTAGCTTCCACAAAAAAACTTATAAACAACCTCGTCTCCAGACCAGGTAAGAACATAACTATTCAGTTCTATAATTCTTTTAATTTGGAAACCTCTGTATAAAAGCAGAGTCTTTGGGACAGAGTCACAGGAATAGTGGAGTTTAAAAAGAAGGTAGATGTGGAGTCATATACAGCACTTAAAGTACATGTGCCTAGGCAGTATCACAGTGGGCTCTACCCCAGCAGGTGTGAGATGGCACCCACACATCGGCATTGTTTCTGAAGCTCTGCAGGTGATTCAGAAGACCCAGATCCAGAGCACTGCTCTTACATGACCTATCTACCCAAACAGTGCACCTGGATGTCCCTCCAGATATCACTCATGTGCCAGGGCACCTAAGTATGCAGACAGATGTAAATTCTCACACCCAGGGAAACCAGGCTTACTAGGCTTCAAGGCCCTGCACAGGGGGAAACCCCAGTGTAATCCTTAGAGGCTTCTTTCTGCATGAAAACCAAGTTAATGCCAGAGACTGTCTTGGGCTGCAGCTGGTCCTGGTTTGGTCGATTCCCTATGAGATACCCTCCTGACACAGATTTACCTATCATTTGACTGGACAGCTACCACCAAGACCTTATTATTTGCTATTAAAATCATTAACATGATTCTGGGCCTTTTCTTCCCCTCTTAATTCCTTCCCTCAAAAATCACAGTTGGCTTAAGTCAGTAGATCCTGGTTCCAATGCTAGCACTTTGTTAGACAGTGTGATTTTGAGCTTGAATTCTGACTTCCACAGATAGAGCTTTCTCACTTAAAACAAACTAAAAAAATCTACAGGGGTTGGATTCACTCTCTAAGCTGTCTTCTGGTTCTAATTTCATGCTTGGTTTTAGAATGCTGCTTTAACATAAGGAAAAAAAATTTTTCTAGCCTTTTAACATAAGTGACTTACAGGTATGGTTTCCATTGCACAGACCACTGGTCACGAGCGCAGTGTCCTGTAAAAGTGAATTTTACACTGGATGTCATTTTAAGTTTGGACATTATGCTAACCACAGGTGCTTTAAAGTGGTCTGTTTGGAGCTTCACCAGAGCCTAACATATAACCTGTCCTTTTGTAGGGAGGAGCAACGAAAGAAACATGAGCAGGAGCGAAAGGAGAAGAAAGAAAAGGTCCTGGGAGTTCGAAGGGGCCTCATTATAGCTGAACGTTCATAATTTAACATCTTGTAAATATTTTTTTCCTCCGAACCTTTTGTAAATATTTTTATACTGTCCTCTTAGTCAAAAGACCTTTTTCTGCTCTTAACTTTGTTCATATACATATATGTAGTGCCTGTGGCTTCTTCACATGCTATTTCCCTAAAAAGACATTACCTTTAAAACTCACAAACTCTTCTGAAATACTTTTTACCTAAGCCCCTACACAACTAGCTCAGTTTTCTACAAAAGACCCATCATAGATTCTTGACCTAGATTTTTAAAGTCAAGTGCCCTCTGCTGGCTCTAGTAACAGAACTTCAGTCCTCTTCTAGGCAAAAGCATTTTCCTGATGGTAGCCAATTGTAACACATAACTTTAGTAGAAATTGAACAAGTTATGGATAGGGTAAGCTGTGAAAGGCCACCTCTTCATCCTCTAGAGAATCTAGTAATCTTACTGAAACTGTAGGCCATTTGGGTTGGTAAGACATTAGTATTTTACCTATGTGAAATGTTTCATTTAAGCTTTTGTGTACTTCATGTAATTGTCAATTACATATCTCTGTATTCTTAAAAACAAAACTATAGCTCATTGTAGCCTGGCTTATTTAGAAATACACGGGACCATATTGAAAGTTGGGGATTGCAGCTTTAAGGATTATTGTGTTCTGTCAAACTGATATCTTACTCGATTTATGGAAAAGACTAGAGTTGCTTAGTATCATATTCATGTTTGTTGCACCTCAGTGGAGTGTCTGCATTTTGTATGGCTTGAGATTTTCATGAATAAAATTTTTTCTCACGGTGGTAAGATTCATTCTTTGTAAATGTAATTGGTTTCCAAAATTTACTTGGCCAGCCAAGACTAATAAGAGTTGACTTGTACTCTTTGTGCATCCTTTCTTGACCTCCTGCTCCTTGAAGAAATGATTATGTCTTTCTTCTGTATTTTCACAGCACCTGTCAGATTCTATAAACTTATTTTTATACACCTATGAGCCCAGAGAACATGGCACAGAATATGGCATACTCCTGGGTGCTCAATAAACTCAGATTTTGCTATCAAGAGGCAGAGATCAATCAAGAAATGTCTGTCAACTACCCTGCTACTGTGAAGGGAAAATGATAACTATTTTGGAAAACAGGTTTATAGTTTCTTTAAAAATTTAAATATACATCTATCAGATGACCCAGAAATTCTCCTAAATGAAAATATACGTTAACACCAAAACATGCAAATATTTATAGCACTTTTATTCACAGTAGCCAAAAAGTAGAGAGAAATCCAACTGTCTACCAATGGATGGATTAAAAAAAAGCACTAAAAAAATGAAATACTGATAATGCAGCGTGGATGAACATCAAAGACGTTATGTGAAGTGAAAAGCCAGACACAAACTTACACAGAAAGTAGATCAGTGATTATGGGGCTGAGATGGGAATGAGGAGTTTAGGTGTTTTAGTCACTAAGTCATGTCTGACTCTTGAGACCCCATGGAGTATAGCCTGCCATGCTCCTCTGTCCATGGGATTTCGCAGGCAAGGATACTGGAGCGGGTTGCCATTTCCATCTCCAAGGGATCTTCCTGACCCAGGGATCGAACCCATGTCTCCTATGTTGCAGGCAGTTTATTTACCAGCTGAGCCACCAGGGAAGCTGACAGAAATTTCCTAAAATTAGCTGCATAAAGACTACACAATTCTGGAGGTCTGATGGTGAAGATATCGTGCTTTCACTGCTGTGGGCCCAGCTACAACCCCTGATTGGGGAACTATGATCCTGCAAGCTGCATAGTATGCCCCCCAAAAAAATCACTGAATTTATACACTTAAAACAGATAAACTTTGTTACATAAATTATACCTCAATAAAGCTGATAAAGACAAATAATTACATGAAAATATTTTAGGCCAACATGATGGAAAAGCTGTCAGCCTTGTGTATTCTTATCTTAAACTTGGCTCTTGTAGGATACTCTGGCTATATCATATAGTTTCCCATCTCCTCTAAGAGGACAAGAGTTGATCAGTTTAAACTTAATCAGGGTCTTATTTCTGGCACATGCAATCTCTAATACTTTAGATGACTGGGGAAGCAGCCACGGATCCTGCATCTTTGGAGCACGAGCAGTGTAGATGTTAGGGACTGCAAGTTTGTGGCCACCAACTCCCTCCCGATTCATACGTCGAAAATCCTAATTCCCAATGTGACTTGGTACTTGGAGGTGCACTTGGAGGCCTTTGGGAGGTAATCAGGCCATGAGTGGAGCCCTCATGATAGGATTAATGCTATTATATGAAGAAATGAGAACCTGTTCTCTCCATGTAGGGATACAGTAAGAAGGCAGCTGTCTACAGCCAGGAAGCACTCACCAGACACCAGGCAGGCAGGCACCTTGATACTGACTTCCCCGCCTCCAGAACTGAGAGAAATACATGTGTGCTTCATTTAAGCCACCTCTATGGTGATTTGTTACAGCAGCCAAGACAGAATAAAACAGGTATTTTTTTCCCAGTGACTTCTATAGCATCTTTATCTTAATGTCTTCTACAGCAGTCTCCTCTCCTGATAGCTAGATGAGAAAACAGAAGAAACATATAGGGAAGAGAATGGTAGAAGGCCATCAACAGTCATTTCAGAGCCTCCGTTTTGGGAACCACCTGTTAGTATAGGAACTATTCCTAACAGGAATCATTCTAACCCAAAACAGTTGTTTACACAGTAACTCTGCATCATTACTTGCATTCTTTAAGTTAAGGTATCGCTTAACTGGTTGGTTCCTCTCAACAGCAGCATTTAGCTATGTCTTAGGGAAGACATACAAGCCACTGTTTGGACACCATTGTAAAAAATACTTTATTTTTGTGTCACTGTGGATTCTACTGCCCTCAGCAATACAGAAATACCACATGATCACTATTTAAAAAGTCTTGGATTAAGCTCTGGAGAATTTTCATAGGCAAATTCTTCTGTGTGGGCTGGATCTGTAAATACTCCAATAAAATCTATTTCCAAGAAGAATGGACCATCCACTTTATCAGCCAGGGTGAATCCAATAGATGAGATCTAAATTTAAAACAGAGAAATTGATCAAAATCTCGTATGTTGATGTTTTCCCTGGAGTTTTAAAATTCTGTAATTACTATAGCTTCATGTATATACTATCAGCTCTTAACATGTATACCATAGTTCAAGTGCTGTAGCAAATTATAAGAAGAAGTACATGACTGCTTTTCTCTCCACATTCTACAGTGCCACTTAAGGCTACTAAGTAAAAATGGATGTCTAATGGAGGTTCCTTGAAGCTCCCTTGAACTCTATTTTAAAGCTAAAGTAAAATGTAGGCATGACCACACTGAAATTCCTCCAAGCAACGGGTATGGATCACAGGACAGTTCTGAGTCAGCATCTGTCTAGGTATAACAGGAGTATACTTAAGTAGGAATTTTCGTCTTCCATTTCAGTTCAGTTCAGTCGCTCAGTCATGTCCAACTCTGCAACCCCACGAATCTCAGCACGCCAGGCCTCCCAGTCCATCACCAACTCCCGGAGTTCACTCAGATTCACGGTCCATCGAGTTGGTGATACCATCTAGCCATCTCATCCTCTGTCGTCCCCTTCTTCTCCTGCCCTCAATCCCTTCCAGCATCAAAGTCTTTTCCAATGAGTCAACTCTTCTCATGAGGTGGCCAAAGTACTGGAGTTTCAGCTTCAGCATCATTCCCTCCAAAGAAATCCCAGGGCTGATCTCCTTGCAGTCCAAGGGACTCTCAAGAGTCTTCTCCAACATCACAATTCAAAAGCATCAATTCTTCGGCACTTAGCCTTCTTCATAGTCCAACTCTCACATCCATACATGATCACTGGAAAAACCATAGCCTTGACTAGACGGACCTTAGTCAGCATAGTAATGTCTCTGCTTTTGAATATGCTGTCTAGGTTGGTCATAACTTT
>SJYX01016449.1:65570-93752 GCA_006410675.1 Oreotragus oreotragus | reverse complement strand
CAGACAGCCATTTTGCTTTTTTGCATTTCTTTTCCATGGGGATGGTCTTGATCCCTGTCTCCTGTACAATGTCACGAACCTCATTCCATAGTTCATCAGGCACTCTATCTATCAAGTCTAGGCCTTTAAATCTATTTCTCACTTCTACTGTATAACCATAAGGGATTTGATTTAGGTCATACCTGAATGGTCTAGTGGTTTTCCCTACTTTCTTCAATTGTAGTAAGTAATTGTATTGTAACTTAAGTGGTAACTAAAATTATGAGGTAAGTGATTGCTGGTGTAGCAATGGCAGATGAAATGGGAGTCACCAGCTTGCTTTTGCTCTCTGTTCATCCTCAATTCCTGATGTACTACTTCCATTTTACAATGGATTTTGTTGGGTCCACCCAACTGTCCATCTCAGTGAGTCAGACAGATCCTAGCTCATGAGGGCAGTTCCAGACGTGCAGGTATGTATTCCGCTTATAGCATTGCCCACAGCATGCCAAGAGTTCTTTTCAAAAGGCATATGATTCTCTGGATGATTTTGATGTTCTTCAGCTTTACTGCAATGCACCTAAGTGATTCTTTTTAATTGCCTTGCCTGGAATTTATTGGATTTGCTGAATGATACTAGTATCTTTCATTGTTTCTGGAGAGTTCTCAAGCCATAATGTTGCCAGTTATTTCCTCTGTTTCATTCTCTCCTTTAAACTGAAATTCTAACTAAATATATATATTTTTATATAATACATATATATATATACACACATACACACACACATATATGTATCTGACTATTTCTATTCTTGCTATATTTTGACCTGTATTTTATATTTCTCATCTCTCTGTCTCTCTGAGCTACTAAGATTTTCTTCAGTAATTTTTTTTTCTGACTTAATAGTTCTTTTCTTTGATGTGTATAATCTGTTATTCAACCAATTCACTGAGGTTTTAGTAATTATACTTTTTGATTATATAAGTTCTGTTTTATGCTTTTTAAATTTTTATTTATTGAAATATCCTGCTGCTGCTGCTGCTGCTGCTAAATCACTTCACTTGTGTCCAACTCTGTGCAACCCCATAGATGGCAGCCCACCAGGCTCCCCCGTCCCTGGAATTCTCCAGGCAAGAACACTGGAGTGGGTTACCATTTCCTTCTCCAATGCATGAAAGTGAAAAGTGAAAGTGAAGTTACTCAGTCCAGCTCTTCACGACCCCATGGACTGCAGTGTACTAGGCTCCTTCACCCATGGGGTTTTCCAGGCAAGAGACTGGAGTGGGTTGCCATTGCCTTCTCCATATTTTCATATTTTTATACTGTGTGTCCTATAACTCCAAAATATGAAGTTTAAGCATCTGTTTCTTCTTCCTTTCTCACACAGGATAGCTTATTTCCTTGTATTTAGCAATATTTTTTATTATATACTGCTCATATGCCCTGAAATTTTATCTGTGGAAATGTCTTAATGCCTGGTATCAAAGTAGGTTATTCCAGAAAGAACTTGTGTGTTCCATTCAAGTGTCTGGAACACTTTAAACTGAATTCACAACTCAGATTTTTGGCTTAGTGGGTAGCATGAATTAGGTTACAAAACTGAATTGTGGTTACAAACATCAAAGGATAATTTTAAAATTTTTTCTACTAAATAAGAAGTTTTGAGGCTGGCAATTTTTCTTACAGTTCTTATTTATAGTCAGTGCATACTTTGGGCATAGAGTCTTTTGTGACTCCAGTTTTATGTATAAGGGATTTTTAAATTAGACTTTCACTTTAAGTGGTTTCCAGAATGTTTTTTCCTTCCTTGAATTTTACAGACTCACAAAAACCAATACTTAACTACTCAGTATGGTTCATTTAGATATCTAGGTACCCAGGTATGCCCCAATCTCTTGCCTGCATAATCCTTCTTTATTTTCTAATGAATTCAATTAAAGGGTGTTTTTCTATATTTTACCCAGTGTTTTAGGCTCAAGATAGTCAGTCTAGAGAACTAATCTGTCTTTTCTCCAGAAACTTTTTTCCACTTAATTCATCAATATGGCAATGTCATAAGTGCTCAAAATCTCAGTTTGTTATCAATTATTTGGCTACAAGTAACAACAAAACAGATTAAATAGTTGTTAAAATAATTGCCTTTAAAAAAAAGGGGGGGGGGAGTCTAGAGGTAAGCAATACATTTCCTGCTTCTTTTGCTGATTCCTCTTTTTTTCTTACTATTCTTACACTTTTATTCTGTCTCCTGAGAGTTCACATTTAGACCTTTTGTTCCCCTCCTCAAACCTTTTTCTTCTGAGCAAATCGTCCTGATTCAGATGACTCCTTAAAGTAATGAGAACNGGGGGAGTCTAGAGGTAAGCAATACATTTCCTGCTTCTTTTGCTGATTCCTCTTTTTTTCTTACTATTCTTACACTTTTATTCTGTCTCCTGAGAGTTCATATTTAGACCTTTTGTTCCCCTCCTCAAACCTTTTTCTTCTGAGCAAATCGTCCTGATTCAGATGACTCCTTAAAGTAATGAGAACTGTTCTGCTAATTCCTGTACCTGTACTTATTGCCTTGTTGCCATTTCAAGCTCCATTTCAAGCTCTAAAACTAAACTCATTGTCTTAAGTCCAAATATACTATTTATTCCAATTTTCCTCTTTCTTCCAGTGGTGCCATCCTTTTACAGTGTTAGAGCATTAAATATTTAAGACATCTGTTCCTGTCGTGTTGATTTGATCCTTGAAATGTCTCTAATATCTATTGCTTCAATTTTCCTCCTCTTTCAAAGTTCAGATATATTTACCTCAGTTAACTAAATAACCTCTAACAATTCGCCCTGTTTCAAATGCTTCTTTTCTCCAATCTCTTTAAAACAGATTAATCTCTTGTAAATTTAGCTAAAATGAAGTTATGATTCTGAGCCAGAAAACTTCAATGACTCTCCCGTACCCATCACATAAAGTCCAGATTCATGAGACCTTTCAGAGCCAGCTCTAATCTGATACCACTGATGTATCCAAGCTAATTGTCTGTTTCCCCCAAATGAGCATGTGTTATAGTGGGACAACTTCATTTTCTCCTCTGGGCTTTTACTGTGCCATGCACTGCCCTCTGTCTCTCAGTTTACCAATTTTGCTCTGTTTCTCCCATAGAGGACTTCTGGAAATCACCCTGAACGAACAAGAGACTCACTTCTGATATTCAATAGCCAATAAAACATTTGTTCTGCTTCCAATAGATTGGATTCCCTGATGAATCTGAAAAAAAAGAAAAGACAGGTAACTTGCATTATGGATTACCTGTTAGCAACCATTCTTCCCCAGTCTTGCCTGTAGTTTGTGAGCGTTTTCTTGTTGCCGCCACTGTGACTGTCTCTTGCGCTCCCCTCCCCACCCTTTTTTAAGTTTCATGGTTTGTGAAATTCAAAGATGAAAAAAACTTGCTTGAAGCCGCTTAGTTGACTGGGGATTTGTGCATCCTTACATGGTTCTAGTTTGTTTTTGAATAAGCAATTCCATCTGGATATTGGTTTTGGGGGGGACTTTATGCAGGTGGCAGGCCACTTAACATGGTGGAGATTTCCTTTTAATTATGTTCATGTTGAATGCCTCCCACAAAGTCGGTAATCTGGACTGATTTCTTTTTGTCATTCTAAATGAGTGTTCATGCTAACATTTTTTTTCTTTCTTTTGAAGACTGTTTATTAGAAAAATAGTTAGGTTTTTAAGACTCCAATCCATTTGATCTTAATGTATTTTCTTTCCCCATAGAGCAGAGATATTTCAAAACTATTTTACTTTAATGGTTTTTTATCTAGACTAATCCTTTATAAAAGTGCAAAGTGTCTGCATGCTAAAACAAATGTGCATTTGAATGCACAATTGATTAACCAATTTTCAAATAATTAACTTTTTAGATTTTGCATGTGCATTTGTTGCTCATTTGACCATATAATAATTAATTAGCCTTAATTATAATGGATTGCACCTTCAAATCCTGCATGCATATTCTAATAGAATAACAGTGGGGTTTTTTTGGTTTTTTTTTATGTTTTAGTCAGACAAGCACTCACAAGCAAAGGAAGAGAATTTTAAAGGTGGGGGACATTTCACATCTGCAGAAGTTGACATTTTGATTAATGAAGTGTTACAGTTGTTTTTAATGTATTTATTTGGTGGTGCATTCAGCAAAATTAATCCTGATAGATGAAATGTGTTTAAAGCACTGCTTACAAAATGAATGGTGTTTCTAAGCTAATAGAGTCATAAATGAACAGGAACAAAATGAAGAAGACTTTAAAAATGAGCCAAGTGAAAATAAATGCCAGATTATAAAACAATTTACTCTGTGTATCTAGAGAGCCAAAGGGAACTCAAGTGCAAAGAATTTGAATTATTGACTAAGTGAGCAACTGAAATATTTAAAAATTAGCTTAATGCTATTCAGTCATAAAGTAGGAAGGCTCTGAGACCTGGGCTTCCTACCTTCTCTCATGGCATATGCTACTGAAAGGCAAAAATCAAAATTATGCCATGGGAGTATATCAAGAGTCAAGCAGGTAAGTACAACCATGCCACCCATCAGTGGTTACAAGGGACCATGTTGTCTCTTGAGAATCATGGGAAACAAGAGCCAGAAATAAGCAGTTGGCTCAGGTACCGAAAAGGCAATGGATGAGCGCTGCAAACCAAAACCAGCTTCTCCATAGAAACTTGTGCCCATCTCACTTTTTGGTTTTTAAAAGCAAAATAGGTGTATTTAATGTGATCATCACAGAATACTTCTCTATAAAAACTCCTCATAAAAGAGAGTTTCTGTTTTATGAATGACAACTTGAGTCTTTATAGACAATTCTTCTAATATCTTTCAAAATATATAAATAGTCAAGTTTTCACTCTTGAAAGAAAGTGAAGTCGCTCAGTCGTGCCCGACTCTTTGCGACCCCATGGACAGTAGCCTGCACCAAGCTCCTCCGTCTATGGGATTTTCCAGGCAAAAGTACTGGAGTGGGTTGCCATTTCCTTCTCCAGGGAATCTTCCTGACCCAGGAATCGAACCCAAGTCTCCCACACTGTAGACAGACGCTTTACTGTCTGAGCCACTAGAACCCATTTCACTCTTGGGAAAAGTCAAATAAATGTAAATATTCTTTGCATAGAATATCATAGGGCTTCAGAGGGAACTATATGAGTGCAAACTCTGGCTTTATCACTCATTAAGTACTTGACGCTGGGGACTTCCTTGGTGGTCCAGAGGCCAACACTCCACACTCCCAGTACAGGCGGCCCAGGTTAGATCCCTGGTCAGGAATCTAAATCCCATCTGCCATAAAGAAGCATTTGCATGACACAACTCAAGACCCCACATGCTGCAATGAAGATCAAAGCTCCCCATGTGCCACAACTAAAACCTGAAGTAGTCAAACAAATAATATTTAAAAAAAACTTGACCCTGGGCAAGTTAAAAGATCACTATCTTGGTTTCATCAAATGTAAATGGGGGTAGATAATAGTTATTATTTATTTTTAATCTCACTGATGTACTCTACATGCTTAAAAAGTATTGTGCACTTAGTAGGTGCTTGATAAATAGTTGTTTAATGAATGGANACAAATAATATTTAAAAAAAACTTGACCCTGGGCAAGTTAAAAGATCACTATCTTGGTTTCATCAAATGTAAATGGGGGTAGATAATAGTTATTATTTATTTTTAATCTCACTGATGTACTCTACATGCTTAAAAAGTATTGTGCACTTAGTAGGTGCTTGATAAATAGTTGTTTAATGAATGGATGGATATATAAAGCAATTTTTACACTTCTTGGTACTGAAGTTTCAATAAATCAATGGTAAACAAAATTTAATTTGTATCATCTCCTACAGGCATGGTCCTCTGAGATCTCCCCTATTTGGTCTCTCCACTGAAATGCACTTAACTCATTACACTAGAACATTATTGCTAAAAAAAAAAAAAAAAAGCTTTGTGATAAAAGAAGTTGAGGAAACACAACATATTTTTGCCCTTCTTGGGATTCATAATATAATTAGTTTGCTAAAATACCCAATGAGCCCTGCTATAGATAAACCTGTTTATCTTTGTTTGTCCAACATTTTCAAAATGAATTTGTTCACAGAAGTCTTTTTTTCACATCATGATACTCCTTCATTTATTCAAATATTTATAGAGTATCTAGTATACACCAAACACTATTTTCATGTCTGAAAAGTCATGAACAAGTCCCTGTCCTCTAAGAGTTTATACTATTAGTGATAGAAGCAGATAGTAAAAACTAAAATAATACATGATTTCAGGTAGTAATAAGCACCATGAAGAAAAATCAGACAGAGTTTGGAGATAAACAATGACAGCTGAGCTTGGAGTACAGGTGGTACAGGAATGCACAGAATATACTTTGAGAAATTCTACCTATGATTTATACCTATGTGCTAATCAAGGTGAAAAAGACCCACAAAAGGAGAAGGCTTGAGAAAATTCTTAACACTCTCTTTTCACTTGAATGGATGTGTGCTCTCTATGAAGATCACATTCCTTGACTTTGCAGATCAGCCCTATTGATGGGAATTACTGACCAGGTATAAAAGGAAAACTGTTTCATGGAAGGCATCCAAAAGATTCTTATTTACAGCTCCTCAAATTGTACTTTGTAGGTGGTACTTACTCAGTATATGCCTAAGGCAATTTTCCCTTCTTATAAACTAAGAAAAAAGATGTAATGCTAACACATTTTATTAAAAGTCTCAGCTGTTCAATTTGCCCTATAATATCTCTCATTAGTAGAAAACTGACTGGTATAATTCTACCTTCCCACACACATATAAATTGGATTCCAGGTTCAATGTCGTTCCTCACATCACTAAGCAGGCCAACCCATGCCTTCTTTTATTCACTAATTTAGAACATCTACTAAGTATCTACTGTATGTGCAACTCTATGTTAGAAACTGGGTATGCAAAAATGAATTGACCCAAAGAAGCCTATACTAGCACATTGTAGGCAGATGGTTAGGTACTTTCCCTTGTGTTTCCCAGCCTCTATCTTAAGAAATCAGTAAAAGCTTCACAAAAATGAGGTGTAACTCGTTGGTTTCTCACTTTCCAAAGCCACAGAGAGCATAATAAATAGAACTAGATGCCTAAGGTAGGTTTTAAGTCTTCACTCATGAAATCTTTAGATGGTTTTAAAATATTTAGGATAATGATAATGATTAATATATGACTTTCCAGGTGATGCAGTGATAAAGAATTGGCCTGCCAGTGCAGGAGACACAGGAGATGTGGGTTCCATCCCCAGGTTGGGAAGATTCCCTGGAGGAAGAAAGGGCAACCAACTCCAGTATTCTTGCCTGGGAAATTTCATGGACAGTGGGCTATAGTCCATGAGGTCTCAAACAGTCAGACAAGACTGAGCCACACACAGACACACAGAAATGTGCACACACACACACACACACACACACACACAAATGATCGATATGACAATCTTTTGCTAATCAATAGATATAAGATGATACCACAAAAGGAGAACTTCTTCCCATTCTTCTCACTGTGGGGGGTCTGTTTAGCGGCATAACTTCTAAATCTTCATCAGACCACCTATAAACAGATTCTTGGAACTAGTTTGAGCAGAGAAAGCAGTGATTCTAAGCCACCACCTGAAGTCATATGACTCATCTGAAGCAGAAGTGGTAAGAAACATTTAGGCCAGGAATCTGAAGTTATGAGCAGCAAAGAAAGTCATAATGATTGTACTGATGAGTCATCTGCCATCTGCTTCTCATTCAGAAAAGATAAGTCAAGATACAAATAACCAAGAATAAAGCAATACCAAGAAAATGCAAAACAGACTTTTTCTAGAATGATAGAAGGAAAGATGAAGTATATGAGAAGCTATCACAAGGAAACGGATTTATTCAGAACCTCATTAAACAGGCTGGGCAGATACAGATATGATGAGACCTAAAGCCTGCAGGAACTGTCATGGGAAAAGGAAAGAGGCCTATACTCTAACCAGAGACCTGGAAGCCAACAGACTCAATAGGTGAGTTTCAGTTTAACCAATTCATTCTTCCAACTCTACTTGCTGGCTCAACTTGCGATACCAGAGGCAAGAAAATGTCCTAGTGACAAGACTCCATTCTAATCAAAGGAGAGAAGCCGACAGCTCACAGAAGGTCTCTTCTTGGGGCCCCGATTCCCTTCAGCCCTCTCCCATGATCTATTTCACTACCTCACTAGGAGAGACAAATATTCAGTGGAACTGTGTGATGCTCAGTTGAGCTTCTCATGTCACTGCTCTGGCTTTATATTGCCATTTGAACACCAATCACACTGTACTGTGAGGCTTTGTTCATACACTTGTTTCCCTAATAGATGATAAACTGAGAGCAGAAGCAACAGCTGATTCATCTCTGTCTCTCTAGCACCCAGCAAAGTTCCTGGACCAGATAGGCATTTTTTAAATCTTGGTACAACAATGTCCTACTTTATAGCACAGAGAACTATATTCAACACCCTATAATAAAACACAGTGGAAAAGAATATAAAAAAAGAATGTATGTATTTGTATAACTGCATCACTTTGCTGTACAGCAGAAATTTATAAAAGATTGAAATTCAACTATACTTCAGTTTCAAAAAAAAAAAAAAAGCTTGATGTATTGAGTTTAACTGAAAGTCCTCTTGATGTTTCATCTGTGGCTTGCCTTCCTATGAGTGTACACAGTAGGACTTTGGTTATAACTCTTCTCCAGAACCCTAATGAAATTCTACTGAGATTTTAGCAGCCCTACTCAAAAACTTAGCTAAAATAGGGGCTGTAGACTTATATTCAGTCATTCATCTTACAAATCTTTACTGAGCATCTGCTATGTGCTACACATAGTTCTTAGGGCTTGGGATACACTGGTAAACAAATTAAGAACCCTGCCCTTGTGGAACTTACATTTAAGTAGGAAGTGGGAACAGAAAACCAATATAATAAGTAGACAGGCTGGGGCTTCCCTGGTGGTACAGTGGTTAAGAATCCACCTGCCAATGCAAGGGACACGGGTTAGGTCCCTGGTCCAGGAAGTCCCACATGCCACAGGGCAATAAGCCCATATACCAGCCCATATACCACAACTGCTGAAGCCTGCTTACCCTAGGGCCTGTTCTCTGTCACAGGAGAAGCCACTGCAGGGAGAGCTGGAGAGGCACTGCAAGTATCACTCCACAGAGAGCCACTGCACGTATCACAGCCGGGGAGTGGCCCCCGCTCTCCACAGCTAGGTAAAGCCCGCATGCAGCAACCGAGACCAAGCGCAGCCAAAACAAGAGTAAGAATAATAAGTAGACATGCTAATAGAGAAGAGTATACATGCCACAGAAAAGAAAGAATGTAGAGTAAGAAAGATCAGGAGTGCCAGGATCGGAGCTGGAGGTGGGGCCATTTGCAGCACGAAGTAGAAAAGTCAGAGTGTGTCTCATTTAGAAGGTGAGGTTTGACTAGACTTGAGGAGATGTTGGGGTTAGCCAAGTGAATATTTGAGAAATGATGTATGACGCGTTCCTCCCCCTACTCCATGGAGAACTTTCAGTCAGTGCTGTCTGAGATTCAGAAGCTGTGGTTAGCTGGCTGAGCTGCCAGAGCACTTGCTTTTGGCTCATGCAGTAAATTCAGTGAGTAAGGTTCTAGTCATTTTGTTACTGCTGTGTGACGTGGGGGACTGAGAAAAGGAACAGAGAAAGGAGAAGCACAGCACTCAAGAGTGGGGCAAGGAGGAGAGGGAGCTCAAGGCTTATCTGAGATCAAGGAAGGTTCTGGAAACCTTGGGGGTGGTGGGAAGTCAAAGCTTTTCCTATTCCCTAAATGTTCTCCCCTGTAGGAAGTTTAAATTATCTAGATTTACTGTTGGAAACTCACAGGATCTTTTTGCTGCTGCTAAAGACTTTAACTGGGTTTTTCCCTTCATTCTGTATTTCTGTGGCATCCAAAGGAAAGCAATCAGAACTATAATTTCTGGCCCAGGAGAGGGAATTCCACTTTTATGATTTTAATCTTTGCTCTCTGTCAGTATTATCACATTATATCTCTCTTTTCCTTGGGACTTTTCAAGCTAATCAAAATAGTTGAAAATGTATGCATTCAACTAAATATATTTATTGAATGATTGACAAATCCTGACTATATTCCAAGGACACAAAGATGAGGAAGATGTGATCCTATCAGTAGTGAGAAGCCATCTTTAATAGCCTTTTGGGGTATTATGTACCATAGACCAGGACATCTGACCATAAATCACAAGAAAACAATAAAATATATTTGTCATACTCTAAAAATAATTCAGTCAAAAATAACATTTTTCTCAATGACATCTAAAGGGTTGAAACTTAAGAAAACTCATGTTCTTCCCAATGACTATTTTATGACTGCCATTGTCTTTCCCATAAAAGTCTGAGGCCCCAGCAATATTTAGCCACTCCTCTCAGTTCCTATTAGTAAGTCCGTGTTTCAACAAAAGGCCTGTATTGCCCACATTTACCATTTTATCACTATACAAGGACAAGGATGCAAGCTTCACAAAATTCAGTATAGAAGAACTGGACACAGTGAAGT
The DNA here is from genome assembly GCA_006410675.1 of Oreotragus oreotragus. Taxonomy (NCBI): domain Eukaryota; kingdom Metazoa; phylum Chordata; class Mammalia; order Artiodactyla; family Bovidae; genus Oreotragus; species Oreotragus oreotragus. The sequence goes on along the minus strand of SJYX01016449.1, from coordinate 83,164 downwards.
TAGGCAACATTTTAAGGTACAGATTATGGACAACCTATGAGCATAGAGAGTGATGGTGGCCTGGCAGTCATAAACCATGACTTTACAGTGAGATCTGCCCGGTGATGTCATTTACATAATATGGAGCTCAGTTGTCTGAGAAATAAAGGTCTCTGCAGCCTTATAGGTCTGAAGAATTTCCCCCCAAATTCAAATAACAAAACATGTAAACCACATGGACGTGGTATTTGGCGTCACATCACAGAAATGTTTTTGCTTCGATGAGCAGACAGTTGCTGACTTGAAATAAGACTGCGCTTCTGCAGGGGGCATTGCAGACTTATGGGGAGGGGAGCAGAAAATAAGCATCGCCCTCACAGACTGGTGTCTTTGCTTCATTCGTTCTGAGGTCCCACCACTCTCAGGAAGATTGTGCACTGCTTCTGTTTTGCTGCCGGGCCTCTCCTGTTCCCATACCCAAGTGAAGTATTCCTGGAATCTGAGGTGTCATTTTACCAGCCTAACCACAGTTCTGCATTGCTTCCTCTGCTCTGCTCTCACCCTTGAATAATACCTCTCCCTCAGTCTACATTCGGTGCCCTGTCTAGGACCCAGGGAAGAATACTGAGTCCTCTGCCCTGCATATCTTCCAAAACAGTAAGACAGAACATCAGGGAGGTAAAATGACAGGCCCATTGTTTGAGCCCCAAACCGGGACTTCCCCTTTTGTATAAGCTGAGTCACATTTTTCCTGTTGTCAACTTGAAGCTTGTCCGTTGATGTACGATAGGCTATCTTGCTGATGTATAAAGCCAGACAGACAGGTTTCCCTGCATTTGTTTGCCTCACCTTGGACCCTTACCAATTAGAAGCTGTCCACTGGCCAAAGGAGATAAGACGTGGCTTATTACAGCCCAGATACTAGACTGAATGAACTAATTTCTGACAATTTTCTTCTGTTAGCACACTATCCCCAAGGTTCCTGCCTTGTGCAATCTTACCGATTTTGACACAGTCTTTTGGGATGTATATGTGCATTTTATTCTTGCTATCTGTTCAGTTGACACATGCTTTCAAACCACACATCTCTTTGATTGGTTGGCAAATTGTGAAAACAGGAAGTCAAAGGATGGAATCAACTGTGAAACAACCATAACAAGTAAAGCTTTCTGCTTAAGTGCTAAGATGGGAATGCTGTTATGAGGAACAGACAAACAAAAAATGAGACGATAATATTAATATAATTCCAACAGGAAGACTGAGCATTCAGAATGCTTTAATTATCTTATTTTCAGGACCTTATAACCATGAAACAGTTGCAGATCTTAATCCACAATATTGCTGCTAGGTATGATAAAATCTCCAAAATTAGGTGAGGGGTGTGATAACGTTTGCTGACTAGGAAATATTTGAGATGATATTTTCTGTCTGACAATCACTATCTGCATTGAACTGAAAGGGAAAAAAAAAAAAGTTGCTGTTCTAATTTAATCCCTTCATTTATTTGCAAATATCTATTAGTTCTCACTCTGAAACAGGATTGTGGAGGTCATAGCATATTCCTTTCTTGCTTATGAGCCTTTGCAACAAGATTTCTCTTGTCATTCTTCAAAGCTGCAATGCATCGGTCCTCCTTTTATATTATTCTCTTCTGGTGAAGTCTCAAAATGAAGGATTTTACCACCAGAATAAAGAATAAAAGGTGTCTTCAAATCAGTAGATATGAGGAACACAGGCAAATGCTAGAATGAATGAATGGGCCAATCTTTAGACAAATATCAGAATTACTACTTCACTGATATGCAGAATGCTTATGGAGTGTATTACTTTCTAACTTTCAAAACTGTAAATGGACTTTAGAAGGATATGGATAAATTTTCAGGCAGGACCACTGTTGGCAAGAGAGTAAGGGAAGGACAGAGAATGATCCACTCCTGTGGTAAATCTTATCTATTTTCTGAGAATTCTATATAAATATGCTATATAAATGATATCATGTGCCATCTATTCAGATAATTAACTCTTTTTTAAAGTATGATCAATATATTTCAAGGTCTACCACTATCTGAAAAGAATTTAGAAGAATACAATGGGACATTTTAATGTCATCTTGTTGGAGGGAGAATAAAAGAGTCTTAATGAGGACTTGGTACAAAACTGCTTGTTCATTAGAAGATTAAAACCCAATATATGTATTAATCCATTTAACCTTCAAATACTATTTAAAAGACTGTTTTAGATTGAAGCACTTTTGGGGCAGTTGGATGTTCATTTCCTTAATTGTATTCAAAAATCTGGTTTCTAGAAATTTAACATTAAAGCTGGAAGAAAATAAATCTAAAGGGAAAATGTGAGGGAAAAGAGGAATAAACTAAGAGTTTGGGATTGACATGTATACACTACTGTACTATATATAAAATGGATAGCCAATAAGAACCTACTATAAAGCACAGGGAACTCTACTCAAATTCTATAATAACCTAAATGGGAAAATAATCTGAAAAAGAATGAACATGTGTATATCTGAATCACTCGAATCACTATGCTGTACACTTGAAACTAACAACATTGTAAGTCAACAATAAAAATTTTTTAAAGAGTTAAAGAAAAGAAAATAAATTACCCTAACCTTCCCATCTCACAGAGAAGGAAACTGAGGCACAAGCAAAGTGACTCCAGAGATCACAGCATTGATACAATGCTTCAAAGACGCCAAGGCCAACCCAAGTCACTTTAGATACTGAGCTTGTTTCATGCTTCTGTGCATGAGGAAATAAATCTGCAACCTAGAATTATCTAGTTATCCTCAATCCCATATTGTGAAATGATTCCATCTGAGGATGTAATCAATCCTAATTGTGAAGGTCCTGCATTGATTTTAAACTCATGAATCTGCCTTAAGAGGTGATACCCTTGTCATAGTTCTAGCCCCATCCACAATGCATTCCAGAGCTGCTCACCCACCTTCGACTAACAAAACAGTTCTTTTTGTTGTTTAACAGAAAGATGAAAAGTGAAGAAAATTTCTAAGCGTAAAGGCACTCCCAAAGAGAAATCCAGAGAAAATACCAATAATAATGCAAAATATTCAACTATATAATTTCCAAGACTTTCATTTAACTGTGTAGTCAAATAATGCTATTATTCATTTCACAGCTATAGATCAATTTGCTCATGTGTGAAACCTATGAAATAACAACAATTTTCTCTTCAGATGAATAATTCTGGTCTGAATTACCCATACAATTTGATGAAAATACATTATTCCAGATGGACTCCAGTTGCTGGGCAGATGGAAATGTGTAAGTGAAAGACTAAAAACCTTATTATCCTAAATGAGGTGGTCAGAGAAAGTATGAGAACATAACTGTATCCCAAATAATTTATAAGTTTTTTGATTTTTTTAAAAATCTTTTCAAGAAAAAAAAAACTGCTAAAGAGAAAAAAAAGTATGTATTTATAATTTTGACAAATATTTCAGTTTTTAAAAAAATCTACTTTTACAGTCAAATTTTTATCCATACATTGTAGCTATACTAAATAAAATACAGTCACTTTCCATTTTCACATACTTGGCCAATTTGTCTATAGACCAAGCACAAGTATTTTCACTCTCCTTTAGATGAACGCGTAGTATTCCCCTGACAAATATTTCAGTTTTTAAAAAAATCTACTTTTACAGTCAAATTTTTATCCATACATTGTAGCTATACTAAATAAAATACAGTCACTTTCCATTTTCACATACTTGGCCAATTTGTCTATAGACCAAGCACAAGTATTTTCACTCTCCTTTAGATGAACGCGTAGTATTCCCCCCACCCACCCACGGGCACAGGTACAAACTAAAGGAATATCCCTGGTTTGACTGTGCTGAGTGACCCCACCCACGGGCACAGGTACAAACTAAGGGAATATCCCTGGTTTGACTGTGCTGAGTGACCCCACCCACAGGCACAGGTACAAACTAAGGGAATATCCCTGGTTTGACTGCTGAGGGACATAAGGTTCTGGGCCACCTACCCATGCAGCTACTTGTGATCTCTGTCCTTGCCTGGGCCATTTCTGGACACACCTTTCTATCTAAAAAGAGACTCTTGCTGGGCCCATCCGCATTCATGACTTGGCCAGTCCAACAGAAATTAGCTCATAACGGGCAGCTCAACTGGGGTCCCGTGGGCAAAAGTTCCATCTTTACCTGAACCCAATACCACTTCAGGAGCTGTTTTTCAAGTATGTAATTCTCCCCTGCAAATGGCATGGCCTTCTCCAAACTCCCAAAGACCTGCCTTGAGTATCTGCCACTAGATATCGCTAGAAGCTCCAAACATCTTTTCCCACCACTGACACCTCTGTCGATTCTGATGGATCACACAGCCTAAGGTCTTGGACCCCCACTGCAGGCTAGTCCTGTTGCAGAGTCCTTTCCTTCTCTGAAAGTGAAAAGAAAGTGAAGTCACTCAGTCGTTTCCGACTCTTTGCGACCCCATAGCCTGTAGCCTACCAGGTTTCTCCGTCCATGGGATTCTCCAGGCAAGAATACTGAAGTGGGTTACCATTTCCTTCTCCAGAAGATCTTCCCCACTCAGGGATTGAACCCGGGTCTCTCGCATGGTAGGCAGACACTTTACCATCTGAGCCAACAGGGAAGTCCAGCTGACAGCCTTCTGTGTAACCAAGTGTATGGGCTACAGCGTTTCCAGTTTAGAAAGCACTGCCTCCAGAACTGAGAAGAATCCCACCGGGAGCAGTGTCTCCCTGCTTGTGATGGGGACGCAAAATGCAGCAATTTGACTTTTATATAAGAGAGCATATTCCACCATATCATTGATCACTGGGTATCTATAAACTTCACTGAAGCGGCAGGTCCCTGAAATTTCATCACGCACACTCAAGGATCGCCAGCTCTTATTATAGAAGAGTAGACTCTCTCTGTAAACTCTGAACACTCAGGCCAGTCTACACTGCCAAAATCCTCTGGGGGTCATCTTCCCAGATGTTTCCATCCCATGTTTCAAGATCCCAGGTTTTCCAAATCAGGGCCCATAGAGACCTGCTCGGGCTGAGCATCAAAACCTCTCTTCAGCTTTCAGACTCTATCAAGTTCTGAGTCTGCTCTTGGCTGTTCACTGTTCTACTGGAGGAGATAAGAGGCTTTTCATCATCATAAGTTACCAAAGAGCCTCTCCAACACTCACTCTTAGTATTTGTTTGTGAACAGCCCTCAGTTTCTCATATCCCACTGCAGGACATCAGTATAGGATAGTTATAACCAGTTAACTCTGCTGTCCTTGCATGCCCCATCCCCACATCCTCAAATCCCGGTTTCATCACACCCAGAGGGATGTTCTCCATTGTGATGTGTCTGTACATCCCCACAGGTGAAATGTCCAGCTATGGGGCTGACTTCTGTGCCAGGGAATGTCTGCATCCTACATTCCTTACAGGATGGGGAGCTCCTTGCTTGCTGGGCATTAAGTGAGCCAGTTCTCAAACCCATCTTACCACCTGATTTATCAGAACATTTTTAGTATTAACTATATCAAATGCAGGTCAACCCAGAAGCAGACATCAAGATAGAATTTAAACTTGTAAGATATTAGGAAAAACTTCTGTGAATGATAAAGGGGGAGGGGGCTGGGGTGGGGAGAACTTTCAGAGCACCGTGAGGTTTCTCTCCATAAAAAGAGAAAGTTTGTCATCCTAGATCAGAGGGTCTCTAACTCTATAGCTCTCCCACTTCTGTTNATGGCCTGTCTCTTATACACATCTAGATGTGTATAAGAGACAGGGGGGAGGGGGCTGGGGTGGGGAGAACTTTCAGAGCACCGTGAGGTTTCTCTCCATAAAAAGAGAAAGTTTGTCATCCTAGATCAGAGGGTCTCTAACTCTATAGCTCTCCCACTTCTGCTCACAAAGTTGTCAGAAGAACTAAAGGCAGGTGTAGACGGAAAGGCCCAGTTCAGAGTCCATGCTGAGAAGGTACTTTAACAATGTTAAGTTATATGTTCAATGCAGAAAAAACAGGAATAATAGGCAGAGCCCCTGTGCGTCCTTCAGAGAAATACAGTGCCCTTCATTCCATGCGTAAATAGGTAGCCATGGAGGCTGCCTCTCTCTGCATTTACAACAACCCTTATTTCTCACCAAAGTCAATGTTAAGCACTTTATATTTAGCACAAGGAAAAAAACAGGATGCACTTATCTCTTACAGACACGACCTCAAAATGTATTCTGTTTTGCAGCCATTATTACTAACTAAAATGCATCTCCCCTATTGTTTAAGCAGAAAGAGGAAAAATAGGGCTTGCGGCAAGAGGTAGAACAAGGCAAAAAATTACTGTGTGTTGGTTGATGCCAGGCATTACTTTACCCCCTTGATGAATGTCTTCTGACTTCACCCTTACAATAGCACTCTGGGGTAGGAATTATTATCCATATCTTATATGAAAATTGAGGTTTATAGAGGTTAAGTCACTGGTTCATAGTAACTCAGTTAATTATCAAAATGATTAATCATTGACTCTAGATCCTTGTATATTTCAGTTTTTAAAATTTTTATTTATAAAGGGAGACTTATGTAAGAGTTATAAAGATATTTTAGCTTAAATTATTTTCTTTTCACTATAAAAAGAATTTTTGCTATATTTTAATATCATGAACTCTGTAATAATTTTTATCCCTACCTCAATTAATACCACATTAAAGTAGTTAGTAGGTTGGTGCAAACATAATTGCAGTTTGGGACCATGAATTTTAAATCATTATAACTAGACTCAAATACATCTTTATTAATCAGAATAGGAATCATTACAATCAACACATTTTTGCAAATGAGAAATAAGTTTGTTTATTCCTGTAGCCAAAAAAAAAAAAAAATGCTTTAGGATTTCATGAACTCTTGGAAACTCTTCTACCTCCTGCTGGTTGTGGAAGTAGTTTGCCTGCAAAAAGCTGTCCAGTTGCTTGAAGAAGTGGTAGTCAGTTGGCGAGAAGTCAGATGAATATGGCAGATGAGGCAAAATGTTTGTAGCCCGAATTGTTCAACTTTTGAAGTGTTGGTTGTGTGATGTACAGATAGGCATTGTCATGGAGGAGAACTGGACCCATTCTGTTGACCAATACCAGTTTCAGGCATTGTAGTTTTCAGTGCATTCATTGACTTGCTGAGTGTACTTCTCAGATATAATGGTTTCACTGTCTGTAGTGGATCAGACAGGCAGCAGATGACCAGTGACCACGACCTTTTTCTGGTGCAAGTTTGGCTTTGGGACGTGCTTTGGAGCTGCTTCTTGCTCCAACCACTGAGATGGTCATCAACAGTTGTTGTATAAAATCCATTGTTCATCACGTGTCACAATCCAAATGAGAAATGATTCATTCTTGTGGAGAATAAGAGAAGACAACCCTTCAAAATGACAATTATTTTGATTTGCATCAGCTCATGAGGCACCCACCTGTCAATCTTTTTTCCACTTTCTGATGTGCTTCAAATGCCAAGCAACCATAGAATGGTCCACGTTGAGTTCTTTGGCAACTTCTCATATAGTTATGAGAGGATCAGCTTTGATGATTGCTCTCGATCGGTTGTTGTCACCTTCTGGTTGCTGGTCACTACACTCTTCATCTTCAAGACTCCCTTGCCAAATTTCTTGAACCACCACACGCTGTACATTCGTTAGCAGTTCCTGGGCCAAATGCATTGTTGATGTTCAAGTTTTCTCCACTGCTATACAACCTATTTTGAACTTGAATTAAAAAAACACTTGAATCTGCTTTTCATCTAACATCATTTCCATAATCTACAGTAAGTATAAAATATACAGCAAGTAATAAGTCATTAGCAAAAATCATAAAGTGAGAAATATGCATTAAAACGATTATAGCATAGTCACATTTAAGAATGTATTCCAATAACAAACGGCAAATTTCAACAGTGCAAAACTGCAATTAGTTTTGCACCAACCTAATAGTTGTTCATAGATCGATTTCTATCACTTAAATTTAACCTCCTTGAGGAGAGTTGTCGTGTCTAATTCATCTCATCCCTGCCACCCAGAACAAGGCCTAAATATTACAGTTACTTAATTTGTGTATGCTGAGCCAAATAGGAAATCTCAAACAACACAGTTAATTTTTCTTCTAATTCTCCAGTTATTTTGATAGAACAAGTTAGAATATTAGAGAGGAAAACACACTCTCCTCTTTATTCTTTGGGACCCACATCAACATGGAAGGACTCTCTCAAGAGCATTAAAACTCTTCTATTTGTTAAGAACCCAAAGTTGTTTAACCAGGTTTTTTTTCTTGGCTAAAAGATAGATGTGGGCTATGGGAATCAACAGCAAGTCCTCATCCCAGAAACTCACCCTGAGGGCTTCCCCACTGCATAGAGGGAGGATGGGGAGCGTGAAAGGAAAGAGCACCTGGGGGCTGGGGAACAGATCATGAAAGAGTCACTTCAGAAAATAAGGCTTTGACAGTGGCTTTCTGAGTTTGCATCGCGGAGCACAGGCTTAGAGACAGACAAGCCTTAGTTTGAATCCTGCGTGTGGCATTAAGCTGTGTGACCTTGAACCATTTGCTGAAAACTTCTAACCACAGTTTCCTTGAGTGTTTCACACTAATACTATACTAATAGTGTTATTGTGAGAATAAAAAGAAAGAGCACATGTAAAGCATTTAGCACATGGCCAGAGCAGGAGAAATACTCATTAAATAATCATTGCTACTCATTCTTTTTCCTTTGCATGAAACGATCTCCTCGTCTGTCTGGGCCGAATGATAACAACATTTGGAACTCATGATTTTAGTAGGTCTTTGAGCTTCCACAGCATCTTCCATCTCAGAGAATCAAAACCCTGGAAAGTATAAACTCTTATCTACTTTATTTATACTAGTAAAGGCAGGAGCACATACAATGGCCTATTTATTCAAAAGAACTATAGTATAGAAAACTAACTCCACAGGCACAAAGAAAAACCAAGCAAACCCTTAGCAGAATCTAGGTCTCTCATCTTGCAGGATTCCTCTTTAATTGGATCAGACTATCTGTTTCCAGTGGCTAAATATTATTTATTGGCAGCGTAAGTCAATGCTGCTGATATATTACTCTTTCGGGGAGTGTTTGTTTTTGGAAAACTGCTCTCAAATTTTCTAAATGTGAATTTAAAAGTCTGTCAGTCTATGTGCCGATAACACAAAACAGATTGTAAATGTAACGGGATGCAATCAAGTCAAACAAATCCAATGAGAGTGCCAGAAGGCTTAATATTAGGACTGCTCCTGTTCACAGGCTTTTGCTAATGACGGAACAATTGTTTGTGCTGATTTGTAACTGGCATTGATATGCAGACAGCGACACTTTCATCTAAAATCCAGCTCCAAAATTTTTTTAATCCTGTCAGTGAATTTGCTGTGTCTGCAAAGAGCAACTCCAAAGAATCTTTCTCAATAATAAGAAAGGGGAATATGTAAGCAGAGTCTTTAATTCTAAATCCAAGGCGTTCGTCAAGATATACAATGATTCTTTTTCTCTTTGTCATTGTTTTGTCATCTACTGGGATGCCTGCCTCTGAACTACTTATGTGAATTTATAAGTAACACAGCTTTAAAATACTGAAATTGGTCAATGATGGAGGGAGGTGGGCATTAAATTACAGAAGGATATTGCAAGATTCCAAACTCATCTAACATTTCCTTCTGAAAATAAGAAAATGTAAATGTGCTCTGACTGCTGTTCACATTGACTGTGGGGACCAGTTTTTTATCAAACAGCACCTGCCTCTCTTTTCAGAGATGTCTGCGTGTGAGGATAAATGCGAACAACAAAGGCTTCGACTGTGGCAGCGGCTGCATCATTTGCTGGGAACTTGCCATTATGTTTCAGGTCAGAGACTGAGGCTTGATGCAGGGAATGGAGCTTTTAACATCAGGTGAATGGATTTTTATAAGAGGTTGGGAAGCTTTGGGTCTTAGTGAGAAAATAGCGCTTTAAAAATAGTCACATTTCTTTTGTACTGCAATTATCAGTGCATGACGAATCATTTTTTATTCTGCTCCATGTAGGCAAAGGGAAAAATCCCCTACCCATCTCTGTGGGCTGGACATTTTAAGAAGTCAAAATGTTCCCATGTTTAATCAGTTTCTTGAGAATATGCAATTTCCCTCAAAGATTGATCCTGAAACCAGGCTTCTAAGGGAGGATGAACAAATGGCACAAATTCATCAATTTGTCCAGGAAGTCACTGTCACATGTCCCCTGTTTAAACAGGTAATGCTAAGTAAATTGGTAGCATTTCCGTAATTCCTACTGGAAAGAAGCTCACACTGTAAATAACCAAACATCAGAAATAAGAATAATCAGCCTTATTAAAAATTGGAAAAAACGATTAAAAATGAAGGAACAGAACAACACCTTGAGTTGAACACAGCTCTGACTTTGATGGTGAAACCCAGGCAGATCTTTTAATGCCTCTGAGCTTCCATTTCCTTGTCTATAAAGCAGAAATAGTCAAAGGTTCCCCTAATCATGAATAGGAAATGGGAAAATGTGAAGGGCTTTGCAAACAGTAATACACTTAAGAGCATCAGGAAGTAAAGGAGCTAGAGGAATGATAACAGTAACAATAAAACAATTGTAAAAGCAATTTTATTATTAAATAATATGACAATTATTATCATTACTATTGAAAATAGTAAATCTTGCCCAGAAGTGCTGAAAACTAGTAGATGGTACACCTCAGACTATGTTGTTTTTATGCTCTGGAGGAAAAGGAGACACAGAGGCCTCTTAATCCCATATGAAAAAATAAGTCTGTTCTAACTGATGTGGACTCTAGTCACATTAACATGTATTTTTTGAAAGAAATTCTACAGACCTTGAATTAAAATCACATCTTTCTGAGAGCCTTTTTCAAAAGCAAAGTGTGGGCTGGTTAAGGATCCTATTCTTCAGAGAGTTTGCAGGGTTTCAAATGACCTTGGCCCACCTAACAGGAGTGGGGGATCACATTAACTTTTAAGGTCATATTTCTTTCTTAATAAATCAGTTGGCCACATGTTTATATAGCCTCACCCAAAGGTGCCTGTCAGTGGCAAGCATTCATTATTGTATCTCTGCTCCAAAATTCATAGTGATCCATTGCTTCAGGAACTAAAGATTTTTAAACAGAATCCTAAAAACGTTGAAGGAATTATGGATCAAAAACTACTGTGTATTTTTGCTCCTGAAACCAACACCCCAAGAAAATAAATACATGTTTAACACTAGATGCATTATATATACAATTTCCCACACTCATTTTTAGGATGAAAAATTTTGTGGTAAGAAGGAAAGGCAACCAGTGGTCACACATAAAGAATCTAAGCACTACAATTCTCTGCTCAGAGATGGAGAAAGATGTGATCAGCATATAGGTTGCCAAGTTTTTCCCTGCTTTTGGTGGTTGTATACTGTGTCTATTTAGATAACCACATTTCCTAGAGTCTTCCTCCCTATGTAGTCCTGTGTTAGTGCCACCATGGAGATGTTTGCCTAGGATTTGGGAGATCGAGTAAATCAGCAGGCATTGTACTCAGAATATAGTGGTTGCTTAAGGCAGAGAGGAACAGAGAGGTTTGTGTTGCCCTGCTCTCCTTGATCTATGCCCATCTTCCTACCTGACTGCCTGCTCTACTAACCAATAACAGCCCCAGGCTACCTCCAGACCCTTTGTGGTGAATTCACAGAGGCGTTAGCCACGAAGGACGAGAAACTTTAAGCAGACTTCCCACTGGGTGCAGTTTATGACTCCACTCTAGTGGCTGGACTTAACTGAATTCCTCTCCGTTTACCCACTGGAGAGTTGGGTCAAACCAGGTTCATATATCAACGCAGTTAAAGTCATATAAAGATGTTTGGTATTAGAAAAAAAGCGTGGGCTTCAAAGCCCTTTAAATCTACATACTCATCATAACTCTTTCCTTTTTTCAGCTGTACTACCTTAATTTTCTTAAGCCTCCATTTCTACCTTCAGGCAAAAGAGTAAAAAGTCTTGCCTTGGTCTTATGTGAAGAAAGTAGAAGTTCTTCCATGAGAATTCTTTATCATAGCTAGTCTTCACGTAGGTGTGGGGCTCACGCACTCTGCCTACATGAAAAGCCTAAACGGAGACTAAAGTGACCCATGATCGTTAGTGCCTTGGAAGCATTTGGGAAGATCAAATATAGAAATTTTCCAAAGGAAAGCACCTTAGATCCAGGGCACAAAGTTTTCCCCAAAATATTTCCAAGAAACATGAGCTCAGTTAAGGGGGAAAAAATTGCAAACACCCAAGGAAACAAGTTGTCCTTAGCAAGAATCAACAAAAACAGCAAAAAAAAAAAAAAAAAAACACCCAGAATCTGACTTGCAAAGATTGCAAATAATTAATTTACAAACATATTTATCAATCTCATACTTTGTGTCAGACTGTTCTTGGTGCCTGGGATCACTGATGCATCAATGAGCAAAACTGAACTCTTACTCTCTTGGTGATATTTATTATCAATATTTAAAATGTAAAGAATGTCCCTTTAAATTTTTTGAAGAGACACTGGAGGGTGTCAAGGGCTTCCCAGGTGGCAGCAAGGGTAAGGAACTCACAGGTCACACTGCTGTGTTGCTGTTTATTTGACAATAAATAAAATTTTATGGCAACATATTGTATAACATTAGGTTTTGATACCAAATGCATATTAAAAGATGGAATAAGAATGTATCTTCTATCATGTCTTCAAAAAGGGTGACGCACTCAAGGCATGAAATTTAAGGAAGAATAATTTAGAGACATACAAGTGTGGGGCTGACCTGCAGCTCCTGCAGCTCCGGCGTTACAGGTGGATACTTTACCACAGAACCACTGGGGAAACCCTGTAGTATTTACATTTTGTTTTTAAATAACAAGATAAAATTATCTAAGGCAACACTTCTTTCCAAATGTCACATTACAGATATGAATTATCATTTTTGTAATAAATAAAAAAGCTAAGTTAGATGTGTTTGTCACTCTGCTTTTTTCTTTTTACACAGGCTTCAGAAGCACTAAAGAGATTTTGAGGTACTATGTAAAAAATGTTGAAATTAGTGATATCAGAATTTTATACAGTATGTCTTGAGGCAAATTAGAGAATTACTATTATTTCTATACTCTTAGTTAAATTATATTTAACTTCATATTCATTTTGTTTTTTTGTCTATAGAAAGTTTGATCATGGATATAAATTAAATTTAAAAGGTACAAAGAATTTTTTTTTAAGTTTTAGCCTTATAACAATCAAAATCAACATAATGGCTAAACTAGGTGACCAAATCACAAGTGTAATTATCTTATATCCGATAATTGGTATGTCTGGCCACTCCATACACTCTATCAAACTTTCAAAGGTTCAGTTCTGAAAGAAAAAATAATCACATCATCATTTAAGTGTGTTTAACACAGAAATTAGAGGTCACTAACTTGATTTTTATGTATCTCTGTATTGTTTTTCTAAGGGAGACATAATACATTAAATCTTCCCTGGTGGCTCAATGGTAAAGAATCCACCTGCAAAACAGGAGACGTGGGTTTGATTCCTGGGTGGGGATAATCCCCTGGAGAAGGAAATGGCAACTCATTCCAGTATTCAGAGGAGCCTGGCGGGCTACAGTCCATGGCGTTGCAAGAGTCGGACATGACTTAGCAGCTAAGCCACCACTAGCGTTACATTCAAAAATCTTTTATAGGGACGCCTCTGGGGGTCCAGTGGTTAAGACTCTGTACTCCCAGTTCAGGGGGTACAAGTCTGATCCCTGGTTGGAGAACTAAGATCCTTCATATGCTGTACAGTGTGACCAAAAAGAAAAATCTTTTATAAACTTACTAAACAGGTAAGTTTTTAAACATACCAGAAGCCAAAATAGATGTCAATACCATTTTAAATGATGAATCCCCTGTGACAATTTTACAAGCTTCTGCGAATTTTCTAACCACAATTCAGGAAATAAAATTTAACTGTTTATAGGCCACTTATGGCTCACTAATTACTGCACGTCATCAAGAAATATTCTCTTTAGCCAGTCACACTCTTTGAAGTCTCTGCATTATTTTACACCATTTATCAGACCTCTCCATCTCCCTTATAATCCTCTCACTTTTTAATTAAGACCAACAGTGTATTACTGTCTCTCCAGGCTACCTAGATGGTTCATCCCTGCTTCTTTGCCAGTTCCTCTTCCTTCTCCATGGCTGCAACAAGGCTACACCCTCAGCTTTTCTCTCACCCTTCACACTTGCTTTCCTTTGATTCATCTACATAGTGATCCTGGTCTTGGCTCCCCAGTCCTATTTCATTTTGCAAACTGTGTTTCCTGGGTATCCCCTGTCAGCTGGCTTCATTTGGCTAGACCAAATGGGGGCAATGGAGGGAGAATGGAAGCAGCAACAGAGGCACCGAGGAAGACAGGGGGGTAAAGCGTGGGGGAAGCCAGGGTATTTCCCTCCCTCTCTGTGTCGTGGGTGTCATCGCGGATGTCTTCACTGGAGCTGGGTGGTGCAGGCTTCACTCACATGTCTGGCAATTTATTTTGGCTGCTAGCAAGGTTCTCCTTCATGTGATAACTCACCTCTCAGCAGACAAGACTGGGCTTTTCCACAGAGTGGGGTCTGAAGGTTTGGAGAGCGCAAGACTGGAACTGCAAGACCTCTTACGGCATATGGGTTCCAGAATTCACACAGTGTCACATCCACCGTGTTCTATCGGTCAACACAAGTTACAAGGCCAGCCCTTATTTGATGGCTAGAAAAAACAGACTTTACTTCTTGATGAAAAGAGCAGAAATAATATATTACAAAAGGCCTGGACACAAGGGAATGTTATTCCATGGGGGTCATTATTGTAACAATATGCTTCACCCCATCCCTCCAGAAACACTACCTCCATTCTAACCATGGCTTACAGCCCTAGCTGCACGCTCTTCCTAATCTCTGGCTTGTCTCCTTAGCTCCTTCATCACCTGTTAAACCTATCATTTGCATCAGATTGCTTCTGGTTTCTGTGTTACTGATTTGCAGCTAAATGTGTGTTAACTTTCTTACTTTAACAGTGAATAACTCAAATCTGAGTCCAGCTTGGTCTCTCATCCAAAATCCAGTCTTCAATGTCCATATTGCCACCGAGATTTCCTCTTCATCATCTAAACCTGGCATGTCCAGAATCTAAGTTACAGTCCTCTCTCGCAGGCAATGACCATTGTCATTTTCTCCATACTCTAAACCAGGGGGTGATTAACGATAGCCAGTGAACAAATGCACCCCTGGAGGTTATACTGGAACATAGTCATGCTTATTTTTGTACCATTTATGGCTGCTTTTACACCACAAGGGCAGAACTGAGTAGCTGCAACAGAGGCCATGTGACCTGCAAAGTTTAAAATATTTACTATCTGGCTTTTTGGGAAAAATTTGCCAACTCATTTTCTAGACCTCTGGTTCCTTCTTTCTTGTGTACAATCAGTGAGCAAGTGTTATCAATATCAGTTCAGACTCTATTTCTAAGTTATCTCAGTATTCTCTTATCTCTCCCTGTCTCCAACCTCCTGATCTGTTTGACATGTCTCCACTAAATTGGTTGCTGCAAAATACCATTTTAATTGTTATTCATAGGTCTACAGTGACTTATTTTATGTATCGAATAATTACAAACTCACATTCTCCCATGAAGTTACCTTAATCCATCCAACAAAAATCAATTTGCTCTTTTCCCAACCCATCCTTTCCAACCTAGTGTTCCTAGTGTTCCTTCTCTAACTTCATGTCAGAGCCTATGAATACAGGAATTTTGTTTCATTGCTTAAAGCTCTGCACCAACTACAGTGTCAGGCATATAGTGACCTGGGAGTGAGTCACTAAATGACTGTTCCCCCTGAATACTACCAACTTTTCCCCTCTTCTGATACTCTATTTATGTATTTCTTCTACCTAGGATGCTCTTTCCATTTTCTATCTATCCAAACTATTTTCATAGTCTCAGCTTCTTTCCAAACTGTCTTAAACTTAATGATCTCTTCCTTCACTCAAATACTAAGACCCTAAAAATCCATATCATCCATCCACCCACTTAGCCCCATGCACAAGAGGATATGAAATTAGCTACTATATTGATTCTTGGGACAGTAAGAACGTATGTTTAAACATTCAAATTTATAACCTCCTTTCACCTACCTCACAGATGTCCTTTGAGATATATCTCATTATTGTTGATTAGTGATTTGACCAAAATTACAAAGCTAAATATTAAAAGACAGACCAATAGTCCAGTTTCTAAAGACATAAGTTCTACGTCCAAAACTCTATGTTAATAAGACTTTCTAAGAAATGTCAGATAAGTCAGGTAGTATAAAATTTTGTTCTTTTCTTTTTGTAAACTGAGAGGTAAAATTCTTCAAATGGAAGAGTTGGGAAAAGTAAATAGAAAACACCCGTAGGTTTTTACTCAAAAGAGAAAAAGATCACTTACACAGAATCTAACAACTACAACTTGTCCTTTCAATGTTTGTAAACAAAATCTTGAGATCAATACAGACACCCCTGGAAACAAACTCAAGATATTTAAGTGTTGTAACACATTTTTTACCAGCTTAAGAGGACAGATTAAATTATTAAATTATTAAATTTATCACAATCTAAGCATTAAGTCTTTGGTACTTTGAAATCACCCACTGTGTAAGAACTTACACGGAAATTGGCAATGATGAAAATCAGGAATTTTTCATTTTTTAAAGCTTTTTAAAAATAGTGTTCCAGCATATCACTG
Organism: Oreotragus oreotragus; assembly: GCA_006410675.1. Lineage (NCBI taxonomy): Eukaryota > Metazoa > Chordata > Mammalia > Artiodactyla > Bovidae > Oreotragus > Oreotragus oreotragus. Next base: position 66,373 of record SJYX01016449.1, on the reverse strand, counting down.
GATTGTAAAAGAAGAGGAAGAGAGAGAGAGGATAATAATAGCAGCAGTAATTAATAATTGATAAAAAATGACACATTAGTTTAGAATTTACTAAGTCAGTGGGGTGTTAGAGTTCCTACTATTATTTTATAATATTACTGTTAGTTTCTCTCTTTATATCTGTTGGTATTTGCCTTATATTTCAGTTTAGTTCTGTCACTCAGTCGTGTCCAACTCTTTGCAACCCCATGAATCGCAGCATGCCAGGCCTCCCTGTCCATCACCAACTCCCAGTGTTCACCCAAACTCATGTCCATAGAGTCGGTGATGCCATACAGCCATCTCATCCTCTGTCATCCCCTTCTCCTCCTGCCCCCAATCCCTCCCAGCATCAGAGTCTTTTCCAATGAGTCAGCTCTTCACATAAGATGCCCAAAGTATTGGAGTTTCAGCTTTAGCATCACTCCTTCCAATGAACACCCAGGACTGAACTCCTTTAGGATGGACTGGTTGGATCTCCTTGCAGCCCAAGGGAGAGTCTTCTCCATCACCACAGTGCAAAATCATCAATTCTTTGGCACTCAGCTTTCTTCACAGTCCAGCTCTCACATCCATACATAACCACTGGAAAAACCATAGCCTTGACTAGAAGGACCTTTGCTGACAAAGTAATGTCTCTGCTTTGCAATATGCTATCTAGGTTGGTCATAACTTTCCTTCCAAGGAGTAAGACTCTTCTAATTTCATGGCTGCAATCACCATCTGCAGTGATTCTGGAGCTCCCAAAAATAAAGTCTGACACTGTTTCCACTGTTTCCCCATCT
>SJYX01016449.1:42352-57584 GCA_006410675.1 Oreotragus oreotragus | reverse complement strand
GTTTGGAACCAGTCTGCTGTTCCATGTGCAGTTCTAACTGTTGCTTCCTGACCTGCATACAGATTTCTCAAGAGGCAGGTTAGGTGGTCTGGTATTCCCATCTCTTTCAGAATTTTCCACAGTTTATTGTGATCCACACAGTCAAAGGCTTTGGCATAGTCAATAAAGGAGAAATAGATGTTTTTCTGGAACTTTCTTGCTTTTTCAATGATCCAGCAGATGTTGGCGATTTGATCTCTGGTTCCCCTGCCTGTTCTAAAACCAGCTTGAACATCAGGGAGTTCACGGTTCACATATTGTTGAAGCCTGGCTTGGAGAATTTTAAGCATCACTTTACTAGCATGTGAGATGAGTGCAATTGTGCAGTAGTTTGAGCATTCTTTGGCATTGCCTTTCTTTGGGATTAGAATGAAAACTGACCTTTTCCAGTCCTGTGGCCACTGCTGAGTTGGTGTTCTAATTTCATTCTTTTACGTGTACCTGTCCAGTTTTCCCAGCACCATTTATTGAAGAGGCTGTCTTTGTCCCATTGTATACTCTTGCCTCCTTTGTCAAAAATAAGGGATCCATAGGTGCATGGGCTTATTTCTGGGTTTTCTACCTTATTCCATTGGTCTATATTTCTCTTTTTGTGCCAGTACCATTCTGTCTTGATGACTGTATCTTTGTAGTATAATCTGAAGTCAGGAAGATTGACTCCTCCATCTCCATTCTTCTTTCTCAAGACTGTCTTGGCTATTCAGGGTCTTTTGTGTTCTCATATGAATTGTGAAATTTTTTGTTCTAGTTCTGTGAAAAATGCCATTGGTAACAGGGATTGTATCAAATCTATCGATTGCATTTCATAGTATAGTCATTTTCAAAATATTGATTCTTCCTACCCAGAAACATGGAATATCATTCCATCTGTTTATGTCATCTTTGATTCTTTCATTAGTGTCTTATAATTTTCTGTGTACAGATCCTGTCTTTTTAGGTAAGTTTATTTCTAGATATCTAATTCTTTTTATTGCAATGGTGAATGTGATAGATTCTTTCATTTCTCTTTCTGATTTTTGAATGTTAGTATGTAGAAATGCAAGTGATTTCTGTGTATTGATTTCGTATCCTGCAACTTTGTTAAATTCACTGATTAGCTCTAATAATTTTCTGATACTATCTTTAGGGTTTTCTATGTACAGTATCATGTCTTCTGTAAAGAGTGAGAGATTTACTTCTTCTTTTCCAATCTGGATTCCTTTTATTTCTTTTTCTAGTCTGATTGCTGTAGCTAAGACTTCCAGAACTGTGTTGAATAATAGTGGCAAAAGTGGACACCTTTGTCTTGTTCCTGATCTTAAGGGGGATGCTTTCAGTTTTTCACCATTGAGAATGATCTTTGCTGTAGTCTTTTCATATATGACCTTTACTATGTTGAGGTAGATTCCTTCTATGCCCATTTCTTAAAGAGTTTTAATCATAAATGGGTGCTGAATTTTGTCAAAAAAAATTGCAGAATATTTTCTGCATCTATTGAGATTACCATATGGTTTTTATCTTTCAATTTGTTAATATGGTGTATCACACTGATTGATTGGCATATGTTTGAGAATCCTTGCTTCCCAGAATAAACCCAACTTGATCATGGTGTATGAGCTTTTTGATGTGTTGTTGAATTCTGTTTGCTAAAATTTTGTTGAGGATTTTTGCATCTGTGTTCATCAGTGATATTACCCCGTAGTTTTCTTTTTTGTGTGCTTTGCCTGGTTTTGGTATCAGGATAATAGTGGCCTCGTAGAATGAGTTTGGAAGTGTTCCTTCCTCTACAATTTTTTGAAAGGGTTTTAGAAGGATAGGCATTAGCTCTTCTCTAAATGTTTGATAGAATTCTCCTGTGAAGCCATCTGGTCCTGGGCTTTTGTTTTTGTTTTGCAGATTTTTAAACCACAGCTTCAATTTCAGTGCTTGTAATTGGGTAGGTTCATAATTTCTATATCTTCCTGGTTCAGTCTTGGAAGACTGAACTTTTCTAAGAATCTATCCATTTCTTCCAGATTATCTATTTTATTGTCATATAGTTGTTCATAATAGTCTCTTACAATCGTTTGTATTTCTGCATTGTCTGCTGTAACCTCTCCTTTTTCATTTCTAATTTTGTTGATTTGATTCCTCTCTTTTTTTCTTGATGAGTCTGGCTAAAGGTTTGTCAATTTTGTTTATCTTCTCAAAGAATCGGCTTTTAGTATTATTAACCTTTACTGTTGCTTCTTTCTTTTCTTTTTCATTTATTTCTGCTCAGATCTTTATGATTTCTTTCCTTCTACAATTTTGGGATGTTTTCGTTCTTCTTTTTCTTCTTGTTTTAGATGTAAAGTTAGTTTGTTCAATGTTTTTCTTGTTTCTTGAGGTAGGACTGTATTGCTATAAACTTCCCTCTTAGAACTGCTTTTGCTGCATCCCACAGGTTTTGAGTTGTCATGTTTTTCTTTTTTTATTATTTTCTTTAATTTTAATTTTATTTATTTATTTATTTTTTACTTTATTTTACTTTACAGTACTGTATTGGTTTTGGCATGCATTGACATGAATCCATCATGGGTGTACATGAACTCCCAAACATGAACCCCACCTCCCACCTCCCACCCCACATCATCCTTCCAGATCATCCCCATACACCAGCCCCAAACATCCTGCATCCTAGAAATTTTTTGATTTCCCTTTTGATTTCTTCACTAACCTGTTTATTTAAAAATGTGTTGTTTAATCTCTGTGTGCTTGTATTTTTAACAGTTTTTTCCTTGTAATTGCTATCTAGTCTCATAGCATTGTGGTTGGTGAAGATGCCTGATACAGTTTCCATTTTCTTAAATTTACTGAGGTTTGGTTTATGACCCAAGATGTGGTCTATCCTGGAGAATGTTCCATGTGCACTGGAGAAGAAGGTGTATTCTTCTGCATTTGGGTGGAATGTCCTGAAGATATAAATGAGATCAACCTCATCTAGTGTATGATTTAAGACTTGTGTTCCCTTATTAATTTTCTGTTTTGATGATCTGTCCATTGGTGTGAGTGGGGTGTCAAAGTCCCTACTATTATAGTGTTACTGTCAGTTTCTCCCTTATGTCTGTCAGTGTTTGTCTTATGTATTGAGGTGCTCTTATGTTGGGTGCATAGATATTTATAACTGTTTTGTCTTCCTCTTGGATTGATCCCTTGATCATTATGTAGTGTCCTTCCTTATCTCTTGTAATCTTCTTTATTTTAAGGTATATTATGTCTGATATGAGGATTGCTACTCCAGCTTTCTTTTGCTTCCCACTTGCATGGAATATAGTTTTCCATCCTCTCACTTCAGTCTATACGTGTCTTTAGGTCTGAAGTTGGTTTCTTGCAGACAACATATGTATGCGTCTTGTTTTTGTATCCATTCAGCCAGTCTGTGTCTTTTGGTTGGAGCATTTAATCCATTTACAATTAAAGTAATTATTGATATATATATTGCCATTTTCTTAATCATTGGGGGTTGATTTTATAGATATTTTTTCTTCTCTTGTATTTCTTGACTGTATAAGTCCCTTTAACATTTGTTGTAAAATTGGTTTGGTGGTACTGAATTCTCTTAAATTTTTCTTGTCTGAAAAACTTTTTATTTCTCCATCAATTTTGAATGAGATCCTTGCCAGTTGCAGTAATCTAGGTTGTAGATTTTTCCCTTTCAGTACTTCAAATGTATCCTGCCATTCCCTTCTGGCCTCTGGAGTTTCTGCTGAAAGATTAGCTGTTAAACATATGGGGTTTCCCTTATATGTTACTTGTTCCTTCTCCTTTGCTGCTTTTAATATTTTTTCTTTGTGTTTAGTCTTTGTTAGTTTAATTACTATGAGTCTTGGCATGTTTCTCCTTGGGTTTATCCTGTATGGGACTTTTTGTGCCTCTTGAACTTGATTGACTATTTCTTTTTCCACGTTGGGCAAACTTTCAACTATAATCTCTTCAAAAATTTTCTCATACCCTTTCTTTTGCCCTTCATTTTCTAGGACCACTATAATTCAAATGTTGATGCATTTGATATTGTCCCAGAGGCCTCTGAGACTATTCTCAGGTCTTCTCATTCTTTTTTACTTTATTTAGCTCTTCAGAAGTTATTTTCACTATTTTATCATCCAGCTCACTGATTCATTCTTCTGCTTCAGATATTCTGCTATTGATTCCTTCTAGAGTACTTTCATGCATTGCAGAAGGAAATGGCCACCCACTCCAGTATTCTTGCCTGAAGAATCCCAGGGATTGGGGAGCCTGGTGGGCTGCAGTGTATGGGGTCCCACAAAGTCAGACACGACTGAAGCAACTTAGCAGCAGCAGCAGCAGTTTTCATTAGTGTCTTATAATTTTCTCTGTACAGATCCTGTCTTTTTAGGTAAGTTTATTTCTAGATATCTAATTCTTTTTATTGCAATGGTGAATGTGATAGATTCTTTCATTTCTCTTTCTGATTTTTGAATGTTAGTATGTAGAAATGCAAGTGATTTCTGTGTATTGATTTCGTATCCTGCAACTTTGTTAAATTCACTGATTAGCTCTAATAATTTTCTGATACTATCTTTAGGGTTTTCTATGTACAGTATCATGTCTTCTGTAAAGAGTGAGAGATTTACTTCTTCTTTTCCAATCTGGATTCCTTTTATTTCTTTTTCTAGTCTGATTGCTGTAGCTAAGACTTCCAGAACTGTGTTGAATAATAGTGGCAAAAGTGGACACCTTTGTCTTGTTCCTGATCTTAAGGGGGATGCTTTCAGTTTTTCACCATTGAGAATGATCTTTGCTGTAGTCTTTTCATATATGACCTTTACTATGTTGAGGTAGATTCCTTCTATGCCCATTTCTTAAAGAGTTTTAATCATAAATGGGTGCTGAATTTTGTCAAAAAAAATTGCAGAATATTTTCTGCATCTATTGAGATTATCATATGGTTTTTATCTTTCAATTTGTTAATATGGTGTATCACACTGATTGATTGGCATATGTTTGAGAATCCTTGCTTCCCAGAATAAACTCAACTTGATCATGGTGTATGAGCTTTTTGATGTGTTGTTGAATTCTGTTTGCTAAAATTTTGTTGAGGATTTTTGCATCTGTGTTCATCAGTGATATTACCCCGTAGTTTTCTTTTTTGTGTGCTTTGCCTGGTTTTGGTATCAGGATAATAGTGGCCTCGTAGAATGAGTTTGGAAGTGTTCCTTCCTCTACAATTTTTTGAAAGGGTTTTAGAAGGATAGGCATTAGCTCTTCTCTAAATGTTTGATAGAATTCTCCTGTGAAGCCATCTGGTCCTGGGCTTTTGTTTTTGTTTTGCAGATTTTTAAACCACAGCTTCAATTTCAGTGCTTGTAATTGGGTAGGTTCATAATTTCTATATCTTCCTGGTTCAGTCTTGGAAGACTGAACTTTTCTAAGAATCTATCCATTTCTTCCAGATTATCTATTTTATTGTCATATAGTTGTTCATAATAGTCTCTTACAATCGTTTGTATTTCTGCATTGTCTGCTGTAACCTCTCCTTTTTCATTTCTAATTTTGTTGATTTGATTCCTCTCTTTTTTTCTTGATGAGTCTGGCTAAAGGTTTGTCAATTTTGTTTATCTTCTCAAAGAATCGGCTTTTAGTATTATTAACCTTTACTGTTGCTTCTTTCTTTTCTTTTTCATTTATTTCTGCTCAGATCTTTATGATTTCTTTCCTTCTACAATTTTGGGATGTTTTCGTTCTTCTTTTTCTTCTTGTTTTAGATGTAAAGTTAGTTTGTTCAATGTTTTTCTTGTTTCTTGAGGTAGGACTGTATTGCTATAAACTTCCCTCTTAGAACTGCTTTTGCTGCATCCCACAGGTTTTGAGTTGTCATGTTTTTCTTTTTTTATTATTTTCTTTAATTTTAATTTTATTTATTTATTTATTTTTTACTTTATTTTACTTTACAGTACTGTATTGGTTTTGGCATGCATTGACATGAATCCATCATGGGTGTACATGAACTCCCAAACATGAACCCCACCTCCCACCTCCCACCCCACATCATCCTTCCAGATCATCCCCATACACCAGCCCCAAACATCCTGCATCCTAGAAATTTTTTGATTTCCCTTTTGATTTCTTCACTAACCTGTTTATTTAAAAATGTGTTGTTTAATCTCTGTGTGCTTGTATTTTTAACAGTTTTTTCCTTGTAATTGCTATCTAGTCTCATAGCATTGTGGTTGGTGAAGATGCCTGATACAGTTTCCATTTTCTTAAATTTACTGAGGTTTGGTTTATGACCCAAGATGTGGTCTATCCTGGAGAATGTTCCATGTGCACTGGAGAAGAAGGTGTATTCTTCTGCATTTGGGTGGAATGTCCTGAAGATATAAATGAGATCAACCTCATCTAGTGTATGATTTAAGACTTGTGTTCCCTTATTAATTTTCTGTTTTGATGATCTGTCCATTGGTGTGAGTGGGGTGTCAAAGTCCCTACTATTATAGTGTTACTGTCAGTTTCTCCCTTATGTCTGTCAGTGTTTGTCTTATGTATTGAGGTGCTCTTATGTTGGGTGCATAGATATTTATAACTGTTTTGTCTTCCTCTTGGATTGATCCCTTGATCATTATGTAGTGTCCTTCCTTATCTCTTGTAATCTTCTTTATTTTAAGGTATATTATGTCTGATATGAGGATTGCTACTCCAGCTTTCTTTTGCTTCCCACTTGCATGGAATATAGTTTTCCATCCTCTCACTTCAGTCTATACGTGTCTTTAGGTCTGAAGTTGGTTTCTTGCAGACAACATATGTATGCGTCTTGTTTTTGTATCCATTCAGCCAGTCTGTGTCTTTTGGTTGGAGCATTTAATCCATTTACAATTAAAGTAATTATTGATATATATATTGCCATTTTCTTAATCATTGGGGGTTGATTTTATAGATATTTTTTCTTCTCTTGTATTTCTTGACTGTATAAGTCCCTTTAACATTTGTTGTAAAATTGGTTTGGTGGTACTGAATTCTCTTAAATTTTTCTTGTCTGAAAAACTTTTTATTTCTCCATCAATTTTGAATGAGATCCTTGCCAGTTGCAGTAATCTAGGTTGTAGATTTTTCCCTTTCAGTACTTCAAATGTATCCTGCCATTCCCTTCTGGCCTCTGGAGTTTCTGCTGAAAGATTAGCTGTTAAACATATGGGGTTTCCCTTATATGTTACTTGTTCCTTCTCCTTTGCTGCTTTTAATATTTTTTCTTTGTGTTTAGTCTTTGTTAGTTTAATTACTATGAGTCTTGGCATGTTTCTCCTTGGGTTTATCCTGTATGGGACTTTTTGTGCCTCTTGAACTTGATTGACTATTTCTTTTTCCACATTGGGCAAACTTTCAACTATAATCTCTTCAAAAATTTTCTCATACCCTTTCTTTTGCCCTTCATTTTCTAGGACCACTATAATTCAAATGTTGATGCATTTGATATTGTCCCAGAGGCCTCTGAGACTATTCTCAGGTCTTCTCATTCTTTTTTACTTTATTTAGCTCTTCAGAAGTTATTTTCACTATTTTATCATCCAGCTCACTGATTCATTCTTCTGCTTCAGATATTCTGCTATTGATTCCTTCTAGAGTACTTTCATGCATTGCAGAAGGAAATGGCAACCCACTCCAGTATTCTTGCCTGAAGAATCCCAGGGATTGGGGAGCCTGGTGGGCTGCAGTGTATGGGGTCCCACAAAGTCAGACACGACTGAAGCAACTTAGCAGCAGCAGCAGCAGCAGCAGCAGAGTACTTTTAATTTCAATAATTGTTTTGTTTGTCTCTGAATGTTTATTCTTTAATTCTTCTAGGTCTTTGTTAATTGATTCTTGCATTTTCTTCAGTTTGTTTTCAAGGTTTTTGATCATCTTTACTATCATTATTCTGAATTCTTTTTCAGATAGTTTGCCTATTTCCTCTTCATTTATTTGGACTTCTGTGTTTCTAGTTTGTTCCTTCATATGTGTAGTATTTCTATGCCTTTTCATTATTTTTTTTAACTTATTGTGTTTGAGATCTCCTTTTCCCAGGCTTCAAGGAAAGTTGAATTCTTTCTTTGAAGAAGATTGAATTATTTCTTCCTTTTGGTTTCTTCCCTCCTAAGGTTGGCCCAGTGGTTTGTGTAAGATTTCTATAGGGTGAGATTTGTGCTGAGTTTTAGTTTGTTTTTCTTCTGATGGGCAAGGCTAAGTGAGGTGGTAACCCTGTCTGCTGACGATTGAGTTTGTATTTCTGTTTTGTTTGTTGTTTAGATGAGGTATCCCACACAGGATGCTACTGGTGGTTAGGTGATGCGAGGTCTTATATTCAAGTGGTTTCCTTTGTGGGAGTTTTCACTATTTGATACTCCCTCAGGTTATTTCTCTGGTGGTCTAAGGTCTTGGAATCAGTGCTCCCACTCCAAAGGCTCAGGGCTTGATCTCTGGTCAGGAAAGAAGATTCCACACGTAGTTTGTTATGGCATTAAGTGAGATTAAAACAAATATCCAAAAATGAGAAATCAAAGATGAAGCCCAGACAAATGACAGTTACAAAATCAGGCAAATAATAATTAAAATAATGGAGTATACACATACACATATACACCCATGAGCAAAGTCAGAACAGTCCTACAAAAATAAAGTACAGTAGATTGATCTGGCAAACAAAGGAAATCAAAAATTATATTTACCAGCTAAGAACAAAACTAACTAAAGCACAAACTGGAAAATAAAACTAAAGCAAGATGCCAAGTGGCAAATAGTGCAATGAACAAGTATGTTGAGAAGAAAAGAAAGAAAGAATAAATATTCAAATTAAATAGAGATAGATGAAGATTTATATACATTAAAGATAGCTGCAAGAGGAAAAGAACAGTAGGAAATGCAAACAAAGGAATAAGTATATAAAATATAATAGATTTAAAATTTTTTTAATCATAAAAAAGGAGAAAAGAAAAAAAATGGAAGAATGAAAAAAGGAAAACTCCACAGAACTGCAAAAGCCCGAAGTAGAAGCAAAGGTTTATAACAACAATAAAAACTGTGACTGAATATCACATATACATATACACCCATAAGCAAAATCAAACAGCCCAACAAGAATAAAATACAAGAGGTTGACCCAGCAAACAAAGAAAATCAAAAGTTATGTCTACAAGAGCAAAACTAACTAAAGGACAAACTAACTAAAGGAAAACAAAACTAAAGCAAGGTGCCTAGAATAGAGCAATGAAAATAAAACTAACAAATATGTTGAGAGGAAAGGAGAGAAAGAAAAGAAAGAATAGATATGCAAAGTTAAATAGAGGTAGATAAAGATTTATATACATTAAAGATTAACTGCAAGAGGAAAAGAACAGTAGGAACAGCAAACAGAGGAATAAATGTAGAAAAAATAATAATGGGTTTTTTAAAGTTTTTAAATTAAAAATAAAAAAGAGTAAAGAAAATAAGTGGGGGGGAAACTCCACAGAACTTCAAAAACCAAATGTAGAAGCAGAGGTTTATAACAATAAAAAATGTGACAGAAAGAAAAAAAAAAAGCTCAAAAGCTTAACTGGATTTCGTAGTGCCAATAAAATTGACAACTACAACAGAGGTGGGGGAAAAGGAAAAAGAAGAAAAAGGAAAAAATCCAAAAGAATCTATAAAACAAGTCAAAAAATAAGGACAATAAATGTTTTTCTCAAGTCACTGCTGTCAGAGTCCTTTCCCTCACTGGGAGTCACAGTTCACCTCACCTCCCTAGGATGCCCTCCAACACTGCTGATCTCTGCACCTGCTAGGGGGCAGCTCAGATTCTCATCTGGTCCTATTCCTATGTGTTCTTACCTCCAATGTCCACAGCTATCAGAACTAGTGCATTTATCTTTTGTGGGAGCTCTCAATGACCTTTTATATATTCCATAGACACAGAGTCTGCCTTCTTTATTGTATGGATTTAATTTGCAGCTTGTACAGCTGGTGAGAAGGTTTTGGGTCTTCTTCCATAGTCGCACTGCCCCTGGTTTTCAACTGTGGCTTTATCTCCACCTCTGCACGTGGGTCGTCCACTGGGGCTTGCTCCTGAGGCTGCCCTGGAGGGCTTGGGTTTGCCCCTGTGAGGGCCAGGGGTGGAGGTAGAGCAGCTGCTTGGGTCGCAGGGGTTCTGGCAGCACCAGGTACTCAGGGGGTTGGCAGCTAGGGCAGCAGGAAATACAGTGCTCTAGGAGGGTATGGCAGCCAGTATTGGCCAATATGCTCCAGTATTCTTGCCTGGAGAACCCCCTCCCTGACAGAAGCCTGGCAGGCCACAGTCCACAGGGTGGCAGAGTCAGACACGACAAAAATGACACTGTGAGCATAGATGTAAGACTTTTTTGCCTGTGGCAGCTCTGCCCCAGTGAGAGCTGAGCATGAAGGTGGCACAGCTGCTTGGCTTGTGGGGACCCTGGCAGCACCAAGTGTGCAGGGACACGGACTGCCTCTACCGCAGGAGTTAAGGCCCCATCAGTGTCTTTTATTCAAGCCTCTTGTAGCTGGCAATCTGAAGGCCTCTTTGACCAGTCTTTCTCCATAGCCCCACCTGTTCAGGCACTTAGAGAGAGGGCTCCCTTGCCTGGGGTCCTTCTCTGTAGTCTGGCGCATCAGTCACTTAAAGGAGCACCCTGGGTGGGGTCCTACTCTGTAGTTCAGTGCCTCAGGCATGTGATGGGTGAACTTCTCTATTGTTCAGCTGCCTTTGCTGGCATGTGGGGAGAGGGAGGCTATGGTGATGGCTCCACCCACTACGTGTGACTCAGCAGTATCACCTTGCTTCCAAGGCTGCCTGGTTTTCTTCCACTGGCATTTCCCACCATGATCTCCTCCCTCACATTGTCTCAATTTGTCTCTCCGCAGTCAACAGCAGCCCTCACCCCCGGACTGCTCCACCATCCCCAAACTCCAGCTTCCAGCTGCTGCGCCTTCCAGGGGACCAGCGTTCCTGTCCGGGGTACCTATGGCTTCCAGAAGGACTGTCTGATTCTCATTCCATTTAGGCTGCCACAGGTCAGCTGTTTCACTTTCGGCCTTAAATGTTTCTCCTCTGACTCAGACCATTGCTCTGATGTGGGGATCAGATCCCTGCTTCAGTTCCCCCACCCGCCGAGGGCAGGTCCAATCCTACTAACACTCCTGTTTTTCTCCCTAGTTCCTTCATCCTGCCGAGTTTTGCGTGGTTCTATATATTCTTTTCCGCTGGTCAGGTGCTCCTGTCCGTTCTCAGCTGGTTTCTGCATGCACTTCTGTGTCTGAGGGTGTATTCCTGATGTATCTGTGGAGAGAGATGCACTCCACATCCATCTACTCCTCTGCCATCTTGTTCTCCCCTCTCTTGCTCTTTCAGTGGAAAATGGTTCCTCTGCCATCTTACTTTACTTAACTTGCTCTGCCTCTATGAATTTAGGTGAAACAGTTTCCTGTTGTGGTGACAAAGAGGTGTTCTTATGTGAGAGCATCCTTATGCAGGCTGCATATGCCCGGGGCCTTTGGTGGGAAAGCTGGACCTGATGAGTTTGCCAGTCACATCTTTCCTCAGGATGTGCTAGCAGAGGGTATGGCTGATTATGGTGGAGCTAGAACTTACCTGGAGTGTGAGATGGGAGTTCCTCTCTGCTCAGTCGTCATCACTGCCCTGTCGGGAGCAGGATCTGCTCTCAGATCACTGAATCAGAAGTTCTGAGGGTTGGGCTCAAGGTGGCTCTGTTCCCTTTAAGAGTGTGTTTTTCCTTCTCCCTTCTCTGGGACCTTTGCCCTCACAGAGGGGAGTGCAGAAGCAAGTGGGGTTCATGTGCTTACAGAAATCCAGTGCTCTGTCTGTGTAGGCATCTGTGGCTGCAATCAGACACAGTTCATGGTCACACCTTGCGTTGTCATGGCCACCCCAGATCTAGTGCTAGGCTGCAGTGTGGAGAGCGCAGGTGGGGTGGGGGGGGCTCAGTGTTCCCTCATCTTGGGTTAGGACACACGGCAAGGCTGTTGTGGGAATTCCAGCAGCTGTACTGCTGTCAGAACTCTGGGTTGCTTCTGGGGTGCAACCTGAGTAAGCACCAACAGTGGCCACCACCACTCCACCTGAGGTACACCCCAGGGCCTCACGTCACCACTGCATTCCTAGATCAGGTCTCTTTCCAGGTCCTGGATGCCTAGATCTAGTGCCAAGCTGTGGTACAGAGTGAGCAGTGCCAGGGTTCACTCAGTTCCAACTGGGGAATGCAGCAAGGAGGTAGCAGCTAGGACAGACGTCTCTCCACCTTCCTGGGGACACACCACACCTGGGCAGTCTTCACAAGCGGGGGTCTAGTCTTCTCCTGCCTTTCTATCTGTCCCAGCAGTTCTCCAGGCAGCCAAAGGGGTTTGTCTCCTACTCACAGGACTCAAAGACTGTGACACCCAGTCTGTGACTGGATCCACTCACTCCCAGGGCAAGTGTCCATCCGTGCAATCTCCCTTTTCCTCCTGTTCCTTCCCAGGGCAGCAGGTCTCAACCTGATGCTTTTTTTCCTGTCCTACTTTATTATGTGTTTATCTTTCTGACAGTCTTGGTTTTACAGGAGTCCTTCTGCCAGTTTCCAGGTAGTTTTCTCTGAGAAGTGTTTCACATGCAGGTGTATTTTTGAGGTGTTCATGGAGGAAGGTGAGCTTCATATCCTCTTACTCTGCCATCTTTATCATTGGTCTTAAGCCAGACTTACAAGACAGAATACTCATTATTGGTCTTCTGACGAATTAATCTGTGTCCTTTCATCAATAGGAAACCTATACTTGAGTAAAGAAACAGGAAGGAGAAATATGAGATTGCAAAAAGTAAAGGAGACTCGACTGCAGTGTAACTGGTCTGTGGAAAATAGGAAGTCTAGGAACTAATCGCTTACCTTCCTTCTGCCATGGGAACTTCAGGGGAAAGAGGGCCGCATCGTCTTCCATTCACTGTGCTGTCTCCATCATCCTTGCCCTCTCCATGGAAAGAATTATGAACAGTTCAAACGCTTCACTTGACTCCTGGAGAATCACTAACCATTTCTGATCACACCCCTTAGTCATCAATAAGCAGGGATTTCCTAAATCTAGATAATCATGTATAAAATCTGACCTTGAGCAGGTTCAAAGCAGTATGCCAGCACTAATGAAGTAGGGAAAAGTGTGGGGCAAGGGAAAGAGAGCTAGAGTAAAGAAAGAAATCAAGAATGGCACCCAGGATGGGGTGAGTTCTCTAAGGGTTCAGATTCTCGTATGTTGGCAGGGTTCTCTTGATGCTTTGAAATGGCAACAACACGGTGCCTGTGCTTGCATTCTGCTTTCCCTCCCTCACAATTCTTGGTGTATCCCTGAGAATATCTGAGAACCTGCACAAAAAGAAAGTTAAAGCAAACTTCTTCTGTCATATGTCCATAAAAGGAAAAGATTTCTATATTTCCAAGAACCACAAGTTCATTTTTAATTCAAGTTTATGCCCCCCCTTTAGGGGAAGAGCTATCCAGTAAATTAGATGAATTTAAAAATTTGCTAGCAGAAATAAAAATCCAGAAACTTGGAGGAAAATGAACACAATGGTGAGTTTTCTGTCATAAACAACAACACTTGGCTTCAGAAGAGGAGAGAGAGGTGTACAGCTTAATTAGGAAGTGTTCGCCCAGAATACCAATGCCCTCCCAAACTCTCTGTTTAGTTTGCCATGGGCCATTGTCTTTCTCCATAAAGTTAAATTAGCATCTGCAGCAACTCTCCTAGAATTAAAGACTATAGCTCTGTGTCTCATTTTGAACACTCACTGGTCTTGAACTAAATTTAAATCATGAATGGAATATTATTTAAAGGTTGATAATCTTCACGTAACATTACTTCAGCAATGAAACTAAAACCCCTTGAATAAAATTCTGTTGGCTAGCCAAGAGGACCCTGGTTAGGTTCCAGTTTAATAAAATTATCTAGCATTTGCAACTGTAAATGCTTTAAGGCCTTTTTAAAGGCCTTTTATGACCTATACAACACTGAGCATAAAGTGATTGACAATAAAACCTTTAGCTGATCTGTAGAGGAAGAGGGGGTGATAGAGGCCCATGGGAAGTGTCACATATTTCCTCCAGTTGGGAAGAGTCTCTTTTCTCTTTTCCTCTCTAACATCAACAAGGAGCAACTCTTCTGTTCCAAAAGGATAAACTGTAAATGCTTTAAGGCCTTTTTAAAGGTGATATTATGACCTATACAACACTGAGCATAAAGTGATTGACAATAAAACCTTGAGCTGATCTGTAGAGGAAGAGGGGGTGATAGAGGCCCATGCGAAGTGTCACATATTTCCTCCAGTGGGGAAGAGTCTCTTTTCTCTTTTCCTCTCTAACATCAACAAGGAGCAACTCTTCTGTTCCAAAAGGATATTTAAATTTCCATCCCAAAGAAAACATATTCCACTCAGAAAATTCAATAGCCAGTGAGAGCCAGAGCACACTTATTGGGGAGCAAAGTGGCATCCGCAGTTACCAAATTAACTTGTTACACCCATGACATCTACCAGTACTTCCAGGGACAGTCTGTCATGCTGTGGAAGGGTATAGTCAGGAGAAATAATCTTGTTATTAGACAGTCACAAATCTGTAAAGCCCTGGAGGTCATGCAGATCATCTTTTCTACTTCAGTCTACAGGCATTGTCCCCAATGGAGAGTCCACAGGTTCTTGTGGTGCTTGGTCCCCAAAGAAGGCTGGACATCCTGCAGACACTTGTGCTAAGACTGGGCATCTGGAATGTGATGCTTCTGGTGTGTTATGTTCTTTTGAGGTAAAGCATCACTAAGAACAAAGCTAGTGGAGGTGATGGAATTCCAGTTGAGCTGTTTCAAATCCTGGAAGATGATGCTGTGAAAGTGCTGCACTCAATATGCCAGCAAATTTGGAAAACTCAGCAGTGGCCGCAGGGCTGGAAAAGGTCAGTTTTCATTCCAATTCCAAAGAAAGGCAATGCCAAAGAATGCTCAAACTACCGCACAATCACACTCATCTCACACACTAGTAAAGTAATGCTCAAAATTCTCCAAGCCAGGCTTCAGCAATATGTGAACCGTGAACTCCCTGATGTTCAAGCTGGTTTTAGAACAGGCAGAGGAACCAGAGATCAAATTGTCAACATCCACTGGATCATGGAAAAAGCAAGAGAGTTCCAGAAAAACATCTATTTCTGCTTTATTGACTATGCCAAAGCCTTTGACT
>SJYX01016449.1:0-16501 GCA_006410675.1 Oreotragus oreotragus | reverse complement strand
AAGACTCTTGAGAGTCCCTTGGACTGCAAGGAGATCCAACCAGTCCATCCTAAAGAGATCAGTCCTGAGTGTTCATTGGAAAGACTGATGTTGAAGCTGAAACTCCAATACTTTGGCCGCTTGATGCACAGAGCTGACTTATTTGAAAAGACTCTGATGCTGGGAAAGATTGAAGGTGGGAGGAGAAGGGGATGACAGAGGATGAGATGGTCGGATGGCAACACCAACTCTATGGAGATGAGTTTGAATAAATTCTGGGAGTTGGTGATGGACAGGGAGGCCTGGCATGCTGCAGTCCATGGAGTCATGAAGAGTCAGACACGACTGAGTGACTGAACTGAACTGACATACTGTTTCATGTGTCTGTATACTTGTGCAGGTATAAATGCCTTATTTAAATACTTTGGTTAAATGTTACCTTCCTTGGAAGTTTTTCCTAATTATGCAGAATGTGTTTGTCACGTGGATCACTGTGTTTTCTCTGTACATAGAGAAATTTGTATTTTTGTATTTGAATTTGTCCCCATATACTATATGCATAGCTAATGTATAGGCCTCTTCCACTAGACTATTATTAATTCTATTTGTTTCTTGAAAGAGAATTTTGCTTTCAACTAGCCCAATGACAGGCACATAGCAAATACTTACATTTGTATATTGTGGTGATTTAGTCACTGAGTTGTGTCTAACTCTTTGCGACCCCATGGACGGACTGTAGGCTGCCAGGTTCATTTATGGAACTCTCCAGGCAAGAATATGTAATTGGGTTGCCATTTCCTTCTCCAGGGGATTTTCCCAACCCAGGGATTGAACCCAGGTCTCTTGCATTCCAGGCAGATTCCTTACTGACTGAGCAAACCAGGGAAGCCCACATTTATATACTGTTGCATAGCAAGACTTCCCCAAAATCACTGGCTTAAAGCAATCAAGATCAATAATTTCTCTTTATTCTGGGTTTTGAACCCAGAATTTTGAACCCTGAAGAACCTTTCTGGGCTGGTCTTCTGCTTCATATAGTGTCATCTGGGGCACAAGAACAAGTGAAAAATACCAAATGGCTCTTGGTTCTCGTTCACATGGACCTCTCCTCTCCATGGGACTGCTTGGGCTTCCTCACAGCATGGTGTATGTGTTCCAGGCAACAAAAGCAGCAACTAAAGATATTTTTTAAATTTTATTAACTACACTTGACTTATAATATTCTATTAATTTTAGGTATACAGCTTCAAAGTCTTTTCCATTATAGATTATTATAAGATACTGCATATAGTTCCCTGTGCTATACAGTAAATCCTTGTTATCTATTTTATATATAGTGCTGCGTATCTGTTAATTTGATACTTTTAATTTATCCCTCCCCATGTCCTTTCCCCTATGGTAACTGTAAGTTTGTTTTCTATGTCTGTGAGTCTGTTTCTGTTTTGTAAATAAGTTGACTTATATTCTTTTTTTAGATTCCACATAGAAGTGATATCATATTTTTCTTTCTCTGCCTGATTTACTTTACTTAGTATGATAATCTTTCGATCTATTCATGTTGCTCCAAATGGCAATATTTCATTCATATATATGCAGATTCACAATAGAATATATATATAAATATATACACACACACCCTCCACATCTTCTTTATCCATTTATCTTTTGTTGGATATTTGGGGTTGTTTCCATGCCTTGGCTATTGTGAATAGTAGCAACTGAAGTTATTTTAAAGCCCAGCCTTGCAAGTTACACAGCATCACTTCTATCAACACTGTTAAACAAAGCAGCCATAGGCCAATCAAAATTCAAGGGGAAGAGAAAAAGATTCCACCTCTTGATGTATAAGTACAAAGATTATATTGCAAAAGAGCAGTTAATGTGGCAAATAGTGTAGCAGCCATCTCAGAAAACAAAGTAAAACAATCCACTATAGCACTTAACAATCTCTGAATGAATGAATGAGAAAATGAATGAATATACTATTGTCACCCTTTATTCCTGTCACTCATCTCGTTCCACCACATTTGTGCTTAAAGTTTGATGGTGGCACAATTTCCCTTACTGGAATCTTTTCTTTCAGTAAGAGTTTCTAGAATTTTCAGCTAGTAAGATCAAGATTTAGGTCAGTTGATATAATTTTTCTCTAATAGTCTCTTCGTGGGGAAAAAACACCCCTCTTTCAAGCCTGTGTTGCAGGAATGTATTGTGTGTGCATTTGCTTATTCTGTGTATTCAACAGCTCTAAAATGCTCTAATATTCTGACTCAAATTTTAACTTCCTGAGACTTTTAAGAATTGTATTTATTTATGTTTGGCTGTGCTGAGTGTTGCTGCATGGGCTTTTCTCGAGTTGCTGTGAGCAAGGGCTGCTCCCGAGTTGCGAGATGCACGGCCTTCTCATCGCAGGGGTTTCTCTCGTGGCAGCGCGTGGGCTCTAAGGCACACAGGCTTCAGTCACTGCAGTACATGGGCTCAGTAGTTGCAGCTCCCAGGCTTCAGTCACTGCGGTACACGGGCTCAGTAGTTGCAGCTCCCAGGCTTCAGTCACTGCGGTACACAGGCTCAGTAGCTGCAGCTCCCAGGCTTCAGTCACTGCGGTACATGGGCTCAGTAGTTGCAGCTCCCAAGCTCTCGAGCACAAGCTCAGTAGTTTCTGTGTATGGGCTTAGCTGTGTCATGTCATGTGGGATCTTCCCAGATCAGAGATCAAACCCATGTCTCCTGCATTCGCATATGGACTCTTTACCACTGAGCCACCAGGGAAGTACCTTAAATTCCTGAGTTTTAAGGCTTATGTCTGGTTTAATTACTTTATATAAAACAACAGTCCAACAATACTAAATGACTGTGAGGTGATAATTTGGCTTGTAGCCAAATGCTTACATCTTTAAAAATAAGGCAAAGGAGTTTATTACCCTACATCCAAGTCTATGCTACAAAACTCCATGAAGAATGTATAAATGACTGTTTAGCATAGATCAGCATTATATTTTTTCATGTACTATTATAAGACAAAAAAAGTGAAAATTTTCGATGTTTGAGGCTACATGAACATTGCTAAAGTCTCCACATGACCCTTCTATCCAATGAGCTTCTTTTAAGACCAGATGGCCCCAGTCAGAGAGCTTTCGTTCAATTAGTCATTTCCTGAGGGCACATCTCTGTGGTTTGTCCTTTTCAGTATAATTCCTCTGATTCCCTTTCTATCCTTATTGAGTTTGATCTAACTTCTCTTTTGACTTGGGTGTTCAAGATGTCATCACATCTTTTTTGCTGCATATCTTTATAAATTGCCCTGCTTGGGTTTTTGCCACAGTCTCTTCCCACACTAGTTTCTACTTTGGTCCTGCTATTTTTTGTTTCAGTTTTGCCTCATAAACCAAGCCCTAAGTACCAAAACAAATTATCTGTTTTCAACATTCTTGAATCAGAAACAGTAAACTACATGAATCATCACTTGTCCTGGAACCACCAAACCAAGCCCAATATCTGTGGATACAACTATTTGGAGCTTGGTATATGTATCTTCACAATACCTATTGTTAGATTCTGTGCATCACAAAATTTCTAATCAAACCATGATGTAGTTAAAAACCTACTATCCAAGAGTTGAGTTTTAAGTCTCAGATATATTTGAATCTTTGGCTCAGATGGTAACGAATCTGCCTGCAATGTGGGAGACCCAGGTTCGATTCCTGGGGCAGGAAGATTCCCTGGAGAAGCCCATGGCAACCCACTCCAGTATTCTTGCTTGGAGAATTCCATGGACAGAGGAGCCTGGAGGGCTACTGTCCATGGGGTCGCAAAGAGTCGGACATGACTGAAGCAACTTAGCAGGTATATTTGAAGCTTAAGTTACTGAGAACTCTGAAGGTAGGAAACCAGAGGGATAACAGCTTGCATAGTGACCCAGGCTCATGACAGCAGCCACCTATGTACCATGCAGAGGCATTTGGAGAGCATGTTTTAAAAATGAGCTGGAACTTATTTTCTGAACACTGAAAACAATATGTCTGTCCTTCATGTGTCCTGGCAGGTGAACTTACGTAATCAGGGAAATGGCATTACTTCTCTGCTTTGGAAATTTTGCAAAAACGTCTTGTAAAATATAAGGAACAAGGAATTATTTTCTGTCACAGGCCTGTTTCACAGGGTGATCCATGTACTTTGTGTTTCTTAATCTTTCTTCCCACTTGAGATGCCATCAAGGTAATAATGTTGATACTGAGTATGGACTTCTTGATGTGTCTGAAATCTAGCCAGAGGCTGACTCCAACGCCTCTTCAAGGGCTGGCTGCTGGAAAAATGATATAGTATCTGGTGCTAACTAGCTAATGAAAAAAAGAAGGAAGGAAGAAGAACATTAAATTGCTAAATCAAAAACAAAAAATGGAGGAACACCAGGAAATTAATTGAAGTCACCGATGTCAGGGGATAAATCTGATGCTGTCTCGCCAACAGGATGCCAGCAGAGCCTTGATTCCTGCTCTTGGAAGAGCAGTGGGGAAATCAGTGCTGGCCCCAGCAGGGCTGGGTGGGAGTGGCAGGTTAAGAAGTGTCTAGAGAGGCCTAGGGGGCTACGAGAGTTATTGGAACTTTCTCTGGGAATTTTTTAAAAATTGAAGTCATATATCTCTTCATTAAGTTGTAACAGTTGGAAAATCTACTTAAAGCAAATCCATAAATATGAAGATTATCTCACTTGATCCAAAGGGAGATTTTAAGTCAAATGCCAGGGGTGAAATATATAATTTCTTAGACATGAACCAAGAGTAAATAGAGGAAGCCTTGTGCTTTTAAAGAAACACCCTCCGTAGGCTCAGACACAGAATCTGCAGTCCCCAAAATATCTACACTTGATAGAGAACAGTATATTACCTGTCTTTCATAAACACATAGAAGAAAGTTTCATAATAAAATGTATTCCAAGATGCATTTGTAAATCAGTTGATTGGCACTGGAACATTTTTTAATACTAAATCCATAGTTCAGGTTCTTAGATGAATCCAAAAAATTACTTAAAATCATGCAGTTAAAAATCCAGACCATTCAAATGTTGAGTACAACAGTCTATGGGGTCGCACAGAGTCGGACACGACTGAAGCGACTTAGCAGCAGCAGCAGAGGGAGGGCTGTGGTTGGTTGCTGCAGATTTCTTGGTGTCAGAGTCTTTGTTCTTGACATCATGGTCAGGTAATAATGTTCCTATAAATCTCTACCAAACAAATACTATTTTCTGTTCTGGAAAGAAAGGGCAAGGTCCCCAGGCACAACATTCACCCTCTGAGGTCTAGGCCCTGGCTAAGGGTCGGGGATCCTTGCAAGGCCCAGTTACCCTGCCCAGGAGTATTCCTCCACCCCCAGTCTGGGTCGGCCCACCAGGACTAACAAGACAGATCTCAGCTGGCAGTTCCCTCAGGGCCAGGGCCCCATACCCTGCCCAACTGTCACCACTGAGGGAGCCAGGGGCCCAGGAGCCAAGTAGGCCTCAGGTTCCTCGGTCCTCCCAAACAGCAGGGCTCGAGCCTTACAGACGGTGTCCCATCACAGACTGTCACTTCCATTAGGTCACAGAGGTGATGGGAAAGAGGCTCATGGCCACCTCAGTGCCTCAGCTTGGCCAGTTGGTGGCCTTGGCAAGGGCTATGGAGCCCCGAAGGCTGGCCTGAGACCAGGTGAGCTAGAGAGCTCTCTGGAGAAAGCCGGTATCCACCTCTTACCTCACTCTCCGCCTGAAGACTGCCACTCAACCCACCAAGACGGAACAGGCCTCTACCGGTTGCACACTGACCTCCGTTCGCTGGGGGAGGGGCCCGCTGCAGGGTCGACCAATGACTGAGCAGAACCTCTAACCGCCGCTCTAACCTTCCGGTTAGTGGTCTCGTGGAAACAGTTGCCTGGTAATGGTGTTAAGGGCTGCGCGCTGCCCTGCTCTTTTGTAAAACCACCGCTCATTTGTATTTAGAGAACTGTTTAATGTTTGTGTTCCCAGCCTTTGCCAGGGATACTAAACTCACATTTCAATGTTCTTCAACTGTACATCTTCTCAACCAAAAATGCCCCTACCTTACATCTTCCAGAATGACATATTCACCAGGCTCCTCTGTCCATGGGATTTCCCAGGCAATAATACTGGAGTGGGTTGCCATTTCCTTCTCCAGGGGATCTCCCTGACCCAGGGATCAAACTTGCATCTCCTGCATTAGCAGGTGGATTCTTTACCACTGAGCCACCAGGGAAACCATACAGCCATTACTTATAATTCCCTATTGAATTTATGATGGACATAATAAATTCTGGGATTCCGAATTAAGAATTAATTCTGGGATTTTAAATGTCTAGACCAAAAAAGAAGGTTATATTTGTCATTCTCCCCTCCTATTGCCCTCTTTTCCTCTCTCTATTCAAGTCTTTTTTCCAGAAAGTTGCTCAGCCATGCACTCTTCCAGAGCTTGATTCTTACACTTCATTTTTCAAGCAAGACATGCTACTGAGATAAGGTCTTGGCTGACTTACATTCTGGCCCAGCAGCTGTAATTACCTGCTGTGTCGACTGTCCCCCAGTACAGCAGGGGGAATTTTATTAGAAACGCCAGTGGGTTTTGTGTAAATAGTCATTCTAAGTCGTTAGTGACCATTCTCATTCCCAAGACTGTCATGAAAAATTACGTGTTAGCATCAAACCTAGCTCAGTGTAAGCTTTCAAGTTCCCAGTCAGTCTCAGGAGGCCCTACATCTCTTCTCTCTTGAGATATTCTTTGTCTGTTGGCCAACACAGAGCTGAGAAGCAGGCAGACAGGTGTGCAACCTCATGAAATTCAACCCAGTTCTTCCAACTTTTTAAGTATCATTTCCTGTTTGCCTTGAATTAAGCGAGAGTTGCTGTGGCATCATACATTACTCACCAAGTACAGTTCACCTTTCCAGAGGTGTCTGAAACATTCAAGACTTAAGTCATTGGTTCAAAATTTATGTTAGATTGACTCCAAATGATAATTTAGTTCATACTTCATATTGTTGCCCAAAAATTCAATTTTCTATTACCTACTTAGTTACCGACTTTATTTCTAGTCTTAATAACTTTTTTAAAAATTCTTTTATAGTAATAACTACTCTGACATTGTTATCACTTTAACAAAAATGTTAAAATTAATCATAAATGCAAAGTTTTAGTTCACTAAAGTGTTATTTTCTATTTTTAAAAGGAGAGTGTTAATTAGTCATAAACATCTGGTTTCTAGCAGATTCAAGTGACTTGGTTCTGCTAAGGACAAAAAGTTTCATCACCAGAGGTGATAGAACACAAATTACAGACAACAATCCCGCTAATCCGTATTGGCAAGAAAAAAACAACCAAACAAATTAATGCAACTCTAGATAAAATTCCTATTTCTTACCAAGGGTTTCACCATTAATCTTCTTAGGATGAAAAGTTCAGCACACTTGTGATATTGGGGAAATCCCAATTTGAGGCAAAGGTAGTTTGGGGTAGCTATTGGCATCTCCTTGAGTAACAATAATAAAACATTTTACACATGTACGCCTGTTTCCATTTCAGTGGAAAAAAATCGAATGACATCTGGGTTTGAAGCTCTTACCACTAGGAGAGGCAGTGTATCATAACGGTTAGGTGTATAACCCCAGGAACATACTTGAATGAGTTTGCAGCCCATTCTACACAATCAATGTATGTGCGAGCGTGCTAAGTTGCTTCAGTCATGTTCATCTCTTTGTGACCCTATGGACCATTGACCCAGGAAACAAACTTACATCTCTTACATCTCTTGTACTGGGAGGTGGGTTCTTTACCATCAGTGCCACCTAGGAAGCCCAACACAATAAATAACATTAAACGAGTTACTCAAGTTCTTTGTGTCTCAGTTTTTGCATTTTTAAAATGGGGATGATAATAATACACCAAATTTTAAGGATATTATAAACATCTAGAACAGTACCTGGTCTAAAAAATAATAATAATAATAATTCAACAAATGTTAAGTCCATGGCTATAGCTGTGAAAGCAAAACTATATTTTTATTTTTAAAGCTCTCAGTGGCTGCAGCCAATGAGGTTGTGACTGCTGCTGCTGCTGCTGCTGCTGTGTCGCTTCAGTCGTGTAAGACTCTTTAGGACCCCATAGAGGGCAGCCCACCAGGTTCCCCCATCCCTGGGATTGTCCACTGGAATGGGTTGCCATTTCCTTCTCCAATGCACAAAAGTGAAAAGTGAAAAAACCTTTAAATCGAAGGTTTGTGTTAACTAAAATAGGGTTTCATGAATTTTGAACCAGAAATACAACAAAATGCATTTTTATACCAAAGACCATAGCATATTATACTCTAAATGAACATAATTTTTTAAAACATAAACTTCTAGTTTTGAGCAACTTGGAAAATAAGGACTTCAATTAAGAGCTATATAAAGGAAAGACAGGGAGATAAGAAAAAGCAAGTGTAACTCTTAAAGGAGAATTTAAATTACACTTTTAGGAAGCATTTTTAAAACAGAATCATCTTTGCAGAGAGCACATAGTCTTGAAGGGAGGTGCTAAAGAGTCAGAAAGAAGACAAATCAATTACAATCTTCAAAGATAGTATTATCTCAAGGAAACAGACGAGTGCCTCAAGAGAAAAGTTGGTTAAGAAAAAAAACAGATAAAAGAGAACAAAGGGATTTTCCAGATAAATAGAGGGATAATGAAGAGATATGTGGATCAGGAGGAAGACTTTTTTTAAGTTATAAAGCAATCGGGACAATAGGGGAAATTTGGATATGGACAACACATTAGGCAACAGTGTGGTGTCAATGATAATTTCTTCAGTGATAACAAGATTGTGGTTAAGTAGGAGAATGTCTTATTAGAAGATATATGCTCAAGTATTTAAGGGTAAGTAAAGTGAAAAGATGCAACTTATTCTCAACTGGTTCAGGAGGGAAATTTTAAAGAAAAAGAAACAGTAAATGTGGCAAAATATTGTCAGTCATGAATGTAGGTGAACAATCAGCAAGTGTTCATTGTATTTTTCTTGTAATTTGACTGTAGGTTTGACTTTTTTTTTTTTAAGGAGTTCTCAAAAATTTAAAAATTCACATATAACCTTTGAATAAATGTTATCGTTTACCAAAAAAAAAAAAAAAAATGAGCTTTCAGATGTATTTGACCCTTGTCCATTCTCCTCCTCCCCTAGCACTTTATCAAAGAAGTGTTTGAAAATGAATCAGTAGTTGCTGATTGGTTCACACATCAGAACACCAGGGGCTTTGGAGGTTAGTGCTCTCCTTGTAATTAGAGCCAGTTATTTTGTGGTATCTATTGGGTAACATTGAGAGAAAAAAAAAATGGGAACCTCTAAATGTAAAGTCAGCCAGTGGTGAGAATAAAGCTAGCAAGGGGAATTTCTTCCCCTAAACTGAGGTGGTGTAAAGTCTTGAGTGAATAAACAAAAAGGGATAACTCAATACATACAGCCATATGGCTCACATCTCTTGGGCAGCTATGGGTGGTGGAAAATAAACTGATTTTGGTACTCTATTGAGCCTTTTTTAATTATAAAAAATCAACTTGTCTAAAACAACAAAAGGTGAAAAAATTTTAAAGGAACCCTCAAAAGGTGGAATTGTTCTTAATGAGGAAGCATTCTATCACTATTTTAAATTTAAAATTATAATGAACAATTCTGGCAAGGAGAAAAAGAAATGATATTCCCATACATTGCTGATTTCAGCATAAATTAGTACAGCATTTTTGGTAAATAATTTCACAAGAAGTGTCAAGAGTTACAAAAATATTCTTTTCCTTTAATCATTTTTCACAATGTATCTTAACGAAGGAGAAAAAAGTAAGGGAGAAGGAAGTGAGGAAAGAAGAAATGAAAGAAGGGAAAGAAAGAAGTGAAAGAGAGAGGAAGGAAAGGTGAGCTATATATAATAGGATGGTGATTGCAGATATCTACAAAAACAAAAAGAGAGGCTAAAAAGAGAGGAGGAAAAGGAAAGAAAATGCTCAATAATGATGACCAGTTTGCATAATGCACATCAACATTTGTTGTTGTCATTCATTCACTGTCATGTCCAACATCAGCACTAAGTACATAAAATATTTTGCAAATGGTAAGACTATACTTACTTACATACTAGGTCTCCAGACATTTTCAACTATTTGCAGTCCTATGGACTGTAGCCAGCCAGACTGTCCATGGGATTCTCCAGGCAAGAATACTGGAGTGGGTTGCCATTGCCTCCTCAAGGGGATCTTCCATATCCAGCGATCAAACCCACGGCTTTTACATCTCCTGCTCTGGTAGGCAGGTCCTTTACCACTAGCACCATCTCGGAAGCCTGTAAGACTATACACGAAGAAGGAAAAATGCTTACAGTGCCAGGCACATAGAATTAACAATTGCATCTACATTTTTAATTCAACTATGTAAAGTCATGAAGCACAAAGATATTGATCTGTTGGATTATACCAGGATAGGAATTGGGCTTATCCTTTTAAAATCCCCATTGCTATTGCTATGAGAAGAGACTTGCGTTTAATTATTCTCTGAATAGTTTCGGGCATGCATGCAGCTTTGTTTTTGTCGTTGTTTAGTTGCTAAGTTGTGTCCAACTCTTTTGTGACCCCATGGACTGTAGCCCAGTATATTTCTCTGTCATGGGATTTCCCAGGCCATTTCTTTCTCCAGGGCATCTTCTTAACCCAGGGGTCAAACCCATGTCTTCTGCATTGGCAGGCCACTGAGGCACCAGGGAAGCCCATGCATGCAGCAAAGTATACTAAATTGAATATCAATTTGGGGTATCAGTAAATATAAATTCTCTCTTCACCTCTACTGCAGACTGTCCATATAAAATTACATTAAATCCCTATGATTCCTCAGCCTGTTCTTATATAAAGAAATCTAAAGACACGAAAATAATATTTACAAGATTAGAAAAATATATGCCAATTTAATGAGACTACTTATTTTAGGTTTCCACCTTTACAATGTGACTCTGATACTGGCAACATAGCTATTTGTCATTTTCAGGAAACCTGGTTTAGAAGGTTACATAGTACACCAGAGGTTAGAATATGGGCTCTAGAGTTAGGTAAATCTGAATCCATTCTGTACATTGAAAATATTGAGAATATTTGTTAGCAACTTTCTGCACCTTTACATGGGATTTTCCAGGCAATAGCCCTGGAGTGGATTGCCATTTCCTTCTCCAGGGGATCTTCCAACCCAGGGATCGAACCTGGGTCTCCTGCATTGTAGACAGACGCTTTACCATCCGAGCCACCAGGGAAGTCAATAAAATCTGCCACTGTTTCCATTGTTTCTCCATCTGTTTGCCGTGAAGTGATGGGGCTGGATGCCACGATCTTGGTTTCTTTGAACACTGAGTTTTAAGCCAGCTTTTTCACTCTCCTCTTTCACCCTCATCAAGAGGCTCCTTAGTTCCTCTTGCTTTCTGCCATTATAGTGGAATCATTATGTGTATCTCAGGTTACTGATATTTCTCCTGGCAATCTTGATTCCAGCTTGTGAGTCATCCAGCCTAGCATTTTGCATGGTGTACTCTACATATGCTAAATAAGCAGAGTGACAATATACAGCCTTGTTGTACTCTTTTCCTAATTTTGAACCAATCTTTTGCTCCAGGTCTGGTTCTAATTCTTAATGCTTGACCTGCATACAGGTTTCTCAGAAGACAGGTAAGGTGACCTGGTGTTCCCATCTCTTTAAGAATTTTCCAGTTTGTTGCTATACACGCAGTCAAAGGCTTTAGCATAGTCAGTGAAACAGATATTTTCTTGGAATTCTCTTGCTTTCTGTATGATCTAGTGAATGTTGGCAATTTGATCTCTGGTTCCTCTGCCTTTTATAAATCCAGCTTGTACATCTGAAAGTTCTTGGAGATATGTTATTCTCAAGTCCCATAGAATACGTGCAGTTGAGAGGAAACTGAAGAGTAAGTTTAGGCTCTTCCTGGAACTAGCTCTGAAAGAGTTCATTTTCCTATTGCCTCTTGCTGCATTCATAATACCCAAATTCAGGATCTAAATACCCCAGAAGATATTGAGACATTTTAGATCATCTGCATCCCTTTGTTTCTCTAGAAAAGTCAATTACAGAATCATGGGGATTCATCCAAACTTCTTTGAGGAACTGGTCTAATTGTCTAATTCAGCCATAATCAAGAAATAGAGAAGCTGACCAAGAATTTCTCTGTAAAATAAGCAGAAAATTTGACACTAACTAAAAATACCTAAATAATAGAAAATCAGTCTGCAGATTGTATCCTGTTGTTACTCACCAAGCAGTTCTGGACACTTAAATAAAGCTGTGTATTAGCACAGTGGAGAAACAGGTGGCACTATTTTTGCTTGCAGGAAACTTGCACTTTATGTGATCAAAATATATGTGTGAATAAACAAATTATGGTGAACTATCAAATGCATCCAAAATACAGTCCTGACAGCATGATTGTGAATGAGCTTTAAATCCTAAAGTCTTCATTCCGGCAGGTAGTAATCTTTAGGTTCTTTTTAGTTCCACAAATAACTTAGGTCTTGAACTTTCAACACCTCATTAACTGAAAGGAGGGGCTGGGGCAATCAGTGTTGCAATAGCATGACTGCTTTTTTTTTTTTTTTTTTTTTTTTTAAACTCTCTCAGCCACCAACGGATAGCTGCAAAGCTGCTTCTCCTAAGATTGTGTTGAGGGAGTTTCAAGGCTCACCAAAGTTCACTCTTTTGCTGTCAGAGGTACGATTAGACATTTGATGCATCCCTCAGGTTAATTATAAAGGAGGCATCTCATTGGATTAATAAATGCTGAGGCTGTTGCCCTAGAAATGAGAGAAAATAGTACCAAATAATTCAGTTTGCTCGATCTGGTTGGCCCTTGGCAGTGTTACTTATTTGGCAGGTCGACGTGACCTGGGTTAAGTCACAAAAGACCACATGGGCAGCTGTGGAAGCAAGCCAAGTGATGCTGGCATGTGTCACACAAAGCATTCTGTGCACATTTATCAAGTTCAAGTACCACACAAGATGAGCTGGCTTTCCTCTGTCGACAAAAAGCAAAATTGTTCTTCCACTTATTTGATTGATAAAGATACTTTATTCTGGAGCAAAATTTCACGAAAAGTAGTCTCCAAGTGTATTTCTAAATTCTAGGAGTTTGAAAATATGCTGGTAAAGTAAGAGAGTCTATTCCTGGAAAAATTCTTTCAAAATATATGTATAATCTACAGCCCAAATGCATTAGAAAGCAACTCTGCTTGGACATATCAAAAGTGACTTCTAAGTAAGCACAAACTTGGCACTTTGTTTTACTATGATAATAGAAATGACAGTTTAAAAGTTTATCTTTTTTCTTCCTAGAACAATATCTAACCTGTTTTAAGCTCTTGATAAGTATTTCTTGAATAAATGAATAA
Source organism: Oreotragus oreotragus (assembly GCA_006410675.1). NCBI lineage: Eukaryota > Metazoa > Chordata > Mammalia > Artiodactyla > Bovidae > Oreotragus > Oreotragus oreotragus. Next base: position 3,087 of record SJYX01016449.1, on the reverse strand, counting down.
CTCTTTGACTAGCCTAGGAAAGTAGACTCCATTTGGCATTTATGTCTATGATTAATCTCCTGGTAATTTCCACTGGTATTTTAGGGACATGTTTTGATACTCTAATTCTTTGAGACTCAAAATTTGGCCCACGGACAAGCATCATCAATGTCACCTGGGAGCCTGTGAAAACTACTATATTTCAGGCCTAATGAACCAGCATCTTCACGTTACGTGCATGCACGCTCAGTCATGTCCAACTCTTTGTGACCCCCCTGTAGCCTGTCAGGCTCCAGGCAAGAATATTGGAGTGAGGTACTATTTCCTACTCCAGGAGATCTTCCTGATCCATGGATCGAACCTGCATCTCCTGTGTCTCCTGCATTGGCAGGTGGATTCTTTACCACTAGTGCCACCTGGGTTTGATAAAGGTTGAAAAAACCTGATTTAAAACAGGTAACACAGTTTTAAAATCAACACACAAGCCTGCCTTAAAAGGAGACACAAGGGGAGAAAATCTCATAAATGGCAACAGGACCAAATGTGAGGTTTGGAAGTTCAAAAATTTTACTCATACGTGATGTGTGGTATATACATGAAGTCAAATGCCTGTATCTAAGGAATTATGACACTTCAGGTAAGTTTCTTAACTGCTCTTAGAATTATTTGTTTAAAAAAAGAAAAGGCCAACGTAGATATCTTCTAGCCCTAATGAGACTATTCTCTCTCCATCAAGTGCCTCGGGTTTTGTTTCCCAGAAATTAACTGGGGCATCTCTTTCACCCTAGGTCACCCTAGTTTGGCTACACCATGTGCTTCCTGCCCATCTCCTGCTCCCTCCTCACCTCTGCCAGGTGCTGTACACATTCTGAGTAGACTTCTAGTCCATGAAAATGTAAAAACAGCATTTATTCTGAAAAGCTTTGTCATTTCAGACAGCTCAGGAAAGAGTTTACCCTTATGTATTGCATTCACGTGTACTTGATTAATAGGGCACAATAAAATAAATGTCTAGGGAATCCCCTGGCAGTCCAGTGGTTAGGACTCTGTGTTTACTGCCAAGGACTCAGATTTGATCCCTGGTGTGGGCCCAGTAAGATCCCAGAAGCTGTGCGGCAGAGCCAAAAAAAAAAAAAGAAAACTTCCACAAAGATCTGTTTTGTACTTTTTTTTAGTTTTATATTTGTTCTATTAACTTTAGAAGTTTGGGGGTTTTTTTAGTATTTTTAAAGGTGATTCCATAGAAAATAATTGCCTGTACAGCTTTCAGGAAAGTTAAAAGTTTTTATTTATATCCTTAGACTAGAGAAGTACTATGTATGTGGCATGATTTAAGGAAAACATTGCTAATAAACACAGTGATTCTCAGCAAGTTATGACAAGTGGCCCTGAACACACCCCGTTCTCACCACCAACACCCCAAATGAGTTGTCTGTTGGGATCTTCCATTTGCATAGTACAGACTGAGAACTGGAAAACCACATGTCTCTAAAGTAACCCTGATATGGTGACTGCTGCTAAGTCACTTCAGTCGTGTCCGACCCTGTGCGACCCCATAGACGGCAGCCCACTAGGCTCCCCCATCCCTGGGATTCTCCAGGCAAGAACACTGGACTGGGTTGCCATTTCCTTCTCCAGTGCATGAAAGTGAAAAGTGAAAGTGAAGTCGCTCAGTCGTTTCCGACTCTTAGCGACCCCATGGACTGCAGCCCACCAGGCTCCTCTGTCTATGAGATTTTCCAGGCAAGAGTACTAGAGTGGGGCCACACCTCTCATCAAGCGTGCATGCATGCTCAGTCATTCAGTCTGAGGTGAGGTTTATTTCCCTCCCCTTGATCCTAAACTAGCCCTTACACACACTTTGACGAATGGGATACGGCAGCAGTGCCTATATAACTTTCAAGGCTGGTCTTCAAAGATCTGTAGATTCTACTTAACCCTTCCTGGAATGCTCCTTAGAAACCAGCCACTTAAGAAGTACAGCTAACCAGGGATCACCGAGCAGTGAGGGAGCCCAAGCTAGCCCCTTAGAGCGTGAGAACCCGTGTGGCAGAGCACAGAAGTGCCATTTACACAAGGAGAGCTTGCTTGGAACTTCCCATCCAGCTCCACCACCAATGAGTGAACGAGACAGCTCAGGCCATGTGGAGCAGAAAAACTTGCCCAAACTCTGCCTCCATTCCTGACCCGATCATGAGCAAGCAAAACTCTTGTTGATAGCACTGAGTATGGAAGTAATTTGTTACACAGCAATAGACAGCCAGAACACTTGGGGACTAATTTTTTTTCTCTCTTATTTATTACTTTGTCGGTTTTCTCCTATTTTAATATTTTTAACATTTTTATTTATTTATTTGGCTGTGCTGGGTCTTAGTTGTGGCTCAAGGGATATTCAGTCTTCAATGCAGCATGCAGATTTTTCGTTGCAGCATGCTGGATCTTTTTAGTTGCTGGCACGTGGGATCTAGCTCCCTGTCCAGGGATGGAGCCTGGGCCCCCTGCATTGGGAGCATGGAGTCTTAGCCACTGGACCATCAAGGAAGTCCCTTCTCCTATTTTAATCTGTTTTCCCTGACTGGCCTGCCCATTCTGTTCTTGTATACCCTTCCTGGGAAATTTTTCCTGAAATCTTCATACAAAACTCTGAAGGAGAGAGGATGATTGGTTTAGTGAATTATCTCACCCTTATTGGATAGAACATTTTGAACCAGTCAGTCTTACAGGTTATAAGGTATCTATTCTGGCCGAATTAGTTTTGACTTTGCATGTAGAGCCTAGTGTTGCTTTCCTCAGCTGAGCAATTCATGGGGACATTGGGCATGACTGGCACCTGATCTGATTGTTCTGAATATTTTATGATTATATCTTCAGCCCTCTGAATTAACCAATTATCCCATGCTAAAATTCAGATACTCCTTGCACCCAAGAAACTACTCATTGGTTAAACTTCAATAAATGTATGAGAGTTTTCCAATATGATCTGGCTGAATCTGAACTTTAATCTTGGGAAAGGAAAAGAAGGCCTGATATCCGTGAACAGTTGGTAGAGGTGCTAAAAAGAAATAGACAAGGACTTAAAGCCTAGAAGATGGTGAAGGATAATTTTTT
>SJYX01016447.1:0-12739 GCA_006410675.1 Oreotragus oreotragus | reverse complement strand
GTTGGTCATAACTTTTCTTCCAAGGAGTAAGCGTCTTTTAATTTCAGGGCTGCAGTCACCATCTGCAGTGATTTTGGAGCGCCCCAAAAGAAAGTCTGACACTGTTTCGACTGTTTCCCCATCTATTTCCCATGAAGTGATGGGACCAGATGCCATGATCTTCGTTTTCTGAATGTTGAGCTTTAGGCCAACTTTTTCACTTTCCTCTTTTACTTTCATCAAGAGGCTTTTTAGTTCCTCTTCACTTTCTGCCATAAGGCTGGTGTCATCTGCATATCTGAGGTTATTGATATTTCTCCTGGCAATCTTGATTCCAGCTTATGTTTCTTCCAGTGCAGTGTTTCTCATTTTGTACTCTGCATATAAGTTAAGTAAGCAAATTACTTTACCTTTCCCAAATTTACCTGACTTTTGTCTGTTTGTTTTTGTTTGGATCCTCCTAGAATGTCAGTTTCTTCTTTTATCCTGTGAGTATATCCTATGTTCTCTTTGAGGCTCATATCAATGGTGACCTTTTGTGGAAAATCTTTTTATTTTTACTTTATTTTACTTTACAGTATTGTATTGGTTTTGGCATACATTGACATGAATCCACCATGAGTGTACATGAACTCCCAAACATCTTTATCCATGTTCTCCCCAAGCATGTTGACACTACTACAATCCTCTTTCTCAGGTTCCTGTCATCCCAGAAAGCTCCCATTATTTTGTGTTCAAAAAGGACCATCCTAACCTCACACGTTTGGATAAAATTCACTTACACTTTTCCTCAATGTCTCAAATGACTATTGACTGTGTTGAATATTGACTATTTTAATTTATAAAAGTCAGGTTTTGTTTTCCATCTTTTTGACATGTTTTTCAGTAAAGAATAGTCTGTATTGCAACATTTTAAATAGAGTTATCTCCTAAGTTATCTTGGGTCTTTTGTCTTTCACACTGGACAAATGAGTTCAGTGAGTTCATCGGTGCACTTGTATTTTACTGTAACTGTTGCTTTGCTTGTCTGTCAGGCTTCCTTGGTGACTCAGGTGGTAAAGATTCTGCCTGCAATGCAGGACACCCACGTTTGATACCTGGGTTGGGAAGATCCTCTGGAGACGGGATTCCGGTATTGTTGCCTGGAGAATTTGATGGACACACGAGCCTGGCAGGATACAATCCATGGGGTGACGAATAGCTGAACATGACTGAGGGGCAAACACTTTTACTTTCTCCTAATTGGACTAAGCTGGAACTTTTGTTAATATAAGATTCTCAAAGTCTTGTTGGCCTTTGTGTAATTCATGAGAGTCTAACCATTAGGCAAGGGAATTGTCTCTCAATCTTTCCTAGAAAGCTGCATCCCTATTCCTGGCTCCTGTTGAGATGGTTGACTAGATTCATGATTTGTACCTGTAATCTCTTTAGCCAATGATTGTCCAACCGCACTTTTCAGAACACTGTAAATCAACTATACATCAATTTAAAATGAATGAATGAATAAATAAATAAATAAATAATTACTGATAGTTTCCCTCACTACCAAAGCCACTTCCACATTTTCATGTGTTAGAGCAGCACCCCACTGCCTGGTACCAAAATTTGTTTTAGTTTGTTAGGGCCATAACAAAGTACCACAGACTGAGTAACTGAAACAGAAATTAATGAGGTCTGGAGACTAGCTGTATAAGAGCAAGTTGAATTGCTTTCTTCTGAGGCCTCTCTCATTGTCTTGCTGATGACATTCTTCTCTCTGGGCTTCCATCTGTACATATATTTGTTCTAATCTTTTCATTTATAAAGATACTAGTTATATGGGTTAAAGCTACCCTAATGACCTCATTTTTACTTAATTACCCATTTAAAGACCTTATCTCCAAGTACAGTTGTAGTCTGAGAGCCTGGGATATACACATTTTTGGAGAATGCAAATTAGCACATAACAATTATCTGTGATGCCCAACACTTATGTCAAGGCTTTGGTTCTTGATAATGCCTGAATCCTGCTGACCCAGTGACCCTTCTAATTTTCTATTTTTGTTCTTTATCCTATTTTTGGCTTAAATAACTTATTTCATGCTTTGCCATTATATTTTCCCATGTGATCCTTCCCTTTGGAGTAACCACATTCTTGAGAAATGTGAAAAATTCTGGGTACCTCTTTAACAAATAAGAACTAAAGAAGGTCTGGGAGTAAAAATTCTAAGGCCTTCTGGTCTGACCTTGCTTGGCTAAAGTTACCTCATTTTGGAGTGAGACAATCTTGCTTAGGTGTACACTCTCACAGTTCCAAATGCAACAACAGTTTGACTTTCCTCTAGCTGTGACCAAATGCATTCTATTGATATTATCATCCTTGCCTTTAACTTATCTTAAACATTCATTTTTCTCTCAGCCTCACATCTGTCAAAGGTAGGTCTAAGGAGGATATTGTTTGATTTAATTTTCTTCTCCAAACTATGTTTGTCTTCCTCCTCAAATTTCCCAGGTGAAAGAGTATGATGGATTTATTATTATTATAATTTGGTCATGTTGACTTTCTACTTTAGGGCAGGTGGTCTTATGACCATCCTGGGCTAAAGGAACATATACTCTACTCAATGAGCTACTCTAAGATATGAGTCTTTAGGGCTTGATTTCTGATAAGTAAAATGGCAACAAATGAATTTAGAAAGCCATTTTTTCTCTAAAACGCTTGGTAAGACCATTTTTAAATTATAATATTCCATTTACTAGTCCAAAATGTAACAAGATAATTTTTTTTGTATTCCTGATAAAATACTTTCCCTAGTCACTCACTGGCAATTTTCCTAAAGTGTATGCAACTTCAGTTGAAGTAAATATAAAGAAGAAGCTCACATTTCACTGGTGTTATACTCATTCTGCTTCTCATAGTATGTCTAAATCTATCATGCTGTATGATATCTTTTTTTGGAAATTAACCAGGGAAAATAGATGAGTGAAGTTTGTTTTTGCTCACATAATCATATTACAGGCATTTGGATAAATGTGTTTTAGATGAGCCCCTTACCACAAATGTTGAGTGCTCTAAAACGTTCTTCAAAGGTTGCTATTATTTATTCATGTGTTTTCTTTAGGCTTCACTTTTTTCCAGTGGGAGCACAAAATATCCATGTTTAGCAGTATCAGTATATTCCTCGCTAGAAGGATTGTGGATCCAGGTGTTTGGGACTTGAATTAGCCAATGAAAATTAAAAGACTGTGGAGCCAAGTTTTCAGCTGTAGATTTCATTTTACAAATTGTAACTTTTACTTTTGCTATTAATCTCACCTCTAAAATTGCATACACAGCTAATTAAGCCACCAGGTGGCTTATTGCAAGACTATTTAACTGCTTGCATCTTATTTTGAGGGCAATGGTTCTAATTATCAACTTGCAAGTGAAATTAACTATGATGCCATTTCCCTGCCAAATGAACTGTGATTATAAAAGGAAGGCTAACTTAGGTCAAGCTGGAAGACTAGTGTTAGATAAAAATACAGTAATTGCTTTTCAATCTCACTATGCAGTCTCATTGTTAATCTCTATGCCAATTTAAATGCAAGACATAAACATCACAAATTAGATTCTTCTGATTTGCTATTCTTCAGTTATAAATTAGGCAAATTGGGAGATGCATAGTTCTCAGAATTTCCCCAAATATGTTCTTTAGATCAAAGGTTTAGAAGCCCATTATTATATATATTTTATATATTGACTTCTAAGACAGAGTATGAGAATTCTGCATTAGATATGAAAATCATTATATTTTAAATATGTCCTCATAGTAATATACAAATTTATGTAACATTCCAAAATATATTTGAGCAAGGACACTATTTCAGAACATAGAAATAGAGTGAAAAAAGGAAATCCTAGGTTTCAATGAATTTATTTTAGAAAATATTGTATTGACTCATAAAGCTTATTGTTCATTGATTCAGGAAATGATAGGTCTAGATCAATAAATGTTACCAGGAAAAAATATGTGTTGCAAAATGCTTAAATGTCAAATCAACTAGTTGTTGTTTTTCTTTGTAAATTGTATACTTTTAAGTGATTAATTGGCTTTTAAGTCTAAAAAAAAAGAGATTTCAAATATACATTAAACTAGGGCAGTCTATCCATGTATAAAATTGAGTAGTACACCATGGCTTTGATTGAATTTCTTATAGACATTGTGGATATAAAACTTGGTGAACTTTGGACACCTTTACGGACTTATTAAAATGTCAATGGTTTGAAGACTAAAAGTGAAAAATGACCTGTCAAAAATTCTGTCTTTATGAACTTTTATTCATCTCAAACATGAAATTTTTAAGACAACACTGATTCGTTTTCCTAATAATTTCTTTGAATGACTTTAGCCACTCCAAATTGTGAGGGAAAAAAAAACATGCAATGTTTCCCATTCCTTAGGTAGGGAAGCTATGATAAATTTGATTTTAGTCAAAGAAAAAAAATCCAAAAGTATATTAAGGCAATAATAAACTATATATTAATATATATGGTTATTATCTTAATATAATAATATTATAATTATTATATATGATAATATATAATATAATCACACACTCTGGAATCTTTGTTTGATAGAACTTAAACAATAAGTGAATTCTCAACTGTCTAAAATAGGCTAGATACAGAAATATTTAAAGATGATGAAGGGTAATAATACTTCCTCGGGATTCCATCCACTTTTTTTTGATAATTTATAACTGGTTTGAACTGCTGCACCACACTTAGCAGATAAGGATTTGCAACTCTAATTTTTATATAACAAAGGAAAATCAGGTTGGGCTATCACTTGTCAGATTGCCTGGGTCTTCAGTGTTATCATCTTGGACTAACCCAGTTCTCATGGTGCCTCCAAGAAGATTATTATTTTTTTCTTGTGTGTGAATTACCTGGTGGTCCAATTGTTAGGACTTACTGCTTTCACTGTCAGAGGGCTGGGTTGAGTCCCTGGTTGGGGAACTAAGATCACACAAGTTGTGCAGTGCAGCCAGGAAAAAAATAAAAAAAATAAAAACTTCTTTTGTGTGTGTGTGTGTGTGGCTGCGATGGAGGTGTTGCTGAAACTTATATAGTTTACATGAAAGGACCAACTATTTGGTCCTCTTTTCCCAGAAAAGCTGAGAAGCCAAGGTGTCTGGTGATGATGATGTTGATGTGGTTGCTCCTTACTGCCTCATTATCTTGATGTTGAAAGCTGCATATGCTTCCATGATTAAATACTTAAACAGTGTGAGGTCTGCTGATACATTTCGAGGAAACTGTGAGCTTTTGCTCAGAGCACAACCCTGAAGGTGACTCCCCTATGAAGTGCCAGGTTATTCAAAGCAACCTTGGTAGATATCTCAGAAGCTCTGAGAACCTAACCCTGTCAGTGACACACTTTGTAATTCTCATTTAGGACCTAGCCATCCTGGAAAGTCTGTGCCGAGTTGGTTTGAGTATCTATCCTGTCCTTTACCACAACCATGGCCAGTAATTCTAATTCCAGCAAATCTATTACTGCTGGGTTATATTCATTTCAATACTCAGAGCACAAACAAACTCTTTTATCCCACTTCTTAACTATTGAGAAGGAAATGGCAACCCACTCCAGTATCTTGCCTGGAGAATGCCGTGAACAGAAGAGGCTGCTGGGCTACAGTTCATAGTGTCACAAAGAAGTGGACATGACTGAGCAACTAACACACTGACTACTGATTTACCCAGATATACTTCTATCTCCTCAGAAATGCCTCATTGTCACCAGACACATTCTCCAGTTTGACTTAATCACAAAAGACAGGTTGGTTAATACATATTTGGATAATAGCCTTTATTATTTCTCTTACACATAAATGTTTGAAATCAAGTATCTTCTTTTATTTTTTGGAAGATAATTATGACTATAAAGCCAAAGTTTAAAATTCTTTAATATTGTCATACACATTAGAATATTTTGTACTCTAAGTTACTATTGGAATGAGTAGCCATACCTTCCTCTAGGGAAGAGGGGTCAAACTTGGAGTCTTCAGCAGTTCAGGCAGATTCTTTACCATCTGAGCCCCCAGGGAGCCCATAGTTATGATACTAAATGGAACTGTGAGGTTAAGAATTGTTGGTAAAGTTATAGAGGTGTACAGAGGCTTTGTCTTTGAAAGTTTTAAGCACAATAAAATAATATGGAAGCATAAAAGAGGTTTAAGTAGATTGACACACTAGATAAGAAATTGCTCTGAATATATTTGAGAGAGAAAAAGGACGACAAGAAGGATATATAAAAAGCAATTGGGTTAAGCTGAGTTAGGAATCAGTTATAAGGTTGGCTGCATGCACTTCCTTATTTTTCTCTTTGAGCGTGTCATAGTTTCACCCATTAATATCAGTAATGGAGGTACCAAATGCCCATCATTTCATGTTCCAGAAGCTTTATTTTTCATTTATTTCTTTGTTCCCCTACTATCATCTCCCACCCCCTCCTTCCAAACTCCAATAGGGCAGGGAGCTATTTTCATTTTAATTTAGATGTATTCCAAGTGCACAGAATAGTTCTTTACACATACATATAATAGGCAACACAAATAGACACATATACAATTATTTGCTGTATTTCTTTATTCATTATTCAGTTATTTCATTTATGGTTTTTATAATTGTAAAAAGGCATTTTTCATGGATCATAGAAATACAAACAACACACTAAAATAAAATTTAACATAAAGTTAGGTGAGAGAACTGAGGAAAAACAGAAATAAGTTAGATGAAGAAAGGAATAGATTAAGGTTGCCAAAGGTATTCTGCAAAATTTTGTTAGACTCTTGTTATAGATCACCACAAATTTGGCTCTAAAGTTTGTAGCAACTAATATAAAAACAGAAATATAATAAATTATATAATTTATGATTCAATGCCACACACACAGACCCACACACATACATAAATACATAGAGACAGTCAAGAAGATGCTAGTTATTCATGATGTTGAAATCAGAAAATCTGAAGATCTTCATGGAGAGAACACTTTGTAATGAGCCTGGTAAAGAACTCAGTGAAAACTCTATGAACATGTATAATAGCAATTTCAATAAGTTGTTTCTTAGATTATTCCTACCATAAATATATATGGGCTAATAAAGGCTTTGTGAAAGATGAACAGAATTGGAAATATTCGATTCCTCTTAGGAATAAAATCTCTAATTTTATAATAGTTTTAAGCAAAGATGACGCCTCACAATGGTACTGTGTGACTTAGGCTTATCAGTGCAGTTTCCTCAGCGGCTCTGAATAAGTTTCCCAAGTTAGATTTACAGATTAGGCAATAAGACCTGGCATAACTTCTTTGTTGCACTTTCCTCATCTGTAAAATAGGCTTAACCATAATACTTACTTTGCATGTTGTTAAAGACTTGAACTATTTCAGGTATGAAGTGAAGTGAAGTGAAGTGAAGTCGCTCAGTCATGTCTGACTCTTTGAGACCCATGGACTGTAGCCTACCAGGCTCCTCCATACATGGGATTTTCCAGGCAAGAATACTGGAGTGGGTTNATGTTGTTAAAGACTTGAACTATTTCAGGTATGAAGTGAAGTGAAGTGAAGTGAAGTCGCTCAGTCATGTCTGACTCTTTGAGACCCATGGACTGTAGCCTACCAGGCTCCTCCATACATGGGATTTTCCAGGCAAGAATACTGGAGTGGGTTGCCATTTCCTTCTCTGTCAGGGTGTGTTTAACAGTAGGATTCCTATGTGCTGTTTCTCACAAGTCCTTTGTTTCCTTTTAAGCGGAACAGCAAGCTGCTCCCAGGAACTGAGGTCATTCTGTGAGACAAGATTGAGTCTCCTTTAGAAAACATTCTCTTTAAGACAAATTCAATTAATCAAGACCCTTTTTACAAATATAATAAATAAGGGGGAATTGTCAGGGAACATTTAACAGGAGGATTCTTGCATGCTGTTTTCTATTTCTCAAGGATTCTGTGTTCCTTATCAGTTTCTATTACAAGAATGAGTAAAGCTGCATGCAATTCTCAGGACTGAGGTCATGGGAAGAGACATGCAGTGACTCTTTTCAGCGTTAGTAACCTTGTATGTATTAGACTATCCATATTGTGGCTGTTGATAAAATTTCACCCTGTGTAATAGCTGAGTAATTATCTTACTAAAGATATATAAGCTTGCATTTCTGCTAATAAAGCACCTTTGCTCCATCAGAGCTTGAATCCCCATGTCTTTCTTTCTTTCTGTCTCTCTCTTTCTCCTCGGCTAATTCTCTGGAGCGCAGAGACCCCCCTTGCTCACTCTCCTGTCCAGGCTTCTAAGACTCTCTCAAGAAGGCACCCTATGCCTTCACCACCCCACCCCCTCCCCCTCCCCCCTTTGAGAGGGCACCCGGTGTCTTCCTGAGAGATGCAAGTGCTGTCAAGGACTTTACTGGTTCTCCGCATAAACCAGGGAGTATCAATCTCTTTCTATCTTTCACTTTTCTTATTGTCACCTCTGGACCTCCAGGCCCCAGACCATTAAAGGACCCCAGCACTTCTCCAGGGGGTCTTCCTGACCCAGGTATCGAACCCAGGTCTCTCACGTCGTAGGCAGATGCTTTACCCTCTGAGCCACAAGGGAAGTCCCATTTCAGGTATAATTATACATAAATCACTCTGGTAAGAGCTTTGCCATTTAGATTAATCTGTACAAATCTGCCAATAATTCTATATTCACAAATGGTTTTAGGTATCTATCAGTTTAATAACCAAGTATTTGAAAATCATGAGCTTTCCTATTGGACTCATTGAATAAAATAATTGTGCTATTCTGTGCTTAGTCACTCAGTTATGTCCTACTCTTTGTGACCTTATGGACTATAGCCCACTAGCTTCCTCTATCCATGGGATTCTCCAGGCAAGAATACTGGAGAGGGTTGCCATTTCCTTCTCCAGGGGATCTTCCTGACCCAGTGATCAAACCCAGGTCTCTGGCATTGCAGGAGGATTTTTTACCATCTGAGCCAACAGGGAAGCCCAGTTCAGTTCAGTTCAGTCATAGCTCAGTAGTGTCTGACTTTTTCCAATGCTACGGACTGCAGCACGCCAGGCTTCCCTGTCCATCACCAACTCCTGGAGCTTACTTAAACTCGCGTCCATCAAGTTGGTGATGCCATCCAACCACCTCACCCTCTTTCTTCACCCTCTCTTCCCGTCTTCAATTTTTCCCAGCATGGGGATCTATTCCAATGATTCAGTTCTTTGCAGCAGGTGGCCAAAGTTTTGGAGTTTCAACTTCATCATCAGTCTTTCCAATGAATATTCAGGGCTGATTTCCTTTAGGATGGACTGGTTGGACCTCCTTGTAGTCCAAGGGACTCTCAAGAGTCTTCTCCAACACCACAGTTCAAAAGCATCAATCAAAGCTTTCTTTTATAGTCCAGCTCTCACATCCATACATGACTATTGGAAAGACCATAGCTTTGACTAGATGGACCTTTGTTGGCAAAGTAATGTCTCTGCTTTTTAATATGCTGTCTATGTTTGTCATACCTTTTCTTCCAAGGAGCAAGCATCTTTTAATTTCATGGTTGAAGTCCGCATTAGTTTTCTAGTGTATGAGATAAGTGCAATTGTGTGGTAGTTTGAACATTCTTTAGCATTGTGTTTCTTTGGGGTTGGAATGAAAACTGACATTTTCTTGTCCTGTGTCCACTGCTGAGTTTTCCAAATTTGCTGGCATATTGAGTACAGAATTTTCACAGCATCATCTTTTAGGATTGGAAATAGCTCAGCTGGAATTCCACCCCCTTGCTAGATTTGTTTGTAGTGATGCTTCCTAAGGCCCACTTGACTTCGCATTCCAAGATGTGTGACTCTGGGAGAGTGATCACACTATCAGTGTTATCTGGGTCATGAAGTTTGTTTTTTTTTTTCGTATAGTTCTGTGTATTCTTGCCACCTCTTAATATCTTCTGCTTCTGTTAGGCAAAACATGGAAGCCCAATGGTTGACAAAAGAAATACATTTAAGCTGATGAGTCATTAGGAAAATGCAAACTAAAAGCATTTTGAAATACTATTTCACACCTACTAGAATAACTAAAATTCAAAAATAATTTTAAAAAATTAGTATATTGCATGCTAAAGAGAATCTGGAACAACTGAGCTCTCTTAACTTCCTAGAAGATAAACAAAGTAACAAAAACACTCTGGCACTTTTTTGTTTGTTAAATAGACAGAATGTCTTCCCAGGTAGTTACCCAAGTAAAAAGAAGATATATACCTTCAAAACTTGCTTACAAATGTTTTCAGTAGTGAAGAGCAGCAAGAATAATTGAACCTTAACTATGTCAGTTTGGCAAAAGGCTTATTTTGAGCCACAGACATTTGAGAAAAAGCAGATACAAGAAAAGTTCCATTCCCTCCTTCTTTTTGCCTAAAAGGAGAACAGAAATTTACAATGGCTTTACTCTACCCTTCTACCAGGATGGACAAATGCTAATTCCCCTAGACAAGTTCATGGCTTATGAGCCTGGAGGCAATGCCAGAGAAATATGACAAACTTCATTAATTAGCCTTTAATCAACTTTGAAGCTTAAAATGGCTTATTTTATTGAAAAATTTTCCCCCCACAAATTTATTTTTCATAGTTATATTATAAGATGTTATATTAGCCAGAGTTCTAAGCAATCTCTTTGAGTTACTCATCTCCCTTCTCCATATGAAGTATACAAGGTAGTAAACTTCTGTTTGTTTTTCTCTTGTTAATCTGTACTTTGTTATGTACTTGAATATGTAAATTCAGAATGGCACCCAATTCAACCTTGAACAGTTCCCCTCAAGCTCAGATGTTAGCTTTGCTTTCTCATTAGAGTGAGCTGCTGAGTGGGCTCCCTGGTCATGCACATCTAGAGCCTATGCTTATCAGCTGGGAGGGGTTGCTTGTTTGTTTTGTTTCCCTTCAAATCTGAGCAACGCTGTTTTACCAGTTCCTTGGCTGCCAAGGAGTTACTGTATGAGCTTTACTTGTGGGTAGAGCTAGAGGTTCTGCCCAGCAGTTGGGTGAAGCTGTTTACTTGATTCCTTGATGGAATCGAGTCATAGGCCAGGCTCTGAGGCTGTCCTAGGGTCACTGACTGGGTTCCCTAGTGAGGTGGGATTGGAGACAATTGTCATTATATGGGCAGGGCGTCTGGCTTGTTTGCTGCCTGGGTAAATTATACAACCTATTTGCTGAGGACCCAAACTAGGCAACACTAATGGCCAGGCTCCCTGGACAGATAGGACTCAGCTGGGCTCTGCAAATATGCAGAGCTGCTGACTGTAATCTCTGCTTGGGTACCTTTACAACAAATGTAGTCTGCCAAGATCCACTTGCTGGTTGCTGTGAGCCCTGCCAGTGCCCTTCTCCATCTCTAACTGATCCTGGATGGTCTAGTCTAGACTCAGGATTTATTCTCTCAATAATCCCCACGAGGCAAGACCTAAGCAGACCTGCAGGGAAGTGTCCTGCAGCACTAGAGAAGCAGGATGCCCGCCTTAGACTCTCTTTTTTCCCAATGAAGAATCTATAGGCCCAGGGGACTGTCTCCATGCTCCACTGTGCTTGTGGGGAAAGAGTGATGTAATTAAAGTAAAACTACTCCTGTTATGCCTCTATTGGGTTTTAACTTGGTTTTTCTAGTCAATAGGGATCTTCAGGCTCACCTCGGTTTGTGGGATACCTATAGTAGGTAGTTGGTCATTTTGTGAAGGGGACTGAATTCACGAATCATGTATCCTGCCACCTTGCTGATATCACTCTCTCTAAAAGTTATATAAAAGATTCAGAAGCTAGAGCAGTGACATTAATTTAATTCAAAGATTGAGAAATTAAATCCAAAGCCTGAAAATACGTATAAATACTGAAGTTAGAGGAGTTACTAAAAATAATATAAAACATCTTAAAATTATTAGTTTTTTAAATTTAAAACTATTTTAAATTTTATTTATTTATTTTAACTGAAACTTAATTGCTTTAAAATGTTGTGTTAGCTTCTTCTGTGCAGCAATGCGAATCAGCTATATACTGTATCTCCTGTGTATACATGTATATACAGCTCAAGCTCCCTCTTGAGCTTCCTTTTCACTCACTCCCATCTCATCCACCCATCTAAATCATCATAAAGCACCGAGCTGAGCATCTTGTTCTATACAGCAGCTTCCCACATTTTAAAAAGATGTGCTTGATATTTCCCTCTGCCCCTCCACTTCCAATCTTTTTCCTATTTTTAACTTTCTTGCCCTTGGAGTAGGAAAGCTCCAAGGAACTTGGACGGACTGTTTGCACCAACTTCCTCTTGAGGTTGGCCAGTGTGGGCACTAGCAGATATTAATGTTTGAGGCAATTGTTCCACTCTGCACATTTTGAGGTTTATCACCTGCATTCCATTACCACTGTCCCCTACTCACTGGATACCCATGTTAACTCCCTTTGCCCTTTGGGGTGATACACTTGCTCCCATGGGTGATACACTTCCAGCTGATGTTTGTTCCTGGTTGCCTTGCCATTCCATGGCAAACTTAGACAGTGTATTGAAAAGCAAAGACATGATTTTGCCAGCAATGATCCATACATTCAAAGCTATGGGTTTTTCCACTAGTCATGTATGGATGTGATAATTGGAGCATAAAGAAGAATAAGTGCTGAAGAATTGATATTTTCAAACTATAATGTTGGAGAAGACTCTTGAGAGTCCCTTGGACTGCAAAGAGATCAAACCAATCAATCCTAAAGGAAAT
>SJYX01016446.1:504421-519152 GCA_006410675.1 Oreotragus oreotragus | reverse complement strand
TTTTTTTTTTAATTTCCTATTTGAACATTATTTTCATGATATTGTAATACCTACGTTGTGTTGTGCTTGGTCACTTAGTTGTGTCCAACTCTTTGTGACCCCATGGACTGTATCTTGCCAGGCTCTTCCCTCCATGTGGATTCTCAAGACAAGAACACTGAAGTGGGTTGCCATGCTCTCCTCTGGGGAATTTACCAGCTGAGCCACCAGGGAAGCCTGTTAATACTGGAATGGGTAGCCTATCTCTTCTCCAGGGGATCTTCATGAACCAGGGTCTCCTGCGTTGTAGGCAAATTCTTTTACCAGCTGAGTTACCAGGGAAGCCCCATGGTAATACCTTCTATATCATTATGATGCAATACCCACTATAATGATATTACTGTCAATTTCTCCCTTTAAATCTGTCAATATTTCCTTTATGTATTTAGGTGGTTTTAATTGGGGATATATATATTTACAAATGTTACATCTTCTTATTGGATTGATCCTTTTATAATTATGCAATGTCCTTCTTTATCTCTTGTTACATTTTTTGTATTAAAATCTATTTTGTATGATATAAGTGTTGCTCCTGTGCTTTTGTTTCATTTCTATTTGCGTGGTTTCCATGAAGTTCATATATAACTATATATGGAGTGGGTTACCATTTCCTTCTCCAGGGGATCTTTGCAACCCAGGGATCGAACCCGAGTCTTCGGACACTTCAGACACTTTAACCTTTGAGCCATCAGGGAAGCCCCATAACTATATATAGACAGTGCTTAGTTGTGTCTGACTCTTTGCAATAACATGGACTGCAATCCTCCAGGCTCCTCTGTCCTTGGAAATTCTCCAAGCAAGAATACTGAACTGAATTTACATGCCCTCCTCCAGGGGATGTCCCCAATCCAGGGATGGAGCCCAATTCTCCCATATTGCAGGTGAATTCTTTACTGACTGAGCCACCAGGGAAGACCTATATATAGACATAGATGAATAATTATATATTCATATATTTTTGTTTTTTTTCAGTCCCTCATTTGTGTCTGAGGCCTTATGACCCCATAGACTACAGCACAGTAGGCATGGGACAGGCTTTCCTGTCCTTAACCATCTCCCAGAGTTTGCTCAATCTCTTGTCCATTGTGTTGATGATGCCATCCAACCGTGTAATCCTCTGTAGCCCCTTCCTCCTCCTGCTCCCAACATTTCCCAGAATCAGAGTCTTTTCCAGTGAGTCATCTCCTCACATCAGGTGGCCAAAATATTAAAGCTTCAGCTTCAGCATCAGTCCTGAATGATAGCTTGGCTGTATAGAGTATTTTTGGTAGCTGTTTTGTTGTTTTTCCTTTTAACACTTTGAATACACCATGCCACTTCCTCTGGCTTCAAAGTTTCTGCTGAAGAGTCAGCTTATTATTATTATCTTTTTTTCTGGAGTTTCTTTTTGTATAACTGGTCTGTTTCCTCTTTCTGCTAAGATTCTCTCTGTGTCACTAATGTTTTGCACTTTAGTTTTATTATGTCTTGATGTAGCTCAATTTGAGTTTATCTTGTTTGGCCTTCTCTGCACTTTTTGAACATGGATATATTTCTTCCCCCCATTTTAGGGAAGTTTTTAGTTATTATATATTCAAATAATCTATTTGCCTCTTTTTATCTCTTCTCATTGTATCACTGTAATGATGTGCAGATGACACCACCCTTATGGCAGAAAGTGAAGAGGAACTAAAAAGTCCTTTGATGAAAGTGAAAAACGAGAGTGAAAAAGTTGGCTTAAAGCTCAACATTCAGAAAACGAAGATCATGGCATCTGGTCCCATCACTTCATGGGAAAAAGATGGGGAAACAGTGGAAACAGTGTCAGACTTTATTTTGGGGGGCTCCAAAATCACTGCAGATGTTGATTGTAGCCATGAAATTAAAAGACACTTACTCTTTGGAAGGAAAGTTATGACCAACCTAGATAGCACATTCAAAAGCAGATATATTACTTTGCCAACAAAGGTCCATCTAGTCAAGGCTATGGTTTTTCAAGTAGTCATGTATGAATGTGAGAGCTAGACTGTGAAGAATGCTGAGTGCCGAAGAACTGATGCTTTTGAACTGTGGTATTGGAGAAGACTCTTGAGAGTCCCTTGGACTGCAAGGAGATCCAACCAGTTCATCCTAAAGGAGATCAGTACTGGGTGTTCATTGAATGGGCTGATGCTAAAGCTGAAACTCCAGTACTTTGGCCCCCTCATGAGAAGAGTTGAATTGGAAAAGACTCTGATGTTGATAGGGATTGAGGGCAGGAGGAGAAGGGGACGACAGAGGGTGAAATGGCTGAATGGTGTCACCAACTTGATGGACATGAGTTTGAGTGAACTCTGGGAGTTGGTGATGGACAGGGAGATCTGGCATGCTGTGTCTCATGGGGTCACAAACAGTCGGACACAACTGAGTGACTGAACTGAATGTGAATGTCAGAATACTTGATGTTGCCTCAGTGGTCACTTAAGCTATTTTATTTTATTTTCGTTTTTTCTGTTCAGCTTATTGAATTTCCACTTCTCTGTCTTCCAGATTTCTAATATGTTCTTTGATATTGCCTAATCAACTCTTGATTCTCTCTAGTGTGCTTTTACATTTCAGTTATTGATTCTTCAGCTTTGATTCATTCATTTTATATTTTCTTACTTGATCATGTTCTCACTGTGTTCATCCATCTTTCTTCTAAGATCAGTATTTTTACAATCATTACCTTAATTTTAACAGACAGATTGCTTGTCACCATTTTTTTAGCTATTTTCTAAACAACTAAAAAGGTTTTTATCTTTTACATTTGTTATATATTTCTCTGTCATCTCATTTTGCTTAATTTTCTGTGTTTATATCTATGTATTAATATTAAGTAGATCTGTGTTTCATTTCTCAATATTGGAGAAGTAGCTCTTTATAGAAGACAACCTATGAATCCAAGCAATGTGTTTCCTCTGGCTAGCACAGCTAGATGCTCCAGGAGCACCATCTATGTGGTCTCTGTGTGCCCCTCTGTATTGCAGGGCTGACTACTGTGGGCATACTTGTTGGCAGGGATGGCCCCAGCTTGGCTGACTCTACAACCCAGGGGTGCTTGTCTGGTGCAACCCACTGATGAACGGTTAGGCTCCAGTAAGATAAATTCCAAAACAGCACTTGCTAGCACAATAGAGCAGTATCCACAAAATGATTCCTGTAAGCATTTCAGACCCCAGGGAAATTGCAATTGCCTCCTGCCTGAGCCCAATTTAGGTTCCACAGCCAGGGGCCCTGCACAAAAATAAACCCTCGGAAATTAAGGTTTTGAAAAACAGAAGGGCTTATATTCAGAGGAGCAGGAGAACTATATGAAACAGAGACTGCTCTTAAAGGAAACATGCAAAATCTTACACACTCTGCGTTACAGTGCAGAGGCAGAATACTGACAGACACCTAGGTCCCTGGTATAGATGCGGAAGATTGACAGACACGTGGATCAGACTCATTTGCTGATCTTGAAGATCCTCCTGCAAGGGAGGAGCACTGCATTTGTGATTCCCAGCCACTTGTGAGTCATCTACCCAGGGAAGTGGATCCTGATTAGACCATGGCTCTGCCTCTCCTACTCATCTTGTTGTAGTTCCTTGTTGAAATATGAAGTTGTGGGAAACATTTTACTGATTGCCCTCAGGCCACTCTCATGCACAGTGGCTCTGTAAATATTTGTAATGTTGGTATGTCCCTGGAAGAAACTGAGTCCAGGATTCTCATATTCTTCTATCTTAAACTGCCTTATGCTACTTCATTTTATTGTTAGGGCTTACCTGGTGGCTCAGCAGTAAAGAATCCACCTGCCACACAAGAGATATGAATTTCATCCCTGAATGGGGAAGATCCCTTGAAGAAGAAAATGGCAGCCTGCTCCAGTGTTCTTGCCTGGGAAATCCCATGAACACAGTAGTCTGGAGAGCTAGAGTCCATGTGGTAACCAAGAACTGGAACAACTTAATTGCTCCTTGGAAGGAAAGTTATGACCAACCTAGACAGCATATTAAAAAGAAGAGATATTACTTTGCCAACGAGGGTCCATCTAATCAAGGCTATGGTTTTTCCAGTTGTCATGTATGGATGTGAGAGTTGGACTATAAAGAAAGCTGAGCACCGAAGAATTGATGCTTTTGAACTGTGGTGTTGGAGAAGATTCTTGAGTCTCTTGGACTGCAAGGAGATCCAACCAGTCCATCCTAAAGGAGATCAGTCCTGGGTGTTCATTGGAAGGACTAATATTGAAGGTGAGACTCCAGTACTTTGGCCACCTGATTCGAAGAGCTGACTCATTGGAAAAGACTCTGATTCTGGGAAAGTTTGAGGGCAGGAGGAGAAAGGGATGACAGAGGATGAGATGGTTGGATGGCATCACCGATTCAATGGACATGGGTTTGGGTGGACTCCGGGAGTTGGTGATGGACAGGGAAGCCTGGAGTGCTGTGGTTCATGGGGTTGCAAAGAGTGGGACACATGTGAGCAACTGAACTGTACTGAACTGAATGACCAAATATCAACTTTATTTGAAATATATCAAGTGCAAATACTAAACTATGAATGATCTGCTTAAGTTAGCACAAGAAATTCTTTGATCAAATCTATCAATAAATATTTACAAATGTATAGTTAAGCACTGTTATTGAAAAGGTAAAGTAGAAAATAATAGCTTCATTGCTTTGCTAGGCAAAGATCACAGCAGGCAAATGCACTCAAAACTGTGTCCCAACCACAAGGAATTTGTAAGGAGTTTTATAGTCAAAAAACAGAGTTGCTGATAAGAATTAGGGAAACCACAGTGCCTGTATTTCTTTAATATCTTGGCATCAGGTGTTTTCTTGTTCTCAAAGTTATTACACTGTTATCCTCTCTCTGGAACATCTTCTATTTGGTGGGAATTTTAGTTCTGCAGACTAGCTTAAATATAGTATAATATATATCGCTTGAGGAGGAACAAGGACTCTGCCATAAGGCTTCACTATTGTTTTTTGACTTTTCCTCCCTTGCCTTTGTATCCCCTCCCTTCTCCAATTAGCACTTGCTTCATCCTGCCCTTTCAAACTCAGGAAACTGAACAAGGAATGACTTTTGTGTTCAAAAGCTCCACAGAGTCCTGCTTAATTTCAATTTTTGATGTGCCTCTTTCTATTTTAAAATATATCTCAATACAGTATTGTAAAGTAAAATAAAAATTAATTAATTAATTAAAAAATAAAATATATCTGGATTTGATCAAGTAACTGGAATACAATGTGTAACAAAGTATTGGATATTATGGCTATTATCAAAAGATATCATTTTGAGCATAAACTTGTATATCTGTAGAGTTAATAAGGTATTTCAACTTCTTTTCATTCAAAATTTGAATTGCATTCTATCATTTACTTATTGCTTTTCGGAAACAAATATACAGTGGTTAAGAATGTAGACTCAGCTGACTGTTTCTGCCTCTTGCCCAGATGGTAAGGAGTCTGACTGCAATTCAAGAGACCAGGGTTCAATTCTTGGGTTGGGAAGATCCCCTGGAGAAGGGAATAGCAACCCCACTCCAGTATTCTTGCCTGGATAATTCCAAGGAAAGAGGAGCCTGGCAGGCTACAGTCCATAGGGTCGCAAAGAGTCAGGCACAATTGAGTGACTAATACTAACTTTCTTCAACTTCTTCATGCCTCAAGTTTCCCACATCTTTACAATTAAGGAAATGATGGTACTTATGCCAGGTCTTGGCTACATGAATTACTACATTTAAAGTAGCTGGATGATTTCCTGCCCCATAGTAGATGATACATCAGTATTAGTAGTGATTAGTAGTTGCATATTTTTAAAGTTATACTTTGTGATCTTTTCTGAATATAAATAGTACATGCTCCTTTGTAAACAATACATGTGTAAATGATAAAATGAATAATGCATTCATATTGTACATTATCACCAAGAAAATAAATATGTTGCAAATGGTTTCATTTCATCCTATTTTCTTTCTCAGAAATTGTGCAAATCTTCTCATGTAATATATAATCAATCAAAGAATTGTGAAAACACTTTCTTCATATGGTACTGGTACAGAACAAATTCTAAGAAGAGGTTTGCTTAATAAGAATACAGATGGTCCAAGATTTGTCTCCATGAGATGCCAAGATAAGTCTGGTGGAAACAAAACCAATTTGTGTAAATCATAGTATATTAAGTGTATTATATATTAAGAGTTTGTTGATTAGTGCTAGAAAAATATTGTTTTGTAAGCTTCTGTATCCTGTTGTCTACCCCGTAGCAAGATAACTGGGCATCACTAATAAAAGATTAATTGGTGAGTTCAATTCTATTCTACACATCACCAAGATGTTTTGTGAAATAAATATTATTAATATTGTACATTATCACCAAGAAAATAAATATGTTGCAAATGGTTTCATTTCATCCTATTTTCTTTCTCAGAAATTGTGCAAATCTTCTCATGTAATATATAATAAATCAAAGAATTGTGAAAACACTTTCTTCATATGGTACTGGTACAGAACAAATTCTAAGAAGAGGTTTGCTTAATAAGAATACAGATGGTCCAAGATTTGTCTCCATGAGATGACAAGATAAGTCTGGTGGAAACAAAACCAATTTGTGTAAATCATAGTATATTAAGTGTATTATGTATTAAGAGTTTGTTGATTAGTGCTAGAAAAATATTGTTTTGTAAGCTTCTGTATTCTGTTGTCTACCCCATAGCAAGATAACTGGGCATCACTAATAAAAGATTAATTAGTGAGTTCAATTCTATTCTACACATCACCAAGATGTTTTGTGAAATAAATATTATTTGGCATTTAGTTTGCCCTGAGAAGCAAAGAATTTGGCTGTTTCTTCTTCCATGAGAGATTGAATAATACATACTGCTTCTGCAGTTTAAAACAACCACATTTTCTTCCATCCTTGCCACACAGGCTACACTTAGATGGTGGCATTTGGCTATCAATTTAGATTAAATATTAAAATACAAATACTAACATTCCAATCAAACCTCCATCCCTTCATGAATTATCATATCAGTAAGTCGTTAGTAGCATGAGCACTGTGTCAGGGCATTGTGACTGCTAGATGTATTTGTTCTTTAGGGCAGTGCAGCAGGATCACCATCTATCTTCTTAATACTCTTATACCTGCCCAAAGGCTGAGCATGTATTACTTATTATAACAAAATGCTCTTTGGTATCTTGAAGTTATTACCCATATATGTCCAATTCAACTGTTCACTTTGCCATTTCATTATTTATATTAAAATATATTTATTATATAATGTGTCCTGTAGCAACTACTCCATAGATATCCTACACTGCTGCAAATTTAGGCATTTGTTGCTTCATTTATTTTTTCCCTGGCGTCCATTTCTGATTTCTAGTCTAAATAATGGAGTCTGTCATTCATTACTAGAGTCACTTGCTTAAAGAAATTGTATCTCTTTACTCTGATGTTTTTTAATTAACAAAAAAGATGCCATTCCGGAAAAGCCTTTCTCTCTCATATTTCTTACTTGATGGCATAGTTTCAACTCAGCATATCAGGTGTGTTTTTAATCCACTTGATTTATTTATGGTATTTTACTAAAATTTACTTAAGAAAATACCTTAGTATGCAAAATGATCAATAAAAAGCTGTCATTTCCTAATAAAACATGAAAACTTCACTGTATCTCTAAACGCTTTTATTAAATGAAAACTTCCAGCATTTTAAGTGGACAAAATATACATAACAAAGTATTAGGAGGGAGGTGGCAGGAGGTTCAGGATGGGGAACACAAAGATGCCATTCTGGAAAAGCCTTTCTCTCTCATATTTCTTACTTGATGGCATAGTTTCAACTCAGCATATCAGGTGTGTTTTTAATCCACTTGATTTATTTATGGTATTTTACTAAAATTTACTTAAGAAAATACCTTAGTATTCAAAATGATCAATAAAAAGCTGTCATTTCCTAATAAAACATGAAAACTTCACTGTATCTCTAAATGCTTTTATTAAATGAAAGCTTCCAGCATTTTAAGTGGACAAAATATACATAACAAAGTATTAGGAGGGAGGTGGCAGGAGGTTCAGGATGGGGAACACGAGTACACCCGTGGTGGATTCATGTTGATATATGGCAAAATCAATACAATATTGTAAAATAATTAGCCTCCAATTAAAATAAATAAATTTATATTAAAATAAATGAAATAAAATAAAATATTTTTAAATGCTTATTTTCCTAAACATTCTTTTGGAAATAGGATCCACTATGGACTCAATGGAATTTTCAGATCACAAAAGGCCACTTCTTCTGTTCCTTTAAGGGTCACTCCTTAGATGTCCTTGTCTACAGCATTCAGTTCAGTTCAGTTCTGTCGCTCAGTTGTGTCCTACTCTTTGCGACCCGATGAATCGCAGCACGCCAGGCCTCCTTGTCCATCACTGACTCCCGGAGTTCACTCAGACTCACGTCCATCGAGTCCGTGATGCCATCCATCCATTTCATCCTCTGTCGTCCCCTTCTCCTCCTGCTCTCAATCCCTCCCAGCATCAGGGTCTTTTCCAATGAGTCAACTCTTTGCATGAGGTGGCCAAATTACTGGAGTTTCAGCTTTAGCATCATTCTTTCCAAAGAAATCCTAGGGCTGATCTCCTTCAGAATGGATTGGTTGGATCTCTTTGCAGTCCAAAGGACTCTCAAGAGTCTTCTCCAACACCACAGTTCAAAAGCATCAATTCTTCTGCACTCAGCCTTTTTCACAGTCCAGCTCTCACTTCCATACATGACTACTAGAAAAACCATAGCCTTGACTAGACGGATCTTTGTTGGCAAAGTAATGTCTTTGCTTTTGAATATGTTATCTAGGTTGGTCATAACTTTTCTTCCAAGGAGTAAGCGTCTTTTAATTTCATGGCTGCAATCACCATCTGCAGCAATTTTGGAGCTCAAAAAAATAAAGTTTGACACTGTTTCCACTGTTTCCTCATCTATTTCCCATGAAGTGATGGGACCAGATGCCATGATCTTCGTTTTCTGAATGTTGAGCTTTAAGGAAACTTTTTCAGTCTCCTCTTTCACTTTTATACATCACCATATGTAAAGTAGATAGAAAGTGAGCATTTTCTGTGTGACACAGGGAACTCAACCAAAGACTGTGACAAATTAGAGGGGTGAGATGGGGAGGGAGGTGGAATTGGAGTTCAAGAGGGAGGCAACACATGTATACTTGTGGCTGATTGGTGTTAATTTATGGCAGGAAACAATACAATGTTGTAAAGCAATTATTTTCCAATAAAACTTTTAATGCCTTGTTATTTTAGTCTCACATCATAAATGATTATCATTTTCCAAGTACTTCCAGTCACTTTATTGCATTATGTATATTTAAATGTTAACTTCAAGGTTAATTCCTAATATGATCTTACTGTGTTTAGAAAACGTACTTGTTCTTGTTGTGCAGACCCTCAGTCATGTCCAACTCTGTACAACTCAAGGACTACAGCACAAAAGAGTTCCCTGTACCTCACCGGCTTCCAGTGCTTCCTCAGACTCCTGTTCATTGAGTCAGTGATGCCACCCAACCATTTCATCCTCCATCATGCCCTTCTCCTCCTGCCTTTTATCTTTCCCAGCTTCAGATTTTTTTTTTTCTAATGAGTCAGCTCTTCACATCAAGAGGCCAAAGTACTGTAGGTTCAGCTTCAGCATTAGTCCTTTCAATGAATATTCAGGACTGATCTCCTTTAGGATAGACTACTTTGATCTCCTTGCTGTCCAAGGAACTCTCAAGAGTGTTCTCTAACACTACAGCTCAAAAGCATTAATGTGTTGGTGCTCAGTCTTCTTTATGGTCCAACTTTCACATGCACACATGACTACTGGAGAAACTATAGGTTTGAGTAGACAGAAGTTTTTTGGCAAAATAATCTCTCTGTTTTTTAATATGCTGTCTAAGTTGCCCATAACTTTTCTTCCAAGGAGCAAGCATCTTTTAATTCCATGACTACAGTCACCATCTGCAGTGATTTTGGAGCACAAGAAAATATAATCTGGCTCTGTTTTCCATTGTGTCCCCATCTTTTTTCCATGAAGTGATTGGACCGGGTGCCATGATCTTAGTTTTGTGGATGTTGGATTTTAAGCCAGCTTTTTCACTCTTCTCTTTCATCTTCATCAAAATTCTTTATTTCCTTTTCACTTTCTGCCATAAGGGTGTTGTTATCTGCATATCTGAGGTTATTGATATTTCTACCAGAAATCTTCATTCTGGATTCTGCTTCATCCAGCTTGGCATTTATCTTGATGTACACTGCATATACGTTAAATAAGCAGGATGAAAATACACAGCCTTAATGTACTCCTTTCCCAATTTTGAACACGTCCATTGTTCTATATCTAGTTATAACTGCTACTTCTTGACCTGCATACAGGTTTCACATAGGGTAGGTAAGGTGGTCTGCTATATCCTCTTTTTAAGAATTTTCCACAGTTAGTTGTGATACACACAGCCAAAGGCTTTAACATAATCAATAAAGCAGAAGTAAATGTTTTTCTGAAACTGTCTTTCTTTTTCTTTGATGTAGCAGATGGTGGCAATTTGATTTCTGGTCTCCTGCCTTTTCAAAATCCAGTTTGATCACCTGGGAGTTCTCAGTTTATAAACTGTTGAAGCCTAGCTTGGAGAATTTTGAGCATTAATTGGCTAGCATGTGAAATGAGTGCCATTGTGTGGTACTTTGAAAAAATTTTGGCTTTACTCTTATTTTGGATTGGAATGAAAACTGACTTGTTCCAGTCCTGTGGTCACTGTTGAGCTTCCCAAATTTGCTGCCATATTGAGTACAGCAATTTCACAGCATCATTTTTTATGATTTGAAATAGTTAATTTGGAATTTCATCACTTCCGCTATCTTTGTTCAGAGTGATGATTCCTAAGGCCTACTTGACTTCACACTCCAAGATGTCTGACTAGAGGTGAGTGATCCCACCATCATGGTTAGCTGGGTCATAAAGATTTTTTCCTGTATAATTCTTATGTGCATTCTTGCCACCTCTTCTTAATATCTTCTGCTTCTCCTAGGTCTATATCATTTCCATCCTTTATTGTGTCTATCTTTGCATGAAATATCCCCTTGGTATCTCTAATTTTCTTGAAGAGATGTCTAGTCTTTCCCATTCTATTGTTTTCCTCTATTTCTTTGCATTGTTCACTTAGGAAGGTTTTCTTTTCTCTCCCTGCTATCTTTGGAACTAGAAAACTCATATTTATGTGATTTTAATTTTTTTAAATCATTCTTGAAAATATATACAGAGATATTTTATTTAAAATTTTTATTTATATAAGTGGTATTCTCCAATATCCATACTTTATATAACTACTCAAATGCTGAATAAAATATAGGCCATGTGTACAGTAATTTTTGTCTTTACTTATTTTTTGGCAATTTTAATTTTCATGCTTAAATTGTATAGTTCAATGTCAAAATACCCCTTTGACATGCATATATGTGCTTTTCTACTTCTAAGTAAGTGCAAATGAATTACAATGAAAACATTTGTGATTCATTCATCTATTCATTTTGTATTAGTCTTCTCAGTTTAAATATTTCCTTGAGCAATAATGGATATCATTCATTGCAAGATGAACAACAACAAAAAAGAAACTGAAATAGTTCTAATCATGATACTTTATAAGAATTTTAGTAATATACTAGGTGATGAATATAAGATAATGAGTAGTGATTAAAGGTACCACCTGTTTGAAGTTAATCAAAGAAAAAATAATATTCAAGTCAGAAAATGAATATGGATTATAATGTGATGAAAATTCATGTATTTTTCTTACACTTGATTCTCTTTATAGATTGTCTCTAATTCAGAGACTAGTATTTTGGAAAACTTAGATTTATGGAATATTGCCAGATTTAGAATTTAAAATAAAAAATCAAACACAAAGTAAAGGATCTTTTTATACTGAACACATATTTTTTGAGCAAACAGAATTAATGATGAAAATTCATGCATTTTTCTTACATTTGATTCTCTTTATAGATTGTCTCTAATTCAGAGACTAGTATTTTGGAAAACGTAGATTTATGGAATATTGCCAGATTTAGAATTTAAAATAAAAAATCAAACACAAAGTAAAGGATCTTTTTATACTGAACACATATTTTTTGAGCAAACAGAATTAAATGCTCAAAAATAGCTAATATGTGACAACTGAAAATATCAGATATGATAATGTTTAAAGAATGAAAAACAGAAATATCAGTAATTATTATTATTATTATTTAAAGAATTAGCCTTTTATGGTGGAAAATTAAAATACAAGAGAAGCAGGATGGGCATGAAAGAATAAAAAAAAAAAGGAAAAAATAAAGAAAAAGAAAACTGGAAGAAATCAATGTAATAAAGAGAAAAGAAGATTTAGCAATCAAATAATACTAACAGATCCATTCGCTACTAACAATGGCAGTATTAGAGATGGTGGCATTACAAAATATAAAAAATAGACAACTACTTTTGAGAAATAAGTGCAAATTTTATACCCTTGAAGTGTGAGGATGCCACCTGTTATGTAGATAGAATAGGAAAAACGAGTCCCAAACGTCATGGCTAAAAGACAAAGAAGGGAAAAACCCATCAAAATAGAACAAAGGAAGGTCCGAGGACCAGAGTTATGGCCTCAGGTAAAAGAAATATCCCTCCTGGCTAGTGCAATTTACACAGGAAGTCTTGGGGGAGAAGAAAAATCATAAAAAGAGGAGCCAAAATTGAGCTGGGGCATCTCCTCTCTTCCCCTCCTTTGGATCAGCCCACCCTCATGCCTTGAGAATGAATTCTCCTTTGGTTGCCAAATAAAACTAAGGTGTAAAACGAAGTTGTAACACTGGTCCATCCATTGCTTCAAATTTTGGCTATGGCAAGAGAGAACCAGGGAAGTTACAAACTACCTCAACAAACCTATGATGTTTTATATCATAGAGCATCACTACATGAGCTTGTGAAAAGTTATTGTTGACCAGAGTGAGAACCTCAGGTGAAACAAACAGGCTCCCTTCCTAGCTATCCTTAATTTGCATAGGGCAGGTTCAGGGGGAGGAGACAAAACATATAAAAAGAGGGAGCCAAGACGGGTTGAGGTTCCTGCTTTGGGGATGGTACATCTTCATGCCTCGAAGGTGTGTTATCCTTTGTTTGCCGAATAAAACTCTGAAGTGTAACACCATTCCGCCATTTCAAACTTTTGATGCAGCAAGACATAACTAAGGAAATTGCACGCTCTACCAAAAATACCTGGGGCTGTGACTTGGATGTAAAATGGCTGAAGCAACTTCGGGTCAGCCCCAGAAAGGTGTAAACCAACCACAGAAGAAGCTCAACTCGGCAAAAAAGCTCACCCTATAGAAGTTGAACACAAAGGAAACCCAGAGCAGTAGAAGTCAGGAGAAGCCCAGTATGCTGGAAACCAGGGCAGCAAAAACGAACTCAGGACAAAGCTCATGCAACTCAGTCCCAGATTTCAAAAGACCTCAGGTGAAGTTAAGAAGTCCTCGGTCCTGTGGCTGGAAGGACATATGACTAAAAAAGTCTTAATTCCTATACAACATTTCATTTCTTGTCTCCTCAAATCCCATGTGAACAGGTAAGTGAGTGCAACTGAGGGCCTCCGGCAGGGACTACTTTCCAATGTATCTTGAAAGCCCCACTATCCACTGCGCCCTAGTAGCTATTGGCCACGCAGTTGAGGGTTCTTTTGTCCTTAATCTCCTTTATGCCAAGGATCAAGCTAAAGAAAACTGTGGGAACAGGTCAGGTATTTAGCAGTTTTTCTGGAAGGTTATGAAGAGGGTTCCTTGGCATATTCTTCCCACTACTTTTTTCTGCTGTCTTCAGCTCCTTCCTCCATCTGTGCCATTGTTTAAAAGTATTGGTGAGGTCATCATCCTTCCACTTCTGAAAGCTGTGTTTGAAACTGTTTACCTGAGACTGGGACTAGAAGCCACATGACCAGGACTCTGTGTTGTGATGTGCTTAGTCACTCAGTCATGTCCAGCAGTGACTCAAACCCTCAGGACCTAGTGAAGCTCAGATTCTTGATGTCTCATCACAGACAGAATTCAGTGAGAAACAAAGAGATGGATAAGAAATGGATTTATTTATTCAAATTCAGAGAGGCACACTCCACAGACAGTGTGGGCCATCGCAGAGGGCAAGTGTGACTATGAGCTGTGACATGGAGGGTTTTCATGGGCTGGATAGCTTCATATGCTTGTCAGACAAATGCATGCTCCTTGGTTCTGGCTCATCACAACAAAGATTTGGAGCCCTCCGCATGTCACAGCTCTCGGGTGTTGGACAAACCATGTTATAGCTCTTAGACAAATCAGTGTTACAGCTCTATTTGATTTAGAAGATAGCAGGAGAATGCATCCTCAAAGCATGAGAGCCTGCCAACCCAAAGACATGAAAAGAAGAGTGGAGGAGCATGCCAGCAGGCAGGAGAGACAGTAAGAGAGGGAGAGAGAGAGGGAGAGAGAGAGGGAGAGAGAGAGAGGGAGAGAGAGAGAGAATGAACCCTTTGGCTCCTCTTTTTATATGTTTTTCCTCCCCCTGGGCTTGTCCTATGCAAATTGGGCTAGCCAGGTGTGTTGTTTGTTCTAGCTGAAGTCCTCACTCTGGTCCTCGGATCTTCCTTTGACCTTCC
>SJYX01016446.1:423221-498213 GCA_006410675.1 Oreotragus oreotragus | reverse complement strand
TTTCTCCCGGCAATCTTGATTCCAGCTTGTGTTTCTCCCAGTCCAGCGTTTCTCATGATGTACTCTGCATATAAGTTAAATAAGCAGGGTGACAATATACAGCCTTGACGTACTCCTTTTCCTATTTGGAACCAGTCTGTTGTTCCATGTCCAGTTCTAACTGTTGCTTCCTGACCTGCATACAGATTTCTCAAGAGGCAGGTTAGGTGGTCTGGTATTCCCATCTCTTTAAGAATTTTCCACAGTTTATTGTGATCCACACAGTCAAAGGCTTTGGCATAGTCAAGAAAACAGAAATAGATGTTTTTCTGGAACTCTCTTGCTTTTTCCATGATCCAGCAGATGTTGGCAATTTGATCTCTGGTCCCTCTGCCTTTTCTCAAACGAGTTTGAACATCAGGGGTTCATGGTTCACGTATTGCTGAAGCCTGGCTTGGAGAATTTTGAACATGACTTCACTAGCATGTGAGATGAGTGCAATTGTGCAGTAGTTTGAGCATTCTTTTGCACTGCCTTTCTTTGGAATTGGAATGAAAAATGACCTTTTCAAGTCCTGTGGCCACTTCAGGCTACCTTTAAGACCCTAATACATTCAGGGTCAGATAAAGTTTGACTAAATATGAACATGATGTCTTTCCATGTCAAGTCAAAGGCCAAAGTAATATGTTGGAACATATCCATATATTTGCCTGGGTCATCTGTATAGCTTCACAGGTTTTGTTTCATCTGTCTTAATTCCAAGAGGGAGAAGGGCTTATTGACCTAGGTTGGTCCAAATTCTTCTCCAGTTTCAACTAAGGGACAAACTTGAGCTGAATTTTGTGGAGGGGGTGCTTCCAGATAGGGGAAATATTTGGATAGAAGGAAGAAGCACCAGACAACTTGGGAGCTGTGGGAGGCTCCAGTCTCTTGGGGGCATGGGAGGTGAGTCTTTACCCAGGAGTTCCTTCTCTTGGCTGCTTGTGCCTAACACCATCTGCCTAGTAGGCTCACTTTTAGGATGTACAACAATCCCATACTTAAGACATAGTTCCTTCATATCTCTTAGTCTAAAGAAAATTTGGACATAAGGGATCTCTGTCCATTTGCCTTTTCTTTTGCAGAATAATTCTAGCTGAAGCATGGTATTGTAATTTAAACTCCCATCCTCAGGCCAGTGTTCCTCATTCCCCAGTGGATATTGTGGCCACACAGTGGCACAAAATAATTTTAAGTGACTCCTCCTCAGAGTTAGAAGATTGAACAGCTTCCAGTTATCAAGAATGCATCTCAAGGGTGTCTGCCGGGAAATGGATGGGTTATTTCCCATCTGAAAGACAGTCATGACAGGGAGGAAAAGAAAAATAAGAAAACTAATAGGTGTCCTTTAATTTTCATGGGTGGACTTCCTTAGGGGCGAGTTTTTCTGAAGCTTCAACCTGAGAGCCAGGCGTCCCGTGGTCAGGGTACAGATCCCCAGGCAGGATGAGGCATGACAGCCTTCTGAGAATTGGGTCCCTGGGCAGATTGAGGTGTGACAACTTTTATAAGACCAGATCCCTAGGCAGGTCAAGGCAGGTTGACCTCCTGGGACCCCCGGACTGGAGCTGAGCATCCCCAAGATCTCCAGCGTGACCAGTGCTGGGTAGGATTAAGGGGTTGTAATCTTAACTAATTGCTGGTTTTCCCACCATGGATGGGAATAGATATCATGATGTAAGCTCTATTACTGTTGCAAGCTGAGACCAGGTGTCCCTGGGTCAGGGTGAAGATCCCTAGGCAGGCTGAGGCATGACAGCTTCCTGGAGGTCAAGGCATGAAGACCTCCCAGGAATTGGGTCTCTGGGCAGGTCGAGGCATGACGACTTCCTGGGACCCCTGGGACTGGCAGATCCCCAAGCAGGTTGAGGCGTGACCAGCTTTCTAGGACCAGATCCCTAGGCAGGTCAAGGCAGATTGACCTCCTGGGACCCTCGGACTGGATTTGGGTGTCCCCAAGATCTCCAGTGTGACCAGCACTTGGTTGGATCAAGCGGTTGGATATTATACAGCATTTCCCTCCCAAGGCCAGCTATTTTCTGATTGTCCCTCTAGAATATTCGGAGAAGGCAATGGCACCCCACTTGAGTACTCTTGCCTGAAAAATCCCGTGGATGGAGGAGCCTGGTAGGCTGCAGTCCATGCAGTTGCGAAGAGTCGGACATGACTGAGTGACTTAACTTTCACTGTCCACTTTCATGCATTGGAGAAGGAAATGGCAAACCACTCCAGTGTTCTTGCCTGAAGAATCCCAGGGATGGGGGAGCCTGGTGGGCTCTCATCTATGGGATCACACAGAGGCGGACACGACCTAAGCGACTTAGCAGCAGCACCAGTAACAGCTCCAGAAGATTGCAGAGGCAACATTGTGGGCCTGATGGGGCCGAGGAAAGGAGCATGAAACAGGAGGGAAGGAGACACAGCACAACTTTTGAAAAAAATGACAGAGCACAATGGCGTAAGGTAAACCAATTAAAATTAATTGGGTCCAAGATAACAACTGAAATTCCAGTAAACCTTAATCCCTAATCTATAGGCCAACAAACACACTCAGATGTGGCAGGACAGTTCTAAGGCACGTCAAAAGAGGGAGGAGTGGGTGGTTCCCCAATGGTTGGGATGATCCTCCCACTCATTAGCATATGAATTCACCCCACTAGAAAAACCTAGCCAGTCCACATTCCATGGCCCAAGCCCTTGCCCTCGGCAATGGCCCACACCCTGAAGAGTGGCTTCTCTCTGAATCCTAACAAATCCACCTCTTATAGCTTTGTCTCTCAATGAATTTTTTCAATGAAACGTCAGAGCCTGAGCTTCATTAGGTCCTAAAGCCAGGCATCCTGGGTTTTGGCTGGATTTGAGTCCTGGGAGAGAGCTGAAGGGCAGGAGGAAAAAGCAGTGGGAAAAACGTGCCAAAGAATCCCCTTCATAGCTTGCCAGAAAATCTGCTAAATTCCTGACCTGTGCTCACAGTTTTCATTGGCCTGATTCTTGGCACAGAGAAGAGTAAGGACAGAAGAACCCCCACTGGCTTGGGTAACAGCTACGGGGGTCCAGCAGATAGTGCCTTTGAGACATACCAAAGAATAGCCTATCTAGAGTCCCTCAGTTGCGCCCACTGCCACCCTACACCAGCACTAACCCTATGACCTTGGACAGTACCTTCTTCCTAAGGCTGCTTCAAGGATTAAGGAGTTAGTATTTGTAAAGTGCTTAGAACTTTGCCTGGCATATATGCTTAGTCCCTCAGTCGTGTCTGACTCTTTGTGACCTTATGAACTGTAGTTTGCCTGCTCCTCTGTCTATGGGGATTCTTCAGGCAAACTTCAGGCAAAAACACTGGAGTGGGTTGCCATGCCTTCCTCCAGGGGATCTTCCCAACCCAGAAATCAAACCCAAATCTCCTTCATTGCATGCAGATTCTTTACCAGCTGAGCTACAGAGATGTGTCTGGCATATAAGAAGTGCTATATGTGTGTTTTTAAGATAATCATATGTCAAAAAGAGCAAAGAGTCAGGAACACGGTTTCCCTATTTGAGCTTTGCCTGGCACATGCTAACACAGGCTCATAATATGTGTGTGACGAATACAAAGGAAGAAAGAGAATGCCAGCTATCACACCTTCTGTGCGTGGTACTTTGGGAAAACATAATCAGATATTTCCCCTTGTTGCTGCTGCTGCTGCTAAGTCGCTTCAGTCGTGTCTGACTCTGTGCGACCCCATAGACGGCAGCCCACCAGGCTCCCCCATCCCTGGGATTCTCCAGGCAAGAATACTGGAATGGGTTGCCATTTCCTTCTCCAATGCATGAAGTGAAAAGTGAGAGTGAAGTTGCTCAGTCCTGTCCGACTCTTAGAGACCCCATAGACTGCAGCCCCCCAGGCTCCTTCATCCATGGGATTTTCCAGGCAAGAGTACTGGAGTGGGTTGCCATTGCCTTCTCCATTCCCCTTGTTAAAGGATTGGATTTTATTGATAATGAATCTATTTAAACTCAAGAATTTAACTGAAAATTGTAACATAATTACTCAGCAAATGTTGTGATTCTTTTAGTGATAAACTTTTATGCAGAATTTGAAGCCAAATACAGGCTGAGTGTTTGGACTCAGGAGTCAGAGGGAGCCAGTGGCAAGAGCTCACAGGAGGCCAAAATAAACAAAGGTGGGTCTAGGTGAAAGGGGAAGACAGATGCTTCCAAATATATCAGTGTCACTCAAGCAAAACACAGTGTTCAGAATTCCCGTCTCACATTTTCTTTTGAAATCACAGGATGCTCCTCTCAGTTACAGCTGGCTCGGGTACAGGAGTGACTTCCTATGAGAAAACTGTATTTTCAAACTTTACCTTCTTGTTAATTTGAAAGATATAATCCCTCTTCCCCACCCTTCCCCTAAACCAGGATCAGTTTACGTAAGAGCACCATAATCTTACCAGCATTATCTTACAGACAGCATATTCTAAATAGAGTATTAATTAATGGCCATATTTTATCATAACCTTTATAACAACATTGAAATTTTAACTCACGTCTCACGCTACAGAGAATAAATAGGAAATGAGCGTGTCCATCAAATTAGGTTGCATTATCCTGTAATACAAACTGCCCCTGTCCTTGTAATATTTATAACAGCCTGTATCAGCAGAATGGCCCAATACCAAGGGGCGAGAGCGGTTTTAGCCGGTCGGACAACAGGTGCACTGCACTGCGTCTGTGAATTACAATTATGTCAACCGCACCAGCAAGTGCGGGATGATCAAACGCCCGGAGCAGCACTTTTGGAAATGAGAGCTCCTGATGACTCCTACGGTTCTGAGAATGTATTTTTGGTGGAAGAATATATTTAATCTGGCCATCACTACAATGACTGCACTTGAGACTTGCGGATCTGCTGGGGAGAATTTAGAAAAGAATGTGTGTTTCTGGCCATTTGACAGGCTGAACCCGGAGTCACTTCCCTGTCTCCCTTCTTCCTGAGAGATCTGCACAAAAGTCCGTCGGAAATTGCTTCGCTGGACTACACGAAAGTTGTTTCATACTGAACACTTACCATTTTTACTGGAAGGACTTCAAAACCTGAGGTCTCTATGCTGCCTGAGGATAAAGTGTTGTAATACACTAGGTGGAGGGCTAGATGCAGGAACATGGAGTAGAACAGTAGTGCGGGTGTGTATTAGACGCTCAGTCACGTCCAACTCTTTGCGACCCCATGGACTGTAGCCCACCAGGCTCCTCTGTCCACGGGATTCTCCAGGCAAGAATACTGGAGCAGGCTGCCATTCCCTTCTCTAGGGGATCTTCCTAACCTGGGGATTGAAGCTGTATCTTCCGAATTGCTGGCAGATTCTTTACCACAGAGCCATCTGGGAAGCCATCAGAACAGAGGAGGGCTGGGAATCAGACAGCTGGACTTGGGATTCTGGCTCTGCCCCTGGCGTGCTTCCTCCACTGGGAGAGTGACAGTCATCTCCTCACGTTAGAGTTTTCTCACATGTATAGTTGAAGTAACAAATCTTACTTCATGAGACTGGATGGGGAATTAAATCACATTTCTATATGAAAGCATAGACTACAGCACCCCACCAATAAACCATGTGAAATATATACACGGAAAACTGATAAAAATCAATATCATAAGGTAACTGCTTTTACATTAGTAATTAAGGTTTTCAATTACTATAATCTGGTCCCTGTCACAACTTCTATATACCCAGGTAGATATTTCTATCTGTAGGGCTTATCACCTTTTAAGGCAAAAATATGACTTCCTTATTATTTTATGAAAGCATCTATTTTTGTCTGTTTTGTTCACTTTTGCGTCCCCAACTGAAGAATGGTATACTTGGCACATAACAGGCACATAATAAATTTTCTTTGAGTGAATGAACACAACATTTCTTTTTAAATAAGAAGTCATTTTTATAAATACCAGCATGAAAAATTTGGATAGAAAGTGGTAAAAATTTATAAATTTGTTTCATTAGAATTTTGAATAGTGGCAAGAATGACAGAGTCAAATTCTTGAGCAAAGTAACGAATTTACAGTAAAAGAATTCAATAAAGAACTATATTATAAAGGCACTATATTTCTCAGTCAGCTCAGTAGCTCAGTTGTGTCCAACTCTTTGTGACTCCTTGAAATGCAGTACACCAGGCCTCCCTGTCCATCGCTGTATTTCTCAGTTACTATTAAAAAGTCTTCATCAAGACGTACCACAAAAGCAAGAAATACAGCTTTTGAAAAATATAGTAGAGATGAGAAATAAAACTTGTTTTTTTCCATATGATGGAAAGCTTTTTTCTGGATTTATTAAAGTAGCCATGTATTTATGACATCTTTTGATGTTTGAATACAAATCATAGAGTAAACCCCAGATGTGTGTCATATATAACTAAAAGTTAAATTGCCATGCTGTCTAGATTTCTGGCATTTTAGAAAGATTGTAGGGTCAATCATAGTGAATTACGTTTTAATTTTTCCACTACAAGAATACAGAATTTTTATTTCTATTGGCGAAATGTACACTTATTTTAGAGAATTCAAGAAATAAAATGGATGGCACGTTCTAGGATGCATATCCTATACATTTTGTATTTAAATATTATTTATAATTGTAGGACAGTTTAGGAATTGCAGGTTTCCCAGATATACAAGCAGAGCCTCCGAGAATATTCCCTACTTAAATGACCTCTAGTGACCCTTGGCCTCCATCTCACAGCTGACTCAGCTACACCTTAAGCCGATCACTGAATGATCACACCTTTCTCAGAACTACTTCATGACCCTGAGTACCCTCTGAATGCACCCCCAAACCATATGTTGGGGCTATCCCAACACCCAACATCCAATGTAAGGCAAATTTACCCATCTGTAGCTCTATGTAAATTCTAAACAAATAAGAGAGAAACAAAAGCAATCAATTTCAATATTAAAAAAAGCATTCACAATATTGCTTTGATGAAATGGCACCCACTTAAATAGCAATTGCAGAAGCTCATCTTACCTGTTCCTCATTCTCATTTTCCCTTTGACACTCTCACAGTTTACAGTTATAGACATGTGTTTACAATCTGCCCCTCCTACAAGTCTGTATGTTTCGGAAGGGTCTAGACTTGTCTGCTTTGGTCGTTATTGTACAAAAAGCTTACCGCTAAATAAGAGGGAATGGAAGGATGAATGAGCAAATGAATAAATGCTAAAGGCAAAGTATGAGTTCATTACTTATAAATATATGCATGCCCTTTCATATATTACTGTCAGGTGAAAGAATCTACTAGGAAGTCTCAAGGGAGGCTTCAACATCTGCATCTCAAGTCATAAGGTATCAATGACTTCTTCATCCCTAATGACTCTCTCCTCCATTTCACTGCAACCACACACTCCAATGGCCAGATCTTTATCCTTGTGGTCCCCCAAAGAGCCCCATCTCTGAAATTATAAAGTAATATATTCCATTCTCTGATTGCATTCATCTACTTCCAGCTCTTTTTATTTATCCCTAATACATCAACTCCTCAACCACGAGTCTTTCCCACTAATGCCAACTTTCTCCTGGCCTCCTTTTCACCCTCCTTCTCCACATTTCAGATTCCAGGACCCAATACCCTCTACCTGGTACATTAAATTCCATTGTTCACAGTCATATGGCAAAACCTCAAGCATGAATGAGCGAGGGACACAGCAGTAAACAAGGTAGGCAAGTTTCTGCCCCAACAGAGCTGACAGCCCATCAGGGCAAGCAGACGTAAGCATCTGGTTATAATCAATTATGACATGCCAGGTAAATCAGGAGGGAGAGGATGCTGTGGAAACTCTGAGCTGAGAGAGTCAAGGAAGATCTCCGCAGCCCGCCTGACCTGCCCCTGGGCTGGGGTGGTTGAGAGCTGCTGAAGAAAAGGGACCAGATGGACAGATCCTGGTTGGCAAAGCCAGTGCAGTCTTCCCACTCCCTAGACCATCCAGCTGTGCTTCCTGGGTCAATTCTCTCTCACATGCTCCAGAGTGACAGACTTACCCACTCTCCAGCTACCTCCTTATTTCTGCAGATAACTGCCTCCGCTGACAGAGGAAATAAGCCCTCTTAGAAGGAAACTCTTTTGGCAAACCTATAGCCTATCCACATAACTAACATTTCCTCTTTTCTTCTGATTTCCATAAGAAAGAAAAACTACCCTCTTCTTATCAATGGTCAGTCACTCTGCTTATTCTCCAGACTCCCGCTCTGCCCAAGCAACAGACCTCCTCCCAAGCTCCACCCTCAAACCCCCGAGAGCTTGACCCTTCTTTTAGTTCCTTCTCCTGGATCATTCCTATCCCCTCCCCCTTCTCTCTTACTGGCTCTTTCTCAGTGTTTATGCATTTACTTATTTAATGTTTCTGAAAGCTTTCTATGTGTCAACATGGTTCTAGGTTCTGTGAAATACAACAGTGAAGAACCTGGATAAAGTTCTAGCCCTCATGGAGCTTACTTTTTAGTGGGAGGAGCGACAGACAGTTAATGAAATCATGCAAGGTAAGTTCCTCCAGGGATAAAATACCTGGTCAGGGTAAAGTGTCAACAATGACCCAGATGGTCATGCTGCTGTTGCTTGTATGTGTTAGGAATGTTGTGTATGAAAGACAATGAGAAGAAACATAACTCTTACAGAAACAAGAAGGGGACAGGCATTAAAACAGAAGTCCTTGAAAGTCAGCAGCAGAGGTACTTCTTGTTGTGAGTGGTAAATATGGTCAGGCAGGCAGGCAAAAAGAAATAATGGGCAATGAGGATACAAGTGGAGGTAATGCAACATGACTTGTCTCATTAAGTAACTTGTTGTAGTTCAGTTGCTCAGTCGGGTCCAACTCTTTGCGACCCCATGGACTACAGCACACCAGGCTTTCCTGTCCTTTACCATCTCTATAGGAAGTAGTGAGTAGGAAACCAAGGCATAGTGAGCAGTAGAGAATTTAAAAGTTGGTCTCTTTCCGGTGGTGGGAGGGGGGTTCAGGGTTGGGAACTCATGTACACCTGTGGTGGATTCATGTCAATGTATGGCAAAACCAATACAGTATTGTAAAGTAAAAAAAATAAAATTTAAAATAAAAAAAATGTTTAAGGTGGGAAAAAAAGAAATCCAATTATTTTCTGTTGAGCAATTGTGATACAATGGTATAAAAAAGAATAATAGTTAAACAATCACAAGAGTTAAAAAAAAAAAAAGTTGGTCTCGTTATGCTGGTCTTTCTCCCTCAGTTCAGTTCAATTCAGTTCAGGCATTCAGTCGTGTCCAACTCCTTGCGACCCCATGAATTGCAGCATGCCAGGCCTCCCTGGCCATCACCAACTCCCGGAGTTCACTCAAACTCACGTCCATCTAGTCCCTGATGCCATCCAGCCATCTCATCCTCGGTCGTCCCCTTCTCCTCCTGACCCCAATCCCTCCCAGCATCAGAGTCTTTTACAATGAGTCAACTCTTCACATGAGGTGGCCAAAGTACTGGAGTTTCAGCTTTAGCATCATTCCTTCCAAAGAAATCCCAGGATTGATCTCCTTTAGAATGGACTGGTTGGATATCCTTGCAGTCCAAGGGACTCTCAAGAGTCTTCTCCAACACCACAGTTCAAAGGCATCAATTCTTCGGCGCTCAGCTTTCTTCACAGTCCAACTCTCACATCTATACATGACCACTGGAAAAACCATAGCCCTGACTAGACATACCTTTGTTGGCAAAGTAATATCTCTGCTTTTGAATATGCTATCTAGGTTGGTCATAAATTTTCTTCCAAAGAGTAAGCGTCTTTTAATTTCATGGCTGCAATCACCATCTGCAGTACCTTCCAAAGAAATCCCAGGGTTGATGTCCTTCAGAATGGACTGGTTGGATCTCCTTGCAGTCCAAGGGACTCTCAAGAGTCTTCTCCAACACCACAGTTCAAAAGCATCAATTCTTCGGTGCTCAGCCTTCTTCACAGTCCAACTTTCACATCCATACATGACCACAGGAAAAACCATAGCCTTGACTAGACGGACCTTAGTCAGCAAAGTAATGTCTCTGCTTTTGAATATACTATCCAGGTTGGCCATAACTTTTCTTCCAAGGAGTAAGCATCTTTTAATTTCATGGCTGCAGTCACCATCTGCAGTGATTTTAGAGCCCAAAAAAATAAAGTCTGACACTGTTTCCACTGTTTCCCCATCTATGTCCCATTTCAATCTATATGTCCATGAAAAGGAAGGAATAGCCTTGGGAGTGTTAAGTTAAAACTTGGGGCTTGAGTCCCAGCTAGTAGCTTAATTATCCTGGAGGTTCAAGACAGCTGATCGAAGCTCTCCTCCCTGCCTTCAAAAGCTTGCAGCTATTTCACACCTGATAGAAGATGCTTTAAAACTCTCTCTTGAGAGCAAATTAACTATTTTTACCAGCCATCAAGTGAAACAACTCTTGAATAGTAGAGGACATTTATGGATGTTCCAATCAAAGGATTATCAGATATCAAGTAGTGCTGATGGAAAATTCAGTCCTGACTATATACCCTTGTGAGATTCTTAACCCAGCTACCCTCCTGCCTACCCCGAGGGCTCTCTAACTTTCACTCTTGCCTAGAATCTTTGGAGCATTGAGTAAAACCTTGAGAGTGATTACCAAAAGATCCTCTGACCAATCCTGAGGAAACCTGGTACATTGATGGAAGCAGCTTTGTCTTAGATGGTAAAAGAAGGGCCAGATATTCTGTGGTTTCCAATTTTGAGACCTTAGAGTCTAAACTTTCACTTCCGGGTACTTCAGCCCAATTGGCTGAGCTAAAAGCTTTGACTCAAACTTTAGAGCTAGGAAAAGGAAAAACAGTAGCTATTTACACTGACTCCAAGTATGCCTTTGTCGTGCTACACACATATGCTGCTATTTGAAAAGAAAGAGGCCACTTGACCACCTGAAATTCTGCAGTCAAGTGTGATAATTAAATCTTTAGTTTCCTGGAGGCAGTCATCTGCCCGCTGAGTTTTAAGTCCCATATTATAGAGGCCACTATAAAGGGAATATGGAAATGGCACAAGGGAACCAGACAGCTGATCCGGCAGCTAAGAGAGCAGCAATACAGAACAATGACCTAACAGGAGTTGCTGCCTTAGTTCCACAGAGTAATATGCCAAAAATTCTTTCATATACTGAAGGTGAGGCTCTTCAAGCTAAGAGTGAGGGCTTTCAAGAGAAAGTATGTGATGATTCCAAAATTAAAGAATTCTTTTTTCTTCCTGGAAAACTCCAGTGGAATTTGGTTAATGGGCTTCCCTGGTGGTTCAGAGGGTAAAGCGTCTGCCTACATTGCAGGAGACCTGGGTTTGATTCCTGGATCAGGAAGATCCCCTGGAGAAGCAAATGGAAATACACCCCAGTACCCTTGCCTGGAAAATTCCATGGACCAAGAAGCCTGGTAGGCGACAGTCCATGGGGTCACAAAGAGTCAGCCAAGACTGAGTGACTTCACTTACTCATTGTGACATGATCCTCCAAAGATTACTGCAAAGGTTCTCTAGAGGAACAGGCATCTAAATGACTCTAAGGCAAGTGGTCTCTCTTGTTACACTTGCCAATTAAAGAACCCCAAAGTAGCTTGAAAACCCCAGCTGGCCCAGCACATCCAATCGCATGCAATCAACCCAGGAGTGGACTGGCAAATGGACTGCACCCAGATGACAGTTTCTCAAAAATAAAATATCTACTAGTCATGATCGATAACAGAATGGATTGAAGGCATTCCCTTCTGGACCAAGAAGGGCAAGGAGATGGTTTAAAAAGGAAAAAAAAAAAAAAATGTTTCATGTAATCATTCTCAGATTTGGCACGCCCAGGCAATTACAAAGTGATAGCAGAACCTCATTTACTTCTAAAGTCACCCAAGTGGTCTCTAAAGAATTAGGCATTACTTGTTACCTCGATTGTGCCTGAAGGCCTCAGTCTTCTGGAAAAATAGAAAGAGACAACACAGTTTGGCATGCCTGCTACAACAATACAGAGAAGACATAGGTCTTCTGACCGCTGAACAAGAAGTGACTTGAACATTCTTGAATGTTACATTTGTTTCTGGGTAAATACCTCTAATCAAGTTGAATACAGTCTCACAGCCCTCAAGAAAAATATTCAGATCCTATAGTATGTCAAATAATGAGCTAGGGAGTCCTCAGGGTGGTCGCAATCTCTCTTTGGGAGATCCTTCTCCTGCTTAGGGGTGATTTGGAGTTGGTGGCCTGCCTCTTTAGAAACCTATATGTACGACAGGAAGCAACAGTTAGAACTGGGCATGGAACAACAGACTGGATCCAAATAGGAAAAGGAACACGTCAAGGCTATATATTGTCACCCTGCTTATTTAACTTATAGGCAGAGTACATCATGCGAAATGCTGGGTTGGAAGAAGAACAAGCTGGAATCAAGATCACTGGGAGAAATATCAATAATCTCAGATATGCAGATGAAACCACCCTTATGGCAGAAAGTGAAGAGGAACTTAAAAGCCTCTTGATGAAAGTGAAAGAGGTGAGTGAAAAAGTTGGCTTAAAGCTCAACATTCAGAAAACGAAGATCATGGCATCCAGTCCCATCACTTCATGGGAAATAGATGGGGAAGCAGTGGAAACAGTGTCAGGCTTCATTTTGGGGGGGCTCCAAAATCACTGCAGATGGTGACTTCAGTCATGAAATTAAAAGACACTTACTCCTTGGAAGAAAAGTTATGACCAACCTAGATAGCATATTCAAAACCAGAGACATTGCCAACAAAGGCCCATCTAGTCAAGGCTATGGTTTTTCCAGTGGTCGTGTATGGATGTGAGAGTTGGACTGTAAAGAAAGCTGAGCACCAAATAATTGATGGATTTAAACTATGGTGTTGGAGAAGAAGTCCCTTAGACTGCAAGGAGATCCAACCAGTCTATCCTAAAAGAGATCAATCTTGGGTGTTCATTGGAAGGACTGATGCTAAACTGGAACTCTAATACTTTGGCCAGCTCATGCGAATAGTTGACTCATTGGGAAAAGGACCTGATGCTGGGAGGGATAGAGGGCAGGAGGAGAAGGGGACAACAGAGGATGAGATGGCTGGATGACATCATCGATGCAATAGACATGAGTTTTAGTGAACTCCAGGAGTTGGTGATGGACTGGGAGGCCTGGCGTGCTGGGATTCATGGGGAAGCAAAGAGTCGGACATGACTGAATGACTAAACTGAACTGAATGCCTCCAGTAACCCCTGTTATCATCATACTGATACTGATTATGATTTCTCCATATATTATCCATTGTTTAAGGCAGTTTGTCTCTACCCACATCAACAAGCTACAACATGCAGTACTAGTTCAGCAAAGATATATAAAACTACTCTCAACCATGGAAAATATCTATCATTCT
Organism: Oreotragus oreotragus; assembly: GCA_006410675.1. Classification (NCBI taxonomy): domain Eukaryota; kingdom Metazoa; phylum Chordata; class Mammalia; order Artiodactyla; family Bovidae; genus Oreotragus; species Oreotragus oreotragus. Next base: position 484,804 of record SJYX01016446.1, on the reverse strand, counting down.
TCCTTAGATGGACACCACTATAAGGGCTCTGAGGCTTGAGACTAGCAAGAAGGGGAGGCCCAATGCCCCTCACCATCCAAGCTCAGCAGGAAGTAACGTGAGAGACCACAATCTCCCTTTTCCCAAAGAATCAGACCTCTCATCTATTGAGCAGGGATTTTTAGATAGTTAGAACAGCATTCAGGTATGACCTAAATTAAATCCCTTATGATTATACAGTGGAAATGAGAAATAGATTTAAGGGCCACGACTAAACTGAACTGAACGACATTTTTTAAATATTGTAAATATTCTTTGCCATCCCATCCCTAAAGATGATTATAATAAAAGAGTTTCAATTAATTAGAGAGTATGCACATTGTTCAAATCATATTTCATCTGGTTTCTTTTATTTTAAGGAAGTATTACCTTTCCTGGGTTCTGTAAAATAGGGAAGCTACAGAGTTACAAACCCATTCTGTGCTAAATAGGATAAGCATGCTGTTTGGGAAAAACAGTGATTCCATTTTGTGGGTGATTTAATTAACAACTGAATTTGTAGCTTCAGTTTAAACAAAATAGAAATCCTAGTTGTTAACCAAAACAACTCTAAACCTTGAGTTTTAAAATGTCACAGTTTGGGAATCTTAGTTCTCTGTTTCCCTTCTTTCTTTCATCTCTATGCAAAGAGCCCAGAAGGTCACGAAACTTAGAAGAGACCTCAAAATCAAGGCTGAACATCTGGATTCAAATTGCAGAGGAGGAAAAGGAACATTTTAGAGAACTGTGGTGGATATGACTGTTGTTATTGCTTTAAATCAGTTTGAGCCCATGGTGCATTTTAAGTAAGTCATTTGCCTGGTTTGTGTTATTTTTTATAAATAAACATAAAACTATAATCTTAAATGCATGGTGAGAATACAGATAATTGCTTTTACTTTTATAATTGGGAGTCAGCTGTGTCTCAGAACACAGTGAGTCTGAAAACCAGCCGCTCTGGGGATGACACACTGTATACATTTAAAATAACACGGGAGTAGGACTTCCTCAGTAAAACAATGGACCTGTGGTCACTGCACTGTGTTTGGAAGTTTCTGTTTTATGTTTCTAGAGTTCCCAGCAGTACGGACAAAGATATTCATGTTTTTAAAAAAATGCTCTTGTCGCTGCTGTTCAGTCATTAAGTCGTGTCCAGCTCTTTGCGACCCCATGGACTGCAGCACCCCAGGCTTCCCTGTCCCTCCCCATCTCCTGGCGTTTGCTCAGATTCATGTTCATTGAGTCCGTGATGCTATCTAACCATCTCATCCTCTGCCTCCCTTTACTCCTTTGGCCTTCAGTCTTTCCCGGCATCAGGGTCTTTTCCAATGAGTCAGCTCTTCACATCAGGTGGCCAAAGTACTGGAGCTTCAGCTTCAGCATCAGTCCTTCCAGTGAATATTCAGGGTTGAATTTCCTTTAGGATTGACTGGTTTGATCCTCAATTATTTTGTTACTAAATTAAAAACTGAAGTATCCCCAAACTATCCAACTCCACATTCACACACACAAATTATGGCATCATAGTTGAAAGCTTCTAAGTTTAATTACTGTGCCAATATTAAGATGATAATACACCCCATTCTGTATTACTCAAAGACTAATTTTCTAGGCCAGGCACTTAAGCTTGTCCCTATTTCCTTGGTTTTCTGCCATTTGGCTATTTTAAGGTTCATTAGCCTCTTCACACTCAGGGCAGAGAAAATAAAAGAAGATGAAACTCAAACCAACAAACTTAAACTTTTCACATGATCTAGTATAAATGGTGGGAGGAGAGAGGAGAGGTAGTTAACATGACAATCAAGGTTCTCCGTATATTCATTTATTCACAGTGTTCTCTTTCTCCAGTGATAAGCTGACCAGATATCTCGAATTAAGCAAAATAACACTTGATTTTGACTCCTTTTTTTTTTTTTGACTCTTTGACCTTCCTATTCTTACACTTTATTGATTAATTTTGTACCGCGGATGCCAGTTCTTCCTCCCTTTGTCCTTTCTTCTCCTTTTCCTTTCTCACTGTCAGCAGGAGCTACATTTATTTACTAAATGGCACTCCTTTACTTTTGACATTGAAGGGAATCCCTAAGAGTTCCAAGGCTTTCCCATCACACTTTTAACTCAACTAACTTTGTGAAGCTAGCCCCTATATAACCTAAATGCCCATACTTAGAACAGTGGCTGGAAATACTATGATATACCTATGCTTATATGCTAGCCCTAGCAGAGAATGAGAGGCAGCTCTTTAACCCTTCCCTGGATTGCAACTTTTATCATGTCTTCAATACCTTATCTGAAGTTTTGGCACTTTAGCTATTCATGTAGATATTTAAGATGACCTATTATCCAACTCTCCCTTAACCCCCTTCCCACTGTATATATACTTTTGCAAATGACAAAATCTTCAGCCAATTGAATACAAACCAAAGCATTCATTCTTTCAGTCCTGCCTCCCCACAATTGGTTGTTCACCAGCCAAAGGCAAAACAGTTTCGTGAGGCTCAAATTGTCGAGAATTTAATCAAAAGCTTAGACCACAGAGAGGATGGATCCCCAGAGAATAATATGCCAATGAACAAGATCCCCCAAACTCATCAAATTCATCTTCCATTAGCTCTATGTAGGCACCAAGACCTCTGTTAAACCTGCAATTTTCTGTCCAATGTGAGGAACCACAGTCTGCTAAACAGCCCAAAACTTGAAGGGTAATGACCTGCTCTTCTCCACACCTCTAAATTCTAAAGGTATATCATAGTTTCAGGATAACGAGGGAAGAGTAAGAGAATTCATGTTACAGGTAACATGCTCATATACTTATGGTTTATTCTAGTCTGGTCTATGTGACGTGATATGATGATTCACATAGCTATATATCCATATCTATATCTCACAGAGACTAAGTGGTTTAAGGGCATCATCTCTAATCATCACAGCAACCCTGAGATAGGTACTATTAATATCTATCACACATAAAAAACTGAAGCTCCACTTAACAAGGAAATGACAGAACTGGCTTCAAATCCAAATTGTCTGACTCCAGAGTCCATGCTCACTCTATTACATTATTATTACACAGCCCAACCCTAGGCTTCTTGCCCACTTACCTAATCTTATTCTCCCACTTTTCCCATACCTCAAGCTGTCACCAGCCAAATCTTGTTAGAGTCAGTCTATAAACAAACCCTCATTTCTGTGTAACTGATCACTTAAGACCACTCTAACTTCACCCTGACCTGCCTCTTGAGAAACCTATATGCAGATCAGAGATCAAATTGCCAGCATCTGCTGGATCATGGAAAAAGCAAGAGAGTTCCAGAAAAAAATCTATTTCTGCTTTATTGAAAAACAGTGTCAGACTTCATTTTGGGGGGGCTCCAAAATCACTGCAGATGGTGACTGCAGCATGAAATTAAAAGACGCTTAGTCCTTGGAAGGAAAGCTATGATCAAACTAGATAGCAGATTCAAAAGCAGAGACAGTACTTTGCCAACTAAGGTCCGTCTAGTCAAGGCTATGGTTTTACCAGTAGTTATGTATGGACGTGAGAGTTGGACTATGAAAAAGGCTGAGCGCCTAAGAATTGATGCTTTTGAACTGTGGTTTTGAAGAAGACTCTTGAGAGTCCCTTGGACCTGTCTCTTATACACATCTAGATGTGTATAAGAGACAGCTCCAAGTATGATATGTATGGACGTGAGAGTTGGACTATGAAAAAGGCTGAGCGCCTAAGAATTGATGCTTTTGAACTGTGGTTTTGAAGAAGACTCTTGAGAGTCCCTTGGACTGCAAGGAGATCCAACCAGGCCATTCTGAAGAAGATCAGCCCCAGGATTTCTTTGGAGGGAATGATGCTAAAGCTGAAACTCCAGTACTTTGGCCACCTCATGTGAAGAGTTAACTCATTGGAAAAGACTTTGGTGCTGGGAGGGATTGGGGGCAGGAGGAGAAGGGGCCGGCCGAGGATGAGATGGCTGGATGGCATCACTGACTCGATGGACATGAATCTGTGTGAACTCCAGGAGTTGGTGATGGACAGGGAAGCTTGGCTTACTGCGTTTCATGGGGTTGCACAGAGTTGGACACGACTGAGCTACTGAACTGAACTGAACTGAACTGAGAATAGCAAAAAGAGTCCAAAATGGTGGTGGCTAAAAGACAAAAAAGGGGAAAGTCTGTTATAAAGGAACAGAGGAAAAATCTACGGGCCAGAGTGAGAACATCAGGTGAAACAATCATTCCCTCTTTCTGGTTTGCCCTAACTTATACAGAGAAGGCTTTCAGGTAATAGACAAAGTGTATAAAAACATAGAGCTTAGATGGGTTATGGACTCTCCTTGAGTTTGGCCCACCCTCATGCCTCGAGGATATACTATCCTTCATTTACTGAATACAACTCTGACCTGTAATCTAGCTGTAACACTGGCTGTGGAAATTACATACTCTTCTGACATAGCTATCTGCCCACCTACTTACTTGCCAATCATATCTATCTATTTATCTACTTTTCCACCATTCATCTTTCTACCTATGTTTGCTTTACTCACTTAACCCAATGAAAGTGCTCATGTCACTCTTGGATGACATGGAATAATTTCCTAGTTTGGAAGTAAATGGTGGCTTTTACCAGCTGAACCACAATGACACCGGAATTCTTGGCCTCCAGAGCAGAAGGATTCAATATGGGGTCAGTGATAAGGCTTGATCACTTAGTGTTTTTTCTGTAGCAAAAATTTTTTAAAGTGTAAAAGAGATGGTTTAAACTTCAGACATAGACATCAGAAGGGGAGAGAAAGAGTTTCCCCTTGCTATGTTTTAGTAAGGAATTACATACATATTAGTAATTTACTAATTATAGAATGTAAACACCTCAAAACTGAGAGAGTTGCACCAGGCCCCTCACCCACAAAATGCATTTTGAAATAAGACTGGTACAAGGTGTGCCGTCCTGGGCTATGCAATAATTGACATGAATCTCAAAGAAAAGTAGATTTCCAAGCAAATACATAGCTTATTAACATACCTTAAGAAAATATTTCCATAAGAAAAACATGGTTAGCTCCAGTTTTGAGATAAGGTTAAGCTCATGTGGAACTGGGTGTTGCCATGACAACATAGTATTGGAAGAGAAAAGAAAAAAAAAAAGAAGAAGAAGTCTGCCACTTTCAATTTATCTCCTCCTTCTACTTGGAGACTTCTAGCCTCCCTACAGAGGCTATTAACAATCTCATTCCCCCTTTTCTTTTAGGAGAGTTATATTGTCAAGGGAAAGGGGTTGCATTTTCACTCCATATCTACTTCAGAGCTGGTAAGGGGTACTGTCCTTAAACTGTTGAGGCCACTTGAGGACTTCCAGGAGAGGAATAATATATGGACCTATTCTCCTAACCCTAAAATTGAGGGTCTGTGATCCATGGGCCACAAGTCATAGTTGGAGGAGACTGTGGCACTGTTTGGGTTTTGAACAACAATCTGTAACTTAAAAGCCTTCATATGAATAAAAACAAATCCATCTACACAGTTATAGAAGTGGGGAGCAAACAGTAAAACAGAACCATCAGCAAAGTTAAACATCCATAGTTAAGGTATAAAGTGTTATACCAATCAGTTCTAGGACTGGTAGATGTTATCAGGCTAACAGGAGACATCACATGTTATTGTTGTTGGTAATAGTATTCGCAGACTTGGAGAAGCCCTTTCCCTGAAGTGGAGACACCCACCACAGAAAACCTTCCACTAATTCGGGGGGTGGGAGNAAATTATCAGTGGTGGATTTTAACCCTTTCTTAACCTTGGGTTTCAGTGGATACTGCTTTTGATGTGGAAATAGATGTGGGTCTTGAGCCTAATAACAGGAATGGCATTCTGTGCTTGACACACAGTTTTTCCATCAGCCCACATTCTAAGAATTACATTTTGTTCATTTAATGGAGACAAAGAAAGGGTTCCATATTCATGAAAAGAAACATGGACCTTGTTCAGTATATCCCTCCCAAATGGGTTGAGGGAAACTCTGGCAAAATCAGAAACTCATGTAAAAACAGTAGAGTCCCAGTTGCAACTTAGAGGACAACTGAAATAATAGTGTTTGTTTCATCCAGGCATTTCCATCATGGAAGTGGATGGGGGTAAAAGTGGGCCAGGAGCTTCAATAAGCATAGAATATGTTTCCCTGGTGTCTAACAGCAAACTAACTGATTAGCCCCCAGACTTGTCAATACCTGGAGTTCCTCAGATGTGATTAGGACAGAGCTTTTGTGTGGACCCCCAAGCATTTTAGTCCTGATTGTCTTGACCACTAGGGCTTATACCACTGAGGGCAGTATCTTCTCCAGTGTGGTCCTTTGCAGAGTGGACATGGAGCCAAGGGCAGCTTAGATGCCTGAGAATAACCCTGCTGGAGGTGTCCCCACTTTTCATGGTAATAGCAAGTCTGCCCCTTTTCACCTGGGTCACTCTGGGCATTTTTTCTCCAGCTATTTCAGAGTGGATCTGAAAGCCATGACTGGAGCTTCAGTATTTCCTGTCATTTTTCTGCCTCTTCTCCTCCCTCTGCCATAATAAACTGGCTGAGCCATTTACAACAGGTTTTCTAGACTGATTTGGTCCAAAAACCTGTTTTAGTAGCTTATGGCAGATATCTGAAAGTGACTGAAAGAGAAATCTATATTTTAATATCATCCCTCCTTCTGCACTTTCAGGATCAATCTCAGTGAATCTGTGAAGGGCTTCTCACAGTCTATCTAGAAATTTACCAGGAGCTTCCTTCTTTCCCTATTTTATGTTTGTCAACTTGGCATATTTTCAAGTCTTGTCATGTACCCGCTTGAATCCTGACAAAGTGACTCTGATCCTGTATTCCTTTAGCCATGTTATAGTCCCAGCCTGACTCTGCTGCGGGGACCTGTCTCTTATACACATCTGGTGGGGGGTTGCTGTAAGCACTCCACAGATCAAGCATTTTGACTTTTTGTGGAATGTGGAGTAGGGATGAGCCCAGGACAGTACAGCACTTTCTTAAGGGTCAAACAGCAGTTTCAGGATTTTTGGAATCAGCAAAAGCAGGCTCACATAGATTACTAGGCCCATCTAGAAAGTGAAAACTAAAAGCATAGAAAAAAGACATAAAACTGACATCACTTAGTCTGGGTCAGGAAGTGAAAGTGAAAGTCGCTCAGTTATGTGTGACNCAGGACAGTACAGCACTTTCTTAAGGGTCAAACAGCAGTTTCAGGATTTTTGGAATCAGCAAAAGCAGGCTCACATAGATTACTAGGCCCATCTAGAAAGTGAAAACTAAAAGCATAGAAAAAAGACATAAAACTGACATCACTTAGTCTGGGTCAGGAAGTGAAAGTGAAAGTCGCTCAGTTATGTGTGACTCTTTGCATCCCCATTGACTATACAGTCTATGGAATTCTCCAGGCCAGAAATCTGGAGGGGGAAGCCTTTCCCTTTTCCAGGGATCTTCCCAACCCAGAGATCTAACCCAGGTCTCCAGTATTGAAGGAGGATTATATACCAGCTGAGCCACTAGGGAATCCCCAGATCAGGATGCACCCACAGATCTATTCCTGGAACCTAAAGAGCTGTGGAAGAAGAAAGAATAACCTGGTAAGGACCTTCCCAGAGGGGATCAAGAGATTACCCCCAGATCCCAATTTCTTTATCAGGGCCTCAGTTCCTAGCTTGAACAGCATTTTGTTTGACTCAGAGGCTGGGTCAGAAGTCACTTCCCAGAGTTCCTGTAATGTCTGTTGAAAAACTTAAAGTTGAGTTACATAGTTAGTTAATTCTAACGCCTTAGGGAAACTCTGGTGTAAGCCTTTAGGAATTTTTCATTGAGCATTTTCAGGAATCATTAATCACCTGTCCTCAGACTCTAACCATCCTTTATCAATAATCTTTTTTCCTCTTTTTCATCTCTTTCTAATTCTTCCTCAGTATAGTGCATTTTTGTACTGTTCAACAAGACATGTCCAGATCGAAGGCATATGTAGTGAAGGGGTTTGTAAGTGAAAGTGAAAGTGAAGTTGCTCAGTCGTGTCCAACTCTTTGCGACCCCGTGGACTGTAGCCTACCAGGCTTCTCTGTCCATGGGATTCTCTAGGCAAGAATACTGGAGTGGGTTACCATTTCCTTCTCCAGGGCATCTTCCCGACCCAGGGATCGAACCCAGGTCTCGCGCATCGGAGGCAGACGCTTTAACCTCTGAGCCACCAGGGAAGCCCCAAAGTGTCTCTTTTCTGGCTTGACAGCCAGCCAGCTGATTACCCTGGGCTAGTTTACTCCCATCCTTATTTTTCCAATGTACAATAGCTACTATTTTTAGGGAAATACATAGCCATCAAGTCTTTCACTCTCTTTGAAATGTTTACTAGGCTTTCCTGTTGCAGGTTTTTTGTTTTTTTTTTTAATTTAAAAAATTTTTATTTTTAATTGAAGGATAATTGCGTTAGAGAATTTTGTTGTTTTCTATAATTGCTTTACAGAATTTTGCTGTCTTCTGTCAAATCTCGACATGAATCAACCATAGGTATACATAGATGCCCTCCCTTTTGAACCTCCTTCCCATCTCCCTCCTCATCCCACCTTTCTAGATTGATACAATGGGGTCTTTACATATTGCAGCATGAGCATGTGAAGGCAAATAAGCATATTTAGAGTCAGTGTAGATATTTACTCACTGGTCTTTACTTAACTATAGAGCTCAAGTCAGAGTTACAAGCTCTGTTAGCTGAACATTGGTTCCCAGGGTGGAGAGACTTTGTTTCTGAAACCTGTCCAACCATCACCACAGTGTAACTTGCTTTCTGCTTCCCATCCCGAACAAAAGAACCACCATCTATAAATATTTCCATGTCAGAATTGTCTAATGGAGTATCCATTAAATCTTTTTGAGCTATAAAGTTTACGTTTAAGGTTAGAAATTGGGAATGAGCGTGAGCTGGTGTTTCACTTTTTAGGAAAAGTGGCAGGATTTATGTTTCACTGATGGCTGATATTTAAGAAGCTGACTGTCTGTCATCCAAATATTAACCTTACACTCTATGTTTCCACTCACATCATGGGAAGTCAGTACAGTAAGATTTTGCCCATTAGTAAACTTAAAAGCTTCAGGCACTAGCTAAATAACAGTAACAATTACCCTTAAGCAATGTGGCCCAACTTGAATCACTGTATGTCATAACTCCCAAGGCCATGCCTTTTTTTTTTTCAGTAACAAATAGATTAAACTCTGATCCTGTGGAAAAGCTCATAGTGGGAGCTTTCAGGGGAACAGTTTGAAGAGCATTAAAATTCTTTGATTCTCTGGAGGCCAAACCAGCTTGACGGTTTGGGCTTGTTAAGTTTTAGTCATAAATTTATATAGAGGCTGGGCAAGTTCCCCATAACCCTAAATCCAAATGTGAGAGTAGCTTGTGATTCCAAAAAATCCTCTCATTGTCTTAAAGTCATAAGTAGGTGATGATTTAGTTTAGGTTTAATTCTCTTGGGGCCTATGGCCCTCATCCCTTCTAGAAAAGAAAGCATCTTTCAAATCAAAGCATCTTTCAAATCAAATTTGGCTCATTCAGGAATTTCAGACAATAAAGCCTAAGGATTAGGCACCGTGGGGTGTAAAGGAGCCACAGTCTCATTTATTATTCATAAACCTTGAACTAGTCTCTTTATTACTTGATTTCTTCACATTCCAAGTAGGAGTGTTGTATGGACTGTTATAGGGAATTAATAGCCTCTGCTCCTTTAAATTATCAGTGGTGGATTTTAACCCTTTCTTAACCTTGGGTTTCAGTGGATACTGCTTTTGATGTGGAAATAGATGTGGGTCTTGAGCCTAATAACAGGAATGTCATTCTGTGCTTGACACACAGTTTTTCCATCAGCCCACATTCTAAGAATTACATTTTGTTCATTTAATGGAGACAAAGAAAGGGTTCCATATTCATGAAAAGAAACATGGACCTTGTTCAGTATATCCCTCCCAAATGGGTTGAGGGAAACTCTGGCAAAATCAGAAACTCATGTAAAAACAGTAGAGTCCCAGTTGCAACTTAGAGGACAACTGAAATAATAGTGTTTGTTTCATCCAGGCATTTCCATCATGGAAGTGGATGGGGGTAAAAGTGGGCCAGGAGCTTCAATAAGCATAGAATATGTTTCCCTGGTGTCTAACAGCAAACTAACTGATTAGCCCCCAGACTTGTCAATACCTGGAGTTCCTCAGATGTGATTAGGACAGAGCTTTTGTGTGGACCCCCAAGCATTTTAGTCCTGATTGTCTTGACCACTAGGGCTTATACCACTGAGGGCAGTATCTTCTCCAGTGTGGTCCTTTGCAGAGTGGACATGGAGCCAAGGGCAGCTTAGATGCCTGAGAATAACCCTGCTGGAGGTGTCCCCACTTTTCATGGTAATAGCAAGTCTGCCCCTTTTCACCTGGGTCACTCTGGGCATTTTTTCTCCAGCTATTTCAGAGTGGATCTGAAAGCCATGACTGGAGCTTCAGTATTTCCTGTCATTTTTCTGCCTCTTCTCCTCCCTCTGCCATAATAAACTGGCTGAGCCATTTACAACAGGTTTTCTAGACTGATTTGGTCCAAAAACCTGTTTTAGTAGCTTATGGCAGATATCTGAAAGTGACTGAAAGAGAAATCTATATTTTAATATCATCCCTCCTTCTGCACTTTCAGGATCAATCTCAGTGAATCTGTGAAGGGCTTCTCACAGTCTATCTAGAAATTTACCAGGAGCTTCCTTCTTTCCCTATTTTATGTTTGTCAACTTGGCATATTTTCAAGTCTTGTCATGTACCCGCTTGAATCCTGACAAAGTGACTCTGATCCTGTATTCCTTTAGCCATGTTATAGTCCCAGCCTGACTCTGCTGCGGGGACTGTCTGATTCCCAGTAGGGAAGGAGGCTATCTTGCCCTCCCCCTTTTCTACTGATTCATTACCAAGCCATTCATATCCATAGGGAAAAATTTTCCTCAAAACTTGAGTTTTTGAGTTAGGAGTTAGTGACTGTCACAGAATACATTATATATCTCTCTAAATAAGGTTAAGCTTTGGGGATTGAATTTATCCAAGTTTCTCAAAATGCATTTTAAAGAGGTGGTTCTGGAACTGCTAACTCTAAACTTTAAGAAACAAAAAAGTGGCGCCTAGTGCCCTTTTCTACCAGAAGCTGCCCTCGTTGCTCTAAATGGAGGTGGAGACCGATTTTCAACTGACTCTTTTCTTCCCTGGTCAGTCTTAGTCTGTCCCTTACCAACAAAGGCACCCTACTCGTCCCTCCCTGTTCTACCACCTACTGAGATGGGGTGGAGATGCACCAGGGGTATACCTGAAGGCATCCCAGAGTGATGTCTAATTCCTCACCATTATGACTTTGGCTTGATTTTTGCTCCTCCTGTGATGTCATCTGGAATGAAGGAGAATAGCCTTCTGCAGGGCCTCCCACACTAAGACTATTCGGGAAGCATCTGTCTTCCATATGCCTGTGTATATTCTGAACACAGGTCTGACCACAGTAAAATTGTAAGCCTTAAAGGGATGAACAACAACAAAGGTTTCATTTCTGAGTATCACCACAGCAGTATATGTGATAGCAAAGAGGTGAATAAGGTCCCACCAGCAAGGAAAAAGTAATTTTTGCCTTTAGCTATTAGGGCCAATTCTTCAAGTTCATCCCATAGTTTCCACAGAAAGAATATCCAAGGAATTGAGACAAAAAAACACCAGAGAGACTCATCTGGCTCTCTAAGAGCTAGGGTTACCAGAGGGAGAAGCATGTTGCACTTCCCATCTGACTAGATCCTGGAATTATCAATCTACATCCTCAAAAACCTCCTGGTCACCAGCAGTGCTTCTATCCACATAGATCGGAGAGAGCCATGACAAATCATCACTTTCAGGTAGCTGATCCCTGAAGCAGGCAGGCAAGAGAGCAACCTCTAGCCTGAGAGATGTTCCTAGAGCTAGAGCTCCACTCACTCCTGAATGTGCTTTTGTAACTTTTGGCTCTTAGAAAGGCTAGGCACTTCCAAACTTGGAGTCTCAGTAAAAGTACATACTAACAGCATGGATTCTAACTACCTTGAAAGTTAATAATTCAACAGATTGGGTTAGTGATTATAATTCCCTAGGCAGTTATGAAATGGTCAGGGAGAGTAGAAAGTTTGACCAAGAAAGGAGAGTTTTGTCCAAAAGCTTTGTCGATCTCTTGTTGCTCCCCTGGAGCAGATGTTGGGTGCCTTTTGACATTAGCAGGTCGGTATAACCCTTTGACAGGGTTTCTGCTATAAGCTGTATAAAGTTGCCATGGAGCCACAGAAAAGGACACAACGCTTGCTTCACACTTTTCAAACTTCCAATCTATCACTCACACAGGCACACTGTAGAGTTAATAAAAGAAAAATGAACGAAAGAAAGTGAAGCTGCTCAGTCGTGTCTCTTTGCAACCTCATGGATTGTACCCTACCAGGTTCCTCTGTCCATGGGATTTTCTAGGCAAGAATACCCAAGTGGATTACCATTTCCTTCTCCAGGAGATTTTCCTGACCTAGGGATTGAACCTGGGCCTCCCACATAGTAGGCAGACACTTTACCCTCTGAGCCAACAGGGAAGAGAAGACAGAGTTAATAAAGTAAAGCAGAAAACTTGTTTACTAGGACAACAAAAGAAGTAGACCTCTGGACATCTTTACCTTGTTCTAAAGAATCCTGTATCAGACCCAAAGCTGAAAGCTTGCTGCTAAAAGCTGTGAACAATGCTAGGATTCATGACCTGTGGAGGAGAGAAGTCCAATCCAGGGCCAATGACAGGCTTGATCACGTAGAGCTTTTTGTGTAGCAAAGTTTTATTAGCGTCTAAAAGAGATAGTGAAAGCTTCAGACATAGACATCAGAAAGTGACAGAGAAAGTGCCCCAGTGCTAGTTTTTAGCAAGGAGTTTTATACCTATTAGCAAGACGCTAATTAGAGAAAGGAAGCACCTCAAAACTGAGAGAGAGTTGCACCAGGCCCCTCACTCACAGCATGCATTTGAAAGAGCAATGGCAGAAGGTGAGTCATCCTGAGTCATAAAACAATTGATATGAATCTTGAAGAAAGACATATTTCCAAGCAAATGCATAGTTCATTGACATAACTCAAGAAAATATTTCCTTAAAAAAGAAAAATATTGTTTAGCTCCAGGTTTGAGATAAAGTTAAGTTCAGGTGGTGCCATGACAACACAGGATTAGAAGGGGAAAAAAAAAAGAAAGAAAGAAAGAAAGAAATGTCAACCACTTTCAGTTTATTTCCTCCTGCCACACTTGGGGATTTCTGGCCTGTCTACTGACGCTATTAACACTTTCAAATGGGAGTTGGTCTTCCATAAGTCCTCTTTAATTTCAACATGCTTTCAGTTAAGGACCCTTTCCCATTCAAAACAACAACAACAACAACAACAACACAACAACATCATTTTGGGTCTGCAAGACTATCAGTTAAACGCAGTGTATCAGTTAAGTACAATTGAGCACACTACAGTTTTTGTAACTTTCCAATTTCGTGCTCACTATTCAACAGCAAACATTACCAGAAATAAATCACTCTCTATCTCTCTCCTCACCACATCTTTGATTTTTATGGTAAAGCATACTAAATGCATTTTATGATATAAAATATTTTATGAATTTAATTCATAAAACATTTACAAATAGATAAATATAAATTTACTTCTAGCAAGCTTCTTCTTAAAGTTTTTTTTTTTTTTTCTTCATAGAATTAACATCAGAGTAGTTCTCAGCACTCTTAGATTTCTCCACCTCATGGTTAGAGATTGTCTTAGAATAAAATTATCTGTTGCAGAAGCATGAGCCTATAGTCAAGTATTAACTTGTTTTAGAGCCAGCACACAAGTATTTTTCAATTAGATTAAAATAAAAATTAAGTCTGTCATAGAACTGTTGCATAAATAGTTTATTCACTGAAGTACATTTTATTTATGCTATATATTCATAAGCAAAACCTAGATTTACTCTGTTAGAGTTGTATGTGTATTCATGTAGACATTGAGAAAATGTCATACATACAGCCACACTGATATATAAGTTTTCTGTGAACTTGATATATTGAAAGTATATCTGTGAATTTAGAATTTTTTTTTTTTTTCAGGAGTGGGATATAGGGTAGTAGATCTAGTTTACACTAAAATAACCCAATCTGTGAGGGTCAGTTCAGTTCAGTCACTCAGAGATTTCAGGCTCTTTGTGACATCATGATCTGTGCATGCCAGGCTTTCCTGTCCATCACCAAAACCTGGAGCTCATTCAAACTCCTGTTCATCAAGCCAGTGATACCATCTGAAAATCTCATCCTCTGTCATCCCCTTCTCCTCTTGCCTTCAGTCTTTCCCAGCATCAGGGTCTTCTCTAATGAGTCAGCTCTTCACAACAGGTGGCCAAAGTTTTGGAGCTTTAGCTTCGGCATCAGTCCTTCCAATGAATATTTCCTGTAGGATTGACTGGTTTTATCTCCTTTCAGTCCAAGGGACTCTCAAGAGTCTCCTCCAGCACCACAGTTTAAAAGCATCAGTTCTTCAGTGCTCAGCTTTCTTTGTGGTATAACACTCACATCCATACATGACTACTAGAAAGACCACAGCTTTTACTATATGGGCATTTGGTGGCAAAGTAATACCTCTGCTTTTTAATATGCTGTCTAGGTTGGTCATAGCTTTTCTTCCAAGGAGCAACAATATTTTAATTTCATGGCTGCAGTTATCATCTGCAGTGATTTTGGAGGCCAAGAAAGTAAAGTGTATCACTGTTTCCATTGTCCCCCTATCTAGTTGCCATGAAATGATGGGACTGAATGCTATGATTTTCATTTTTTAAATGTTGAGTTTTAAGGCAGCTGTTTCACTCTCTTCTTTCACTTTCATCAGGAAGCTCTTTAGTCCCTCTTCAGTTTCTGCCATATCTGAAGTTATTGATATTTCTCCTGGCAATCTTGATTCCAGCTTGTGCTTCATCCAGCCTGGCATTTCATATGATGTACTCTGCATATAAGTTAAATAAGTAAGATGACAATATACAGCCTTGACATACTCCTTTCCCAATTTTCAATGAGCCCGCTGTTTCATGTACAGTTCTAACTGTTGCTTCTTGACCTGCATATAGATGTCTCAGGAGGGAGGTAAGGCCATCTGGTATTTCCATCTCTAAGAATTTTCCAGTTTGTTGTGACACACACAGTCAAAGGCTTTAACATAGTCAATGAAGTAGAAGTAGATGTTGTTCTGGAATTTTCTTGATTTTTCTGTGACCCAATGGATGATGGCTCTTTGATCTCTGTTTCCTCTTCCTTTTCTAAATCCAGCTCAAACATCTGTAAGTTCTAGGTTCACATATTTTTGAAGGCTAGCTTGGAGAACTTTGAGATTTTCTTTGCTTGTGTGTGAGATGAGTGAAGTTGTGCATTAGTTTGAACATTCTTTGGCATTGCATTGCTTTAGGATTGGAATAAAAACTGATCTTTTTCAGTACTCTAACCATTGTTGAGTTTTACAAACTTGCTGGCATATTCAGTGTAGCACTTTCAAAACATCACATTTTAGGATTTGAAATAACTCAACTGTAATTCGTTCACCTCCAGTCTTTTTGCTCATAGTGTTGCTTCCTAAGTCCCACTCGACTTTACACTCCAAGATTTCTGGCTCTACGTGAGTGGTCACTCTATCATGGTTAACTGGGGTTGCCACCTAATAAGTTCCACAGGCTAATTAGCCAGAAACTACTTCATATACTGAAGGTGAGACTTTAAAGATAAGGGTGAGAGCTGTCAAGAAGATCATATGGGGTGATTCTAAAAAGAGGGACTCCTTTTTCTGCCTGGGAACCTCCAGTGCAAGTTGGTTAACTCCTTGCACGCCACCACTCATTTAGGGAAGAAGGCCTTCCAAAAATTACTAGAAAGATCCTTCAGAGGAACAGGCCTCTAAACGACTATAAGGCAAGTGGTCTCTCTTGTCCCACTTGCCAATTAAACAATCTCCAAAGAACTCAAAGACCCCAGCTGGCCCAGCCCATCCAACAGTGTGGGACCTACCCAGGAGAGGATTGGCAGATGGACTTCACACAGATGCCAGTTTTTCAAAGGTATAAATACCTACAAGTCATGATAGATACATTCACAGGACAGAATGAAAGTTTTCCTACCCAGACTGAGAAGGCTGAGGAGGTATTTAAAAACAACAACAACAACAACAAACTCTCCATGAAATCATTCCATGATTTGGTCTGCCCAGGTCATTACAAAGTGACAATGGGACACAATTTACTTCTAAGATTACCCAAGGAGTCTCTAAAGCATTGGTCATTACTTATTACCTCCATTATGCCTGGAGTCCTCAGTCTTCAGGAAAAATAGAAATAGCCAACCAATTTTTAAAATCAGTGATAAAAAGATAACCCAGGAAACCTCCCTTGGATGGAACGAGGCTTTACCAACAGCTCTCCTCCAGATCCATATTGGCCCTATCGAACAGGCTGGTCTTAGTTCTTTTGAGACATTATATGGGAAACCATTTGTTTATGTCAAGGATCTCTTCCTAGATGCAGAGACTCAGATCCTCTGGTCTTATACTATGGACACTGGGCAATCCCAACAAGATATACATTTGTTGGGTGTGAACCAGAACTCAAAAAATTCTAAAGAGCCACCACTATATTCTTTATGGACTCAAGTCCTAATTAAAATCTGGAAATATGGGTCCCCAAATACTCAACTCCAGTCCATATGGAAGGGCCCCTACCCTCTAATATTTTCTATCCCCACGACAGTCAAGGTACCAGGGCACCTCTCCTGGATTCACTACTCACGAGTCAAGTCGTGGAGGAAAACAAAAGAGGACACTCAATACACCTTTGAGCCCCTGGGAGACCATTCTAGTGAATACACACAAAATTAAGATTCTGGAGATAGGATTTCTCAGGATAGCTCTAAAAAGAGTCAACACAACTTGTCAAGGGTTGTACTCCAAAATAGACAGGAGATAGATCTCTTGATCCCTGAACAAGGAGGCACTTGAATCATCTTGAATGAGATATGTTGTTTCTGGGTAAATACCTCCAACTAAGTTAAAGAAAGTCTTACAGTCCTCAAGAAAAACATTCAGATGCTACAGGATCTCAAAGAATGAGCTGGAGAGTTCTTGGAGTGGCTACAGTCTATCTTTGGAGGATCCTTCTCCTGATGAGGGGGCATTAGGAGTTGGCTATGCCCCTATTAATCCCTGTTATCACCATATTGATGCTGCTTTTGATTGCTCAATGTATTTTCAATTGTCTAACCTGCTTTGTCTCTGCCCATGTCAACAAGATACAACATGAAGTACAAGTTCAACAGGAATATATAAAACTACACCCAACCATGGAAATTATCACTCACTTAGATGGACACCACTATAAGGACTTTGAGGCTTGAGACTAGCAAGTGGTGGAAACCCAATGTCCCTTTCCATCTCAGCTCAGCAGGAAGTAGCCAGAGAGACCTCGACACCCCTATTCCCAAAGAATCGGGCCTCCCATCTTTTTAGTAAGGAATGTTAGGTAGTTAGAAAAGGAAAAAGGAGTCCAAAATGACAGTGGCTAAAAGACAAAGAAAGGAAAAAATCCTCAAAAGTGGAACAAAAGAAAATCTGAGGACTGAAATGAGAAAATCAGGTGAAACAAACCATCCTACTGGCTAGCCAAATTTACACAGGGCAAATTTTCTTCTCAAGGAGGAGATGAAACATATTAAAAAAAATGAACCAAGACTGAGCCTTTCTCCTTTGGGGTCGGCCTGCCCTCACACCTCAAGGGTGTACTATCTTTTTCTCGCCTCATAAAACGTTGAATTGTAACCGAGCTGTAACATTGGTCCACCATTTCAAATGTTTGCTGCAGCGAGACAGAACCAAGGAAATTACACACTCACCCGACAAAATTAATATATATTGTCATTGTTTTAGAATGATTTGAAGGTCATTTCCTCTTTTGTCTCTAAGAAAAGTGATTTTTAAAAATTTGCTATTTTTATCTACATGCTTATCAATATTTTAGGATGCAGTTTTGATAGCTTAAGTATATGAAGATAAATATAATAATAAGAAAAGCTATTTCTGGGGGGAATAATGAAGTTATGAATATTAAATTATGGGGAGTGAGTGTGAGGCATGGAATAAGGGACCCATAGATTTAGACCATGTGGGGAAAGGTCTACTAAAGGCTTGTTATTGGAAAGATATGGTTATACTGAAAGCTACTGAGAATTCATAATAGATACAAAAGAGTAGTGATCTAGAAGTTAAGCCTTCTCTTGAAAGATAGTCCTATTTCTTGCCCACAGCTTGTATTAGTTTACCCCATATTCTTTGTCTGGTAGAAAGTTCATTTCTTATAGCATATAGTCCTTTAACTGTGTTGCCAAGGGTAAATTATTCTTCCTCTTTAAATATCACTGCATTCTGAAATAAACATATATTTTGCCCATATTTTGAATGAATACAGTGAATTTGAAGTTACAATTTTTAGGTAGGTAGAATAGAGAAAAGAGCCCCAAAAGGTCATTTAAAAAGCAGCAGCTAAAAGGAAGACAGCAGATAAAACCTATGCAAGAAAAAAAGTTAAAATTTAGGGACCAGAGTGGGAACCTCTAGTGGGATAAAAAATACACATGTCCCCTTCCTGGCTGATGGTGAGTAGAAGCCCTAATTTGCATAAGGCAGGCTTGAGGGGATGAGGAAAAATTTATGAAAAGGGGAAATGAAGATGAGTTGGCAAGACTTTTCCAAGTTTGCCCTGCCCTCACCTCTTGGAGTGTCCTATCTGCTGTCTGCTTAATAAAATTTTGAGCTGCAACTGAGCTGTAGCTCTGGTTCATTGCTTCAAATCTTTGTTGTGAGGAGAGCAAAAGGAGGGAAAGAATCCACTCACATAATACACTGATTTGAAATAACAGTTCTAAGTACTGATTGCATATTCATTTGACTCTAACCTGCTGTCATTCAACCACAGTAGTACTCAAGGGGTCTTCCCAAGTTGCACTAGTAGTAAAGAACCCACCTGACAATGTAGGAAAAAGAAGAGATGCATGTTCAACCCCTGGGTCAAGAATATCCCCTGGAGTAGTGAATGGCAACCCACTCCAGTATTCTTGTCTGGAGAATCCTATGAACAGAGGAGCCTGGTGGTCTAAAATTCATAGGGTCACAGAGTTGGACATAACAGAATTGACTTAGCATGCACAGGCAAAACACAAATAATCTCAGTTGTGTGATGTTAGTAGGTTTGGGGGGGATTCTGTACTGAAAATGCCCGAAAAATTGTGCCTGTCATCACACCCTTTTAGAGATTCACAATGTATAGCATAGCTGGGACAAGATCCACAGTAAAAGGCTTTCTTAACTTTGTTTACACATAAGTTTCCCAACTTTGTTGACCAGATGCATCGTTTTACATAATATTCAGTCACATTGGTAAAAATCAGTTTTGGAAATTCTTCCTGTTTAAGCCTCCCAAAGGAAAAAGTGTTTCGTCAACTCCTTAAAGAGAATGTTGGTCGAATCCATCACCACAATAGACAGTCTATCTATATGCTATTTTCTGAGTTGTAATCCAACCATCCACTGTGTTAGTTCCACAAGTTACCCGATCATGCTTGCATGACTGCTGCTTATCTCCATTTAATCCCTGCCATCTTTTGCCAGTGATGTCAAAACTTGACCTCTGTGCACTAATGCTGAATTGAATGTCAGAGACAGAGTTTTAGGTGAAGTAGAAAATAATACCTTTATTGCTTCATCTGGCAAAGGGGGATATAGAGGGTGAATACCATCAAAAGTGTGTGTCCCAACCTGGGGCAGAGGAGTAGATTTGGTGAGGAGTTTTATAGCAATGGTTCAAGAACAGAGTTGTTGATAAAGATCAGGGTGTGTGCAGGGTCTGCATTCCTTTAATTTGGCCTTAGATAATTTCTTTGGAGGAGGCAATGGCACCCCACTCCAATACTCTTGCCTGGAAAATCCCGTGGATGAAAGAACCTGGAAGGCTGCAGTCCATGGATCGCTGAGGGTTGGATACAACTGAGTGACTTCACTTTCACTTTCATGCATTGGAGAAGGAAACGGCAACCCGCTCCAGTGTTCTTGCCTGGAGAACCCCAGGGATGGGGGAGCCTGGTGGGCTGCCATCTATGGGGTTGCACAGAGTCGGATATGACTGATGCGACGTAGCAGCAGTAGATATTTTCTTAAGGAGCTTTTGTGGGCCTCAAGGTTATCAAACTGTGACCTTCTTTCTGAAGAATGCTTCATCGAGTAGTTAACATCTTCCATTTGTTGGGGGTTTTAGTTTTTCAAAAGACCTCAAAGATACTGTTTTGTATACTGCTTAGGTGGAGCCAGGACCCTATTCCAAGTCTGCAAATCAAGTTATCTCTTGATTGATCCTCCCTTATCTCTTCATCCCCTCTCTTCCCTGACTAGCACTTGTTTAACCCTATCCTTTAGAACTAAGGGAAAGTCAAGAAACAAGAGACACAGAAAGGCCCTCAGCCCAGGAGCCTCACAGATTCCTGCTTGGTTTCACCAGTGATCCCTGCCCACCATGGAGAGCCATAAGATTTTTATATTTAGGGGTTTTACCTGATCATTGATGAAAGTGAAAGAGGAGAGTGAAAAAGCTGGCTTAAAGATCAACATTCAGAAAACGAAGATCATGGCATCCAGTCCTATCACTTAATGGCAAATAGATGGGGAAACAGTGGAAACAATGACAGACTTTATTTTTTTGGACTCCAAAATCACTGAAGATGGTGATTGTACTCATGAAATTAAAAGAGGCTTACTTCTTGGAAGAAAAGTTATGACCAACCTAGATAGCATATTGTAAAGCAGAGACATTACTTTGCCAATAAAGGTCTGTCTAGTCAAGGCTATGGTTTTTCCAGTAGTCATGTATGGATGTGAGAGTTGGACTGTGAAGAAAGCTGATCACAGACTCTGGTACTTTGGCCACCTCCTGAGAAGAGTTGACTCATTGGAAAAGACTAATGCTGGGAGGGTTTTGAGGCAGGAGGAAAAAGGGATAACAGAGAATGACATGGCTGGATGACATCACCGACTCGATGGACATGAGTTTGAGTGAACTCCAGGAGTTGGTGATGGACAGGGAGGCCTGGCGTGCTGCAATTCATGGGGTCCCAAAGAGTCGGACATGACTGAGCGACTGAACTGAACTGAGTTGATTGCTATAGCTCATACATTTGTTCACTACCATCCCAGTCTCTGAAAAACATTTAAGATGCAATGAAAAATCAAAATTCTTAACTTATATAAAATGGAGGAGGTAGACTGGGAGAAATATACCCATTAAAAAACAATAAGGGGGCAGAGGATCAATTCTGATTAAGATTAGGAAACTCGCGGGGATGGGCAACTCAGTTGGAGATTTGGGGGAGGTTTCATAGAGGAAATAGTGACTCAAACTGAACTTTGACATATAAGGTAGAGTTCTGGGTATGAAGGAATTGGGAAGAGGAAAGAGAACAGAGAAAGGAGATAAGAAATAGAGAGGAGAATAAGACAGGTAGACTTCATTTTAACTTAAATAAATGGAACATGGAAGTAAGTGATGTATGAATATCAATGAAAGGGAATAAGAAACATGGAAACATGGGATAAATTATGAGTGATTCTTTTGCCTTATAAAGGGCACCTCTGAAATTTCTGTCTGTCTTACATTTACCCCTTTTTTCTCATATCAGTATCCATCTTTTAGAATTTTTCTCCTCTCTATGTACTAAGGCTGTTTATTGTAGAGTTGCACTCCTGCCAGGAAAACTGACATTATGCAAAACTGTGTCCCCCTTAGTTCTTAAGCAATCCTCTTTGCTCATTCTCTTGCTGCCTGTGCAAAGCTGCAAGGTAACTAAATAGTAATTTTCCCCTTTCCCATTTTTCTACAACCCCTTTAATTAAAATAACTAGTATACGTTTAGAAGTAATCTAACAGTTGCGTAGTTTCTTGACTTTTTAAACTCCTTTAAAAATTGTTAAAAATAAGCAAAAATGTTTGGATATACCATTTGTTGGCAAATATCAATTGATGATAATTATTTTTCTCAGAAAAAGGAAGGATCAAGAGAGAAGCAAACACATTGATTCTCCTTTTGTATGAGCTACAATATCTACATTGGATAAAACATTAAAGTCACTGCCTTATTCAAGATTTTAAACTTCCTTGAAAACTAGGAAGAACTATAATTGTTTTTCTATGATTAGATAATATATCATCACATAGAAAGTAAGAGTAAAAAGAGCATTTTATTTGTTTAAGACTCCTTTGAAGTGACTTAGCAGCAGCAGCAATGTTTAGTGTATAGCAGAAAACACATAGATTCTTCAATATAAATTTATTGAATGCTTTTTATTTCAATGTTAGGCACCAGTCTCATTATGCATTATTTGTATTTTTCCAAGACCTTGTGATGTGAATGGGGTTTCTTCACTATTTGTTCCAGTGGGGCTGAGTTTATTAACAATGATACCCATTTCATTTTCCTATTATGTTGGTGCCTCAAAATTTGGTTTGCTCCCAGCTTTGTATTAATTAGAACTTTAAAACTCAGAATCCAATTTTCTTTGAATTCAATTTATACAACACAATATTATAAAGCAGCATACAACAATCATATTTTAAAATTAAAAATATATCCTAAGGCTCAAAGAAGACATAGAAAGGAGCAGCAAACATGCTCTTGAAATCATAAATTATGGCAAATAATCTGTTTCAGTAACATTCATAGTTAAAACAGCATTATTTATAAAGTGAACCAAAAGCAATTAAGTAGATGGAAAAAAAAATCTGAATAGAACAAACAAATAAAAGAACTATTAATACTTCATAATGAATAGTTTTCAATTAGATATTAACTCAGAAATGAAGTGATATTATTAAATAAAACATATAATTCAAGTAGATAGAGATAATTACTTTCACACTGTTTGCTTTCATAAAAATATTTTCTGCATTCTATAACATTGTTTCAATTATGTTATTATTTCAATTAATATTCAGCACAATAATACTCAGGAAAAACATCGTACTGGCTATGCCAAATGAGAGGGATAGTGTTCAAAATGTGTGGCATTAAACTGATAAATTATAAACTCAAATTATAAATTCTAAGATAAAAGACTAAGTTCCTGTTTTCATTCTTAATTATAGTTGGGCTCCATATCTATGGCACATAAATCATGTAAAATTTCACCTCATTTTTATCAACTTTAGGAATTTTTAATATTTATGTTATAGTATATATGAATTACACAAAAGCAGGTTTATTATGGACTTCCCAAATGGCTCAGTGATAAAGAATTAAATAAAACATATAATTCAAGTAGATAGAGATAATTACTTTCACACTGTTTGCTTTCATAAAAATATTTTCTGCATTCTATAACATTGTTTCAATTATGTTATTATTTCAATTAATATTCAGCACAATAATACTCAGGAAAAACATCGTACTGGCTATGCCAAATGAGAGGGATAGTGTTCAAAATGTGTGGCATTAAACTGATAAATTATAAACTCAAATTATAAATTCTAAGATAAAAGACTAAGTTCCTGTTTTCATTCTTAATTATAGTTGGGCTCCATATCTATGGCACATAAATCATGTAAATTTTCACCTCATTTTTATCAACTTTAGGAATTTTTAATATTTATGTTATAGTATATATGAATTACACAAAAGCAGGTTTATTATGGACTTCCCAAATGGCTCAGTGATAAAGAATCTGCTTACCAATGCAGGAAATGCAGGAGATGTGGGTTCAGTCCCTGAGTTGGGAAGATCCCCTGAAGAAGGAAATGGCAACCTGCTCCAGTAAAAAGTTCCTTGAAAAATCTCATGGACAGAGGAACCTGGAAGGCTTGGGGTCTCAAAGAGTCAGAGACAACTCTGACTGAACACGCACACACATAAATTTACTACATTTATCCATAGTCTATTTAGATAAAACTATGAAGAACTATACTATTTTACCAAATTGCCATGTGCTACAGCAGGTCACTTTCTTAAAAGGCTGTTATTTTTACATAGGAAGGATAATCACCATTTGATGAACAATAGCACCAAAGGAATGAATTTCACCAATCCTCAGAGGGAAAGGAGGCAATATCTTAGTTCCATGTGTAAAGTAAATGCTCAGAAATCACAGAGATTGAGAGGAAATGTGGGGCTAATAATAGTTCACAGTTTGTGATGCTTTGATTAGGCTTAGACATATTTCCTTAGCTTATGGTTTCCAAGTATTTTATTCCCTGAATTCTTCTACCTTTAGTTATTGAGGACCCCAAAAAGCTTTTTATTTAGTGTAATTGAAGAAGAACAAGCTGGAATCAAGATTGGCGGGAGAAATATCAAACACCTCAGATATGCAGATGATACCACCCTTGTGTCAGAAAGTGAAGAGGAACTGAAAAGCTTCTTGATGAAAGTGAAAGAGGAGAGTGAAAAAGTTAGCTTAAAGCTCAACATTGGGAAAACTAAGATCATGACATCTGACCCCATCACTTCATGGGAAATAGATGGGGAAATAGTGGAAACAGTGTCAGACTTTATGTTTTGGGGTTCCAAAATCACTGCAGATGGTGATTGCAGCCATGAAATTAAAAGATGCTTACTCCTTGGAAGAAAAGTTATGACCAACTAGATAGCATATTGAAAAGCAGAGACATTACTTTGCCAACAAAGGTCCATCTAGTCAAGGCTATGGTTTTTCCAGTAGTCATGCATGGATGTGAAAGTTGAACTGTAAAGAAAGCTGAACACTGAAGATTAATGCTTTTGAACTGTGGTGTTAGAGAAGACTCTTGAGAGTCCCTTAGACTGCAAGGAGATACAACGAGCCCATTCTAAAGATCAGTCCTGGGTGTTCTTTGGAAGGAATGATGCTAAAGCTGAAACTCCAGTACCTTGGCCACCTCATGAGAAGAGTTGACTCATTGGAAAAGACTCTGATGCTGGCAGGGATTGGGGGCAGGAGGAGAAGGGGACAACAGAGGATGAGATGGTTGGATGGCATCACTGACTCGATGCACGTGAGTTTTAGTGAACTCCAGGAGTTGGTGATGGACAGGGAGGCCTGATGTGCTACAATTCATGGGTTTGCAAAGAGTTGGACATGACTGAGTGACTGAACTCAACTGATACCCATCAATATTTATCAAAATGGAAATTAAAACTAAGAAAACTTACATACTGACAAATTAATTCATTTACAAATAGAAGCAATAAGTTCATTATATATCACATAAATTATATATATTTATTTAAAAATAACATTTTTAAAAGCTAAAAATCAGTGAGAGTCATTATTTTTCATTTTTATAAATCTAGTGACAGTCTTGGTAGTAGTTGTTGTTGTTTTTAACCTGCTTCTGTGTTCAATTTTTTTTGTTATATGGTATGTGATTTAATTTCTGAAAAAATTCACCCTATAATGAAAATTAATGAGTAAAACTAAAATAAAATCCCAATATTAGAATAAATTTAGTTTTGATCTATGTAACAATGCAAGATGCAGGGGATTCCTGGACCGACTGTAAGAATGAGGATAATTAGTGCCTAAAACTTACTGCCATGATAATCAATAGGAAGCCTTGAAAAGATAGAGATGCTCAAACCAGTTCTTCAGAGACACTGATCTAATTAGTTCACAGAACAATTTGGATCTCAGTACTTGTTAAGTCTCCCAGGTGGTTCTAATATGCTGCCAGTGTTAAGAACTACTGAATTTGATAAGTTGTGTAATGAGACATGTCTTCATCTTAATGTCTTACATCTTTGTAAATTTACATCATCCTCACTTTTTCCTTTGGGATTCACTATGTGTGGAATTAAAGACATTTAAAAAAATTTAATGTAATCAGATATTATTACAAACACACTATCAAAATATTGCTCCCATGAAACAATTCTTCTCAGCAAAATAGGAGAAACTATAAATTAGAATTTTTTACAGGAATATAGACTGACAAACAGTCATATAAAACATAAATTTTTATTCAGCATGTCCAGAAAACATGTTAGGCAAAGGTATATATATATATTTTCTTGTGATTTAAATTATATCACTGTTCTTATGTCAGGGAAATGATGTGTAGTCAATAAGGACAATTGTGTGCTAGCAGAATGACTCATGCCAGAGATAGGGAAGAAATGATATTAAATCCACAAATCTTTGCTGTCCATCAAGGCCCATATTTTTGAAGATGTTTTCATTCTAGCTTAAGAGAGAATATGTCTTCTGAATGACCTGATGCAAATAAAATATAGTGCAGCCATGATTTCTCATTTTCTTAATTTATAATAACTACTTAAGTTACTAAGAAGGGTTACAAGCATATGCATTAAAAAACTGGAGCATGCATACCCTTAGTTCTGAAACCCAAAGATTATGTTATTTCTAAAATGCATCATTGCTGGCTTGTATTTTCCAATGCCTATTCAGATAGTCCTGCTTTAGAAAACCAATTTATTTGCCTCTGTACCTTGAGCTTTCTTAAGCATATCAGGTCACTGGATCTCAACTGGGATTGATCTTTCCCTACAAGGGATATTTGTTACAGATTGAGGGCATTTTTGTTGTCACAACTGAGAGTGGAAGTTGCTACTAGTTTGTAGTAGATGGAAGTCAGGGTGCTGCTAAATATTCCATGATGCACTGTGATATCCCCCTCCAACATGTAGCCGGTTCAGATCAGTATTTCAGTCATGTCCGACTCTTTATGATCCCATGGACTGCAGCATACCAGGCTTCCCCTCCATCATCAACTCCCAGAGCTTGCTCAAACTCATGTCCATCGTGTCAGTGATTCCATCCAACCATCTCATCCTCTGTCATTCCCTTCTCCTCCCACCTTCAATCTTTCCCAGCATGAGGGGCTCTTCCAAGAAGTCAGTTCTTTGCATCAGGTGGCCAAATTATTGGAGTTTCAGCTTCAGCATCAGTACTTCTAATGAATATTCTGGATTTATTTCCTTTAGGATTGACAGGTTGAATCTCTTTGCAGTCCAAGGGACTCTCAAGAGTCTTGTCCAACACCAAAAGTTCAAAAACATCAATTTTTTGACACTCAGCTTTCTTTATAGTCCAAATCTCACATCCACATATGACTACTGGAAAAACCATAGTTTTGACTAGATGTAACTTTAAAATATGTAACTATGTGGCACTAAATGGCAATAGTACCAAGACTGAGCAAATTGCATTAGATGATATAATAGCAATTCCTATCTCATTAACAGTCCATCAAGGTGTCTCATTGAGTAATACCATATTAAATTCAGTTTTATTCATTTCTAAGCATTGAATTTGAAGGGAACTGACCCATTTATAAATAATAACTCAAAGAACCCCTTCCTCATCTTATGATTTTAACACTTGAATGTTATTTAACAAGAAATATTTCCCTTTTTATGGTATACTGAATAATTTTATGCTATTAACTATTTCATAAAAGTATTACTATTATTATTATATTAAATCATTCTTAATAGAGTGTGAGAGCTAGGTGATTTAAATCAGTAAACTGTCAGAATAATTTTGACTACAGATATCTTCTACATAGAAGAACTAAACAGTACTCTATATACTCTGATTGGAAGGGCACTGACAGGAATATATCTACAAGAACTTGTTATAAAAGCAACCATACTTTTGCTAAGTCTTTAAAGATCCAAGCCTCTGGATTTGCTAAATAAGTGATCAAGTATTGAGATATTCTATTACCATTCTCTGACTAGGTGTCTAGAAAAGTCTTGGATAATGGGTAACAGGAGATTTGCCAAATAACAGCACAAGGAATTTAACTGTCCTATTTTTCTCCTACTTTTTTTTTTTTTTCTGTTATTGGTGTTCAGTCGCTAAATCATGTCTTACTTTTTGTGATCCCGTGGACTACAGCACGCCAGGATCCCCTATCCTTCACTGTCTCCTGGAATTTGCTCAAATTCATGTCCTTTGACTTGATGAGATAATACGGTCTAGCCGTCTCATCCTCTGTTGCCCTGTTTTCATTTTTCTTTCAAATTTTCCCAGCATCAGGGTCTTTTCCAACAGGTCAGCTCTTCACATCAGGCAAAGTATTGTCATTTCAGATTCAGCATCAGCCCTTTCAATGGATATTCAGGGTTTGTTTCTTTTGGGATTGACTGGTTTGATCTCCTTGCTGTCCAAGGGACTCTCAAGAGTCTTCTCCAAAACCAGAATTTGAAATCATTAATTCTTAGAGCTCAGCCCTCTTTAAAGGTGCAGTTCTCACCTACATACATGACTACTGGAAAAACCACAACTTTAACTAAACTGAGTTTTCTTGGCAAAGTGATGTCTCTAGTTTTTAATGCACTGTCTCAGTTTGTCTAGCTTTCCTTTCAAGGAGAGTATTTTTGAATTTTATGGCTATAGTTATCATGGGTACTGACTCTGGAGCCCACGATATAAAACCTGTTACTGCTTCCACTTTTTCCCTTTCTAATAGCCGTGAAGTGATGTGACTGGATTCCACGGTCTTAGTTTTTGAATGTTGAGTTTTACGCCAGCCTTTTTTACTCTCTTATTTCACCTTCATCAAGAGGC
Source organism: Oreotragus oreotragus (assembly GCA_006410675.1). Lineage (NCBI taxonomy): Eukaryota > Metazoa > Chordata > Mammalia > Artiodactyla > Bovidae > Oreotragus > Oreotragus oreotragus. Next base: position 456,108 of record SJYX01016446.1, on the reverse strand, counting down.
ACTTTACTTCCTCTTCTGCCGTTAGAGTGGTTTCATCTGCACCTTGGGGATGCTAATATTTCTTTTGGTAATCTTGACTCTAGCCTGTCATTCATCCAGCCTGGCATTTCACATGATGTACTCTGCAAGTCCGTTAAATAAGCAAGGTGACAATATACAGCCTTGACTTACTCCTTTCCTAATTTGAAACAAGTCTGTTGTTTCATGTCTGTCTGTAATTGTTGCTTCTTGACCCACATACAGGTTTCTCAGGAGACAGGTAAGGTGGTCTGATTTTCTATCTCTTTCAGAATTCTCCATAGTTTGTTGTCATACACACAATCAAAGACTTTTGCATAGTCAGTGAAGCAGATGTTTTTCTGGAACTCCCTTGCTTTCTCTATGATACAATGAATATTGGCAATTTGATCTCTGGTTCTTCTGCCTTTTCTAAATCCAGTTTTAAAGTCTGGAAATTTTTGGTTCACGTACTGTGAAGCCTAACTTGGAGGATTTTGACCAAAATCTTACTAGCTTGTTAAATGAGGACAACTGTATGTTAGTTTGAACATTCTTTGACATTGCCCTTCTTTGGAATTGGAATGAAAACTGTCCTTTTCAGTCCTACAGCCACTGCTGAATTTCCAAACTTGCTGACATACTGAGTGCAGCATTTTAACAGTATCATCTTTTAGAATTTGAAGTAGCTCACCTGGAATTCCATCACTTCCGCTAGATTTGTTTGTAGTAATGCTTCCAAAGGTCCACTTGACTTCATACTCCAGGATGTCTGACTTGATGTGAGTGCTTACACCATCGTGGTTATCTGCATCATTAACTTATATTTTGTCTTCTGTGTATGCTTGCCATCTCTTCTTAATCTCTTATGCTTCTGTTAGGTCCTTATCATTTCTCTCTTTTAATATGCCCATCCTTGCATGAAATATTCCCTTCAGTGTTTTTCTCTTATCTCTCATAGTTTTCTAATCAGCACTTTGGTTAACCAGTCATAAATTTTATTTTCTTTACTATAAGCATGTTTTTCAAAACGTTCAACTATTTTTTATGGGAAAACCTCTATTTCCCAGTTACATTTTAAGATGGTATCTAATGATTATATTTAATTATAATAAATAGAACATATAAATAACCTTGGAGATCTAATGACTGATTCATTGAAACCAAGTGCTCAAGTGATCTTTGCACGATTAGGATATTTTAAGAAATGAAGTATTTGTATTACCTTGCAAATGAGTTAAAAAGGAGGTTAATTATACCATTTATGCAACAAATCTTAGAATACAGAATAGAATGCTTAACTATTATGAATTTTTGTATACTTTTTATAAACAAGTATAAAATTAACACTATTTTGTATAGTTTTCCTTTTGAAATATGTCAACAGATTTACACAGGATTTTGATCAATTTTCTGACACCACTTCTAAAGCTTTGTAACTCTATTTGACTTTGACACTGATATGTATTTCATGCTAGATAATTATGTCTGTAAATAAACTAGAAATTCAAAATTTGAAAAGATAGACAGAAACATGACTGATTGTTGTGAGGGAATAATGCAGATATGAAAAGGAGGTAATGCTCACAGAATAAAAAGAAGTAATATCTTCCTATCTTTTATAGGAAGCAGATAATGTGAAGACTAAATGGATTTTTCAAGCTTACCACTCAATAGAACTGCATATTCTAATATATTCAGTTTTTATCTTTCTGCCTTAGCTATAAGAAAAGATTAGGACTCAACAAAATGGATGAAACAGTGGTTTTGGAACTATGATGTTTGAGGTGAAAGACAGCCTTTTATCAAAGTTGGGATGGAGAGATTCAAGAAACTCACAGGTAGAATACCTATTGGAATGAAGGATGTTTTGTTACCCTCTTAGATTGTCCTTAAGTATATATTCTGCCAGTCTGCCTTGGTGCTGCCATTCAAGTGAAGCCAACCATCATAACAAAGTTGTTGAATAAATTGACAAGTTCTTTGAAGTTGAGAACCTAAACATGAAGAGGTGTATTGGCTTCTTGAATAGAGTTTCTTGAAGTGGGAAGGCTTTTGAGAGTGATTAACAACTAACGAATAAAGAAGGCACTGTAATAGTGTGCCTGGAAAGAAGGTTAGGCAGCCCTGTGCCCTCAAACACTTGAAACATTCAGAAGACTACCTGAATATTTCCCTGTGCCCGTATAAGGGACTACAGTGATTGTCTAATAAGACAGGAACAAGAGATAGGCCCACATATTTTCCACATGTGGAATTACTTCTTCTAGAAGAAGGGTTGAGGTAATGAGCCATGTCTGGGATTAAAGGGATGCAACTGAGTTTTTCTGAGAAGACTTTAAACAGGGACTACGGAAGAACTGAACACCAGACCACTAGAAAACAGTACTAGACCTTCTAAGTAGGGACACATTTTGGTAGATGACATTATTCAAAAATGGATCCAAGAAAAATAGAGAAAAATCAGGTATGAGATTCTATCACTATTGCAGTAAGCAAGAGACTCAAGATTTATCTCATCTTCCTCCCATTTCCCCAGATAAGTCTCCAAACAGCTGATGCCAGGGAGAGACATGGAAACACAGGATAAGAGATTTCAACCCAACTGTACAGGACTATATTTTTCCTAATTAAATTGACCAAGAAGCTACACAAACTCTATAACATGTTGAGCAGGGATGATGAGGGTAATTTAATGCACCACAGTTAAAACCAATAATTGCTGGAAAGCAACATTAGTTTTAGGTTATTTTCCCCACTGAAATGAGATTATTCAATTATGGAGGTGAGGGTTAGGAGAAGAAGGATTTTTAGAAGGGACATATTTATAAATTTTCAGCTTATTAGTGAATATTTTGTGTTGTGGTGACCTTGATTTCACTCTGTGATCTCACAACTATTGGTTCTTTGTTAATAAACACTTGCATTATATGAATCTTCTGGATATTTTGGGTTATTGTACTCTGCTTTTCCCCTGTTGAATCAAATTTTAGTTAACATAATTATTTAAATTTCCATTAAATTGCTAAATTAATTTAAAAGCTATTGAAGATTACATGTGTTAAATTCTTGATATATTACAAAGAAAGAGAATAAAAAACACCTCTATGCTTTTGGAAAGGATGATGAACTAATTACTTATAATACCTGTGGCAGATTCATGTTGATGTATGGCAAAGACAATACAATATTGTAAAGTAATTAACCTCCAATTAAAATAAATAAATTTATATTAAAAAAAGAAATAGTATTAATAAACCTAAGGACTGTTCCAAATATGATTTTTTACATTCTCTAAATCACTACATTGCTCTGTAGGATACTGATTTACAGTTTGTTTTTTTTTAAGTGAAACTTTCACTAGAAAATTTTGTTCATAATTTTAAAAGTTCTTTGGGATGCATCTATCCCTCTGCTGTAAACATGAAATTATCATTAATTATCAACTATTTATTGAAAACCTACTATGTGTCAAATATTGTTTCAAATAATGTTGATATTCTTGCCATCATAGCGTTCATTAGTTTGGGGAGTCAGCAAAACGACAAATCAATAGACGATAGTAAAGCAAATACTATGAAAAAAGTATGCTTAGAAAAGGCAGAAAAGTGAAACCTTGGAAATTTAAGCTTTGAGGAAGAATTTTTGATTTAGTTGAGGTTGGGGTAGGAAAAGATAAGTCAGTCTGGATAAGGATTTTCTCAGAAGCATGCACATAGTTAGCAAGAGAGACACTTTTAAGTATGTGCAACACATATACTTGGGGAAAGGGCTAATTCATAAGGAATTCTGTCAGGTAATGTTCAGCTTTTTCTGGTATGAAAAGATATCCTATATAGATCTTTATGGAAATGTATAGAAAAGCTTCCTATATTTCTATGAGAACAAGAGGAGGATATATGATTGGCCCAGAGGGGTGGGGCTGGGAGCCCATATTCTCTTCATCAAGAAGTGGAACAGTTTTAAACACATGAGAATATATTATGTAGGATATTCTCTATATAAATGCCTTGAAGGTTGAACTTTTTTTTTTTTGTTGCTTTAAGAAATAACCTGACATATAAGAGTTACCACTTCATAACATGTATTTTGATTCTAAAATTGGTAACAGCACCAGTGGACCTATTTAGATCAGAGTTTAACCATCCAGTTGTTTCATTTCATTGTAGCAGTGCAATAGGAATGTCCTTGTTATACCCTGTATGGCTTACATATTCAATAGAATATCAAATATAAATGAGTTATATCTGTCGACCACAATAATAAATGTTGAAGAAATAAGTAATATTATTAAATGTGTGTGTTTATGGCTGGTTTCCCAAGTGGCTCAGTGGTAAATAATCTACCTGCCAATGCTGGAGCCACAGGAGATGCTGGTTTGATTGCTGAGTCAGGTAGATCCCCTGGAGGAGGAAATGGGAACCCATTATAGCATTCTTGCTGGAATAATTCTATGGACAGAGGAAACTTGTGGGCTACAGTCCATAGGGATACAAAGAGTCAGACATGATTGAGTGACTAACCCTTTCAACTCCATGACAAAGATGGGATTGATTAATACAGAGTTGTCAGATTTAGAAAATAAAATACAGTATAAATATGATCACATACTATTTGGGACATATATATGCTAAAAAAAAGTACTTATTGTTTTTAAAATTAAAACTTAGGACACATGTTTTTAGTTTTTGTTTTTATTTTCATTCCTGTAAGATGTGCATCCTAATAGAGTTTGAACAAACTCTGGGAGATATTGAAGGACAGGAAAACCCGTTGTGCTGCAGTCCATGGGCTATCACAGAGTTAGACATGATTTAATTACTGAACAATAGCAGGAGGTGGATCAAAAAAGATCTCGCTGCAATTATGGCAAATAATGTCTGCCTATTTTTTCCTCTAAGTGTTTTACAGTATCTGGCCTTACATTTAGATCTTTAACCCATTTTGAGTTTATTTTTGTGCATAGTGTTAGGGAGTGTTCTAATTTTACTGTTTTACATGTAGCTAACCAGTTTTCCCAGCACTACTTATAGGAGAGACTATCTTTTCTCCATTGTGTATTTTTGCCTCCTTTGCCATAGATTGAGTGGCCATAGGTGCTTGGGTTTATATCTGGGCTTTCTATTCTGTTCTCTTGACCTAAATTTCTGTTTTTGTGCCAGTAAAATGTCATTTTGATTATTGCAGCTTTGCAATATAGTCTGAAGTCCCCCGACTTCAGCAGACCCTGCTTTCTCTAGTTCCATTTTTGTATCTCAAGACTGCTTTGGCTATATGATGTCTGTTATGTTTCCACACAAATTGCAAAGTTTTTTAATTCTAAGTCTGTGAAACATGAAACATGCCATTGTTAATTTGATAGGGATTGTGCACTGAATGTGTAGATTATTTGGGTAGTATAGTTATTTTTATGATATTGATTCTTTCAGTCCAAGAACATGGTCTATCTTTTTACCTGTTTGTGTCATCTTTTGTTTTTTTTTTTTTCTTCAGTGTCTTATAGTATTTTGAGTACAGTATTTTTGCCTCTTTATGTAGGTTTATTCCTAAGCATTTTATTTTTTTATGCCACAGTAAATGGGATTGTTTCCATAATTTTTCTTTCTGATCCTTCATTTTTTTGTGTGTATAAGAATGCAAGAGATTTCTATGTATTAATTTTGTATCCTGCAAATTTACCAAATTCATTGATAAGCTCTAANTATAATCAGTGAACATGAAATATCTTTCCATCTGTTAGTGTTGTCTTCAATTTCTTTCATAAGTGTGTTGAAGCTTTTTGAGTACAGGTCTTTTACCTCCTTAGCTGGGTTTATTTCTGGGTATATTACTCTTTTTGATGCAATTGTAAATGGAATTGTTCCCTTAATTTCTCTTTCTGATAGTTCATTGTTAGTATATAGAAATGCAAGAGATTTATGTATATTAATTTTGTATCCTGCAAATTTACCAAATTCATTGATAAGCTCTAATAGTTTTCTGGTAATTTAAAAGGCTTACATAGGAAGTGAAACGAGTAAACAATATGAAAAGACAATCCTTTGGAAAGGATTAAAGCATTTGGAAATGAAACAACTGACAAGGGGTTAATCTCCAAAATATAAAATAAATCTCACACAGCTCAATATTAAAAAAAAAAAAAATTAAATGGTGGAAGATCTAAATAAATATTTCTCTAAAGAAGATATACACATGGTGGACAAAAAATACATGAGCATATGTTCAATGTCATTAATTCTTAAAGAAATGCAAATCAAAACTGCAATGAGATACCACCTCATGCCAACCAGAATGGGTATCATCAAAAATCCACAAACAATAAATGCTGGAGAGACATCGAGAAAAGAGAAACTTACACTGTTGGTGGGAATGAAAATTGGTATAGCCACTACAGATAAGAGTATAGAGGTTCCTTAAAATATTAAAAATAGAGGTACCCTGTGACCCATCAATCCCACTTGCATATATATCTGGAGAAAGTCATAGTTTTAAAAGATACATGTATCTAATGTTCATTGCAGCACTATTCACAATAGACAGGGCATGGAAGCAATATAAATATCCATTGACAAATAAATAAAGGAAATGTGGTAAATATATACAACAAACTATCAAAATAGAGGTACCCTGTGACCCATCAATCCCACTTGCATATATATCTGGAGAAAGTCATAGTTTTAAAAGATACATGTATCTAATGTTCATTGCAGCACTATTCACAATAGACAGGGCATGGAAGCAATATAAATATCCATTGACAAATAAATAAAGGAAATGTGGTAAATATATACAACAAACTATCATTCAGTCACAAAAAGAATGAAATAATGCCATTCACAGCAACACGGATGGACCTAAAGATTGTCATACTGAGTGAAGTAAGTCAGACTGAGAAAGACAAATATCATATGATGCTGCTTATATGTGGAATTGAAAATAATGGTACAAATAAACTTATTTACAAAACAGAAACAGACTAACAGATGTAGAAAACAAATTAATGGTTATGGGGGAGGAAGGAGAGGGTAAATTGGGAGACTGGGATTGATATATACAAACTAGTGTTAATATACATATATATAACAGATCACTAGTAATGACCTATTGTATAGCACAAGCAACTCTACTCATTACTCTGTAATGACCTACATGGGGAAATAATCTAAAAATGTGTCTATATTTATATATGTAACTGATTCACTTTGAGTACACCTTAATCTAATATAAAATTGTAAATCAACTATATTTCAATACTTTTTTAAAACTAAAAGTGTTAATATATATATATATAACAGATCACTAGTAATGACCTATTGTATAGCACAAGCAACTCTACTCATTACTCTGTAATGACCTACATGGGGAAATAATCTAAAAATGTGTCTATATTTATATATGTAACTGATTCACTTTGAGTACACCTTAATCTAATATAAAATTGTAAATCAGCTATATTTCAATACTTTTTTAAAACTAAAGTAATAAAAGTATGGCTTTTCTAATGAGCAAATAAAAATAATAAATTAATTAGATTTTAATTTGTCATTCTGTGTTTTATCTGACAGCAAAAGAATAATAACCTTTGCTAAAAGGAGAAATATATCAATCTTTTCTTTTTTTCATCACTGAGACAAATGTACTTTGAACAATGAACCAGCTTCTAACTTTTTTCTTTCACTACCAAGTGTACTCTTTTTAATAAATAGCTGTTCTTAGTTCCCAATTTACCCTTGTAAGCAAAATTAACACTAAATCATTTAATTTTAATTTGCTAGGCCATATTAAATATATAAAGTTATTTATAAATCAGCAAAGCAAATATTCAAAAAGGAGCATTTGCTAAACTAACACACATTTTCATATTTTATATATTATATATTTAGGAATTGTGATAAATTTGGAAGTCAGATGGTTAAAAACAAATAGCATAAATGAATTGGCTTACACTAAATCATTTAATTTTAATTTGCTAGGCCATATTAAATATATAAAGTTATTTATAAATCAGCAAAGCAAATATTCAAAAAGGAGCATTTGCTAAACTAATACACATTTTCATATTTTATATATTATATATTTAGGAATTGTGATAAATTTGGAAGTCAGATGGTTAAAAACAAATAGCATAAATGAATTGGCTTCCCAGGTGGCTCAGAAAGTAAAGTATTTTCATGCAATATGAGAGACTTGGATTTGATCCCTGGGTCAGGAAGATCCTCTGGAGAATGGAATGGCAACCCACTCCAGTATTATTTCCTAGAGACTCCCATGGACAGAGGAGTCTGGCAGGCTACAAACCATGGGATCACAAAGAATTGGATATAACTGAGCAACCAACACGTAACACACATTTGGTGAACTTTTAAGTGTCATTTTATTGATAACATTTTTGGAGATAGTTTTTTTGCAAACATATCAGTGTTGGATCTTAAAAATATCCTTTAAACATTCTCACCTCTTAAAATCCTAATTCCAATGACTATAAGAACATCAGATTATCTATTATCAGTTTTGATGACCTCCAAAGTGAATCAATGCTGCATATTGTCACCCTGTTTATTTAACTTACAGGCAGAGTACATCATGAGAAACGCTGGACTGGAAGAAACACAAGCTGGAATCAAGATTTCCAGGAGAAATATCAATAACCGCAGATATGCAGATGACACCACCCTTATGGCAGAAAGTGAAAAGGAGCTAAAAAGCCTCTTGATGAAAGTGAAAGAGGAGAGGGAAAAAGTTGACTTAAAGCTCAACATTCAGAAAATGAAGATCATGGCATCCGGTCCCATCACTCATGGGAAATAGATGGAGAAACAGTGGAAACAGTGTCAAGCTTAATTTTTTGGGCTCCAAAATCACTGCAGATGGTGACTGCAGCCATGAAATTAGAAGACTCTTACTCCTTGGGAGAAAAGTTATGACCAACCTAGATAGTATATTCAAAAGCAGAGNTTGATGAAAGAGAAACAGGAGAGCGAAAAAGTTGGCTTAAAGCTCAACATTCAGAAAACAAAGATCATGGCATCCGGTCCCATCATTTCATGGGAAAAAGATGGGGAAACAGTGAAAACAGTGTCAGACTTTATTTTTGGGGGCTCCAAAATCACTGCAGATGGTGATTGCAGCCATGAAATTAAAAGACGCTTACTCCTTGGAAGAAAAGTTATGACCAACCTGGATAGTATATTCAAAAACAGAGACATTACTTTGCCGACTAAGGTCCATTTGGTCAAGGCTATGGTTTTTCCTGTGGTCATGTATGGATGTGAGAGTTGGACTGTGAAGAAAGCTGAGTGCCAAAGAATTGATGCTTTTGAACTGTGGTGTTGGAGAAGACTCTTGAGAGTCCGTTGGACTGCAAGGAGATCCAACCAGTCCATTCTGAAGGAGATCAACCCTGGGATTTCTTTGGAAGGAATGGTGCTAAAGCTGAAACTCCAGTACTTTGGGCACCTCATGCGAAGAGTTGACTCATTGGGAAAGACTCTGATGCTGGGAGGGATTGGGGGCAGGAGGAGAAGGGGACAACAGAGGATGAGATGGCTGGATGGCATCACGGACTCGATGGACGTGAGTTTGAGTGAACTCCAGGAGATGGTGATGAACAGGGAGGCTTGGCATGCTGTGATTCATGGGGTCGCAAAGAGTTGGACATGACTGAGCAACTGAACTGAACTGAACTGACTCACTGAAACTAGAGAAAGCCTGTGTGCAGCACCAAAGACCCAACACCACCAAAATAAATAAATAAATAAGATAAGAAGGCCCAGAGAAGGTCTATATTAATGTAAAGGCCAAGTTGCTATAACTGTACGATCCCAAAATACAATGGTTTAAGTAAAATAGAAGGTTCTCATTCCCTTCCGTGACCCTCCTGAAGCAGGCATGTTGTCTAAGATGGCACGTGGCTCCCCTCCATGTGGTCAGTCAGGGATACAACTTCCTTTAGTCTTGTTGCTGAGATCACTAGCATCAGCATCACCTGAAACTTGTTAAAAATGCAGATTCTCAGGCCTGACCCTGGACCTACTGGATCAGAAACTCTGGGAGTGGGCCAGCGACCTGTGTTTCAACAAGGATTCCCACTGATCTTGATGGACAATTAAGATGGAGGACCACCACCTTAGGGTGTTATCCTGATCTTCATGGTCAAAGGGAGGGCTTTGTACTTCTTGAATCACCCCTTCCTATCGAGGAGGTGGCCAGGATGGAGGTGCTCTGGCTGTTCAAAACCTCAGGTCCAGAAGAAACTTGACTTCTGGGCATGCAAGGTGGTTTAATAGGATGAGGGTGGCCAGACTAGCATAATGGTTAGTGGTTTAGATTCTGGAGACAGGCTGCCTGCGTTTGAATCCCAAAGTTGCTGTGGTACCAGCTGTGTGACCTTCAACAAATAACTACCTCTCTGAGGCTCAGTACCTTCTCCTTTAATACAGGGATCATTGCTAATATTAATAGCTGGCTCATGATGTCACTATGGGAATCACAGTGTTATTACATGCCCTACACATAATAAGCTCTCAAAATGTTGGCTTAATCATCTTAATAAAAGCTGCTTTTTATTTTATTTTGTTTTGGCCACTCTCTGAAGCTCATAGGATCTTTAGTTTCCTGACCGGGGATTGAACACAGGCCCCAGCAGTGAAAGTGCTAAGTCCTAAACATTGGATCACCAGGGAACTCCCAAAAGCTGCTGTTTATTCCGCGTAGCATCATATTGAATCTTCATGATACTATTGTGAGAGGTATGTTTTACATATAGATATTCATTTTTTAAGGAGAAAATTGAGGGGCAGACTGGTGAGATAACATAGATTACAGGTAATAGAATGGTAATTCCAACCCAGGTCAGATTCTTACTGACTCAAATGTAAATCGCCAATGGACTGGTTGGATCTCCTTGCAGTCCAAGAGACTCTCAAGAGTCCTCTCCAACACCACAGTTCAGAAAAGTTGAAGGGGGTGGATATTTGCCACCAAATTAAAATAAATAAAATTTTTAAAAAATTTAAAAAAGGAGGGGGGAGTGGATTTCTAAAACTTCCTGTCTCACAGGAAGACTGTGTTGTTTGTGGCTGGAAGGCTGATCTGTAATAGGAATGCATGCCAGGGACTTCCCTGACAGTTCAGTGGTTAAGACTCCACACTTCCAGTGCAGGGGTCTTGGGTTTGATCCCTGGTCAGGGGACTAAGATCCCACATGCTGTGAAGCCAAGCAACAAAACAATGAAAGGAATGCATGTGGTAAGGCTAGGGGAGAAATCTCTCACCTTGTTGTAACCTCTCCAAATTCTCCCAATCACTTGGGCAGATGGACAATCCCCTAAGGAGAGATGAGAAACACTGCCCAGGGCCAGATCCAGCCCCAGAAATAGGTGCCTAGAAAGGTATGCATCAGACAGTGCATCAGACACTTTGCATCACTGTCACTGAACCAGCATATTACTGTCCCCACTTTAGAAATAAATAAAACAAAATGCAGAGATAGTAAATGTCCAAAATCTTAGCCAGGAAGCAACAGAGTGGGTCATTCTCAGAGCTGAGCGTCTCTTGCGCCTGAATCCCTATGGAGCTGTGAGACAGCGCCTCCTGGTGGTGTTCTGTTGGAACGGCTTCTGGAGGAAGAAAAGATAAAAAGGGATATTACAGGGGACGGCGGAGGGTAAAATGGTTGGATGGCATCACTGACTCAATGAACATGAGTTTGAGCAAGGTCCGGGAGATGGTGAAGCACAGGGGAGCCTGGTGTGCTGAAGTCCATGGGATCGCAAAGAGTGGAACACGGCTGAGCAACTGAAAGATAGTTCAGTTCAGTTCAGTGCAGTCGCTCAGTCGTGTCCGACTCTTTGCGACTGCATGAATCACGGCAGGCCAAGACTCCCTGTCCAAAACCAACTCCCAGAGTTCACTCAGATTCATGTCCATCGAGTCGGTGATGCCATCCAGCCATCTCATCCTCTGTCGTCCCCTTCTCCTTCTGCCCCCAATCCTTTCCAGCATCAGAGTCTTTTCCAATGAGTCAACTCTTCACATGATGTGGCCAAAATACTGGAGTTTCAGCTTTAGCATCATTCCTTCCAATGAACACCCAGGACTGATCTCCTTCAGAATGGACTGGTTGGATCTCCTTGCAGTCCAACGGACTCTCAAGAGTCTTCTCCAACATCACAGTTCAAAAGCATCCATTCTTCAGCGCTCAGCTTTCTTCACAGTCCAACTCTCACATCCATACATGACCACAGGAAAAACCATAGCCTTGACCAAATGGACCTTAGTCGGCAAAGTAATGTCTCTGTTTTTGAATATACTATCTAGGTTGGTCATAACTTTTCTTCCAAGGAGTAAGCGTCTTTTAATTTCATGGCTACAGTCACCATCTGCAGTAATTTTGGAGCCCCCCAAAATAAAGTCTGACACTGTTTCCACTGTTTCCCCATCCATTTGCCATGAAGTCATGGGACCAGATGCCATGATCTTAGTTTTCTGAATGTTGAGCTTTAAGCCAACTTTTTCACTCTCCTCTTCCACTTTCATCAAGAGGCTTTTTAGTTCCTCTTCACTTTCTGCCATAAATAGTTAATACATAGCATTTAAAATGGGCTAGGTACTGATCTAAATGGCTTACTTCGATTCCATTTAAATTAACTTGTTGAGTACCTCCTCCTAACAGACCTTTAAGGCAGTTAATTAATAATAATTTCCACCCTTCTCCGCTTTTATTTTACTCTTCTTTCTTTGGGGAAAAAAAATATCTCTCTATGGAACATTCAGGCATACCCAGAATTGGCTCGAGCCACAGCTGCTGAAGCTCGTGCACCCCAGGGCCCATGCTCTGCAACAAGAGATGTCACCGCAATGGAAAGCCTGTGCGCAGCAACCAGAGAGTAGCCACCTGCCCACCACAACTAAGGAAAAGCCCGAGAAGTGAAGGGGACCCAGCTCAGCCGAAAATAAATAAATAAAATGATATATTTTTTTAAAAAGAACTGGTGATGATGTATCCATCCTCCTGGTTCAACAATGATCAACTCATGGCCAATCTTGTTTCATCCATACTCTCAACAATCCCCTCCTCCTACACCCCACCAAATCAGAATTACTTTGAAGCAAAGTCCAGACGTTGTGTCTGTTCTCACTGGTAAATACTTCCCATTATGTATTCCTAAAAATGTCCCCATCTTGCTGTTGAGGAATCTGATCAAGGTCACTTTGCTGATAGGGTTCAGAGGCCGGATCATTGCCAGTGGTCTGGTTTCTGGGTTTTTGCCACTGGCTGTTGTGATGCCTCTGGAGTGTGGATCACTCAGACAACAACACAACTCAGCCTCAGCCACTTTTATTTTTCTTTTTGGCCTTGTGGCTTGTGGGATCTTGGTTCCCTGATCAGAGATCGAACTCAAGCCCTCGGCAGTGAAAGCACAGCTGGAGGACCAGGGATTCCCCAACCTCTTTTTCCAACAATGTTGGAATATAAAGAGTAGAGATGAAAGTATTGTATCAGAGTTAACATCACTAAACTTGATAACCAGACTGCAGCTGTATGAGAAAACATCTCTGTTCTTAGGAGATACACACTGAAATATTCAGGAGTAAAAGGCCATGCTCTGTGCAGTCATGTATCCTGAATGATTCAGGAAAATATTAGATAGATATGAGACAAAGAGAGAGAGGAGAGTCAAATGATATTGGAAATGAAATAAAATGTTAACCCGATGCTAATCTGGATAAAGAGCCACCAAATGGATGTTATTTGAACTATATTCATTTTTGAAACTTTTCTGTACATTTTAAACTGTATTGCCCCCAAAGTTTTAAAATTTAGAAAAAGAATGCATACTACATATCGCATATGATTCCATTTAGGTGAAGGTTTGTTTAAATCTAATAAAAGGACTTTCATCCAGAAGTTATTAAGAACTCTCAAAACTCAGTAATGGCAGGACGTACAACCCAATTTGAAAGTGGGCAAACAATTTGAACAGGTATTTTTAGGTGAAGTTTTGAAACAGGCAAAAGTACTCTAGATGAAGTCAGAACAGTGGTTCCACTCAGTGGCTATCACTGAGGAAGGGCAGGATAGAGAGGTCCAGGGTACCAAAAAAATTCTTTATCTGTTATGAACATGTCTCATTAAGCTGTCTGCTTAAAAGCTTTGTTTGCACTTTACTGTATGTAAATTATACTGCCGGGGTCCAGCCCTGGTGGATCCAGGGAATTCGAAGGTGGGGATGGCGTCGGCAACCTTGGAAAATACATATTTAATTACTGATAGAGAGATTAGAAATGGATAGTGTAGTACGAAATATTAGTGGAGAAAAAGAGGCTGAATAACTTGGTTTACATGGAATAGCATCCATGCTCCAGATGGGAATTCAGCCGGAAAAACGGGGAGCAAGAAAGAACGACATGGGGGAGTCAGTCTTTCCAGGAACTGATCCCATTTCTTTAATTTTCAGGTTTTCTTATATACCTTTTGTTACATATAGGGATGAATACAGAGTCACGTGGGGGTCAGCAGTCCTGACCTTTATCAAAATCAGGTGCTTTACATAAAAAAAAGGTCTTAGGGGTTTTTACATCATCTTCTGGCCATAAGGCTTGCTGACATTTATGACCCTTTCTTTCTGATAACCAAAAATCTTATTTTTTCCAAGGGTGTTTTTTCTTAAACCAGGCACCACCCTCCAAATAAAGTTGCATTCCTATAGGGTGAGGGTGTAGTGAGTTACAATCAAGAAAGGAATTTATTTAACCCAAGGTTAACATGATTAATCTTAAAGGTTAATTCTTATTTCTCCTATATGCTTAAAGGTTAATACTTATTTCTCCTATATGCTAGTTATATTCATTATAAGGGCAGGGAATATGGAAATTTAGCAGCAAACATCAGCCCAACAAATGAAAATCCTTTCACCAATGTTCCCCTTAAGATCTACTTAGTCTTAAGATAGTGATAAAGTTACATTTTTACATAGCAAGGACACAGTGATTTATAACAAAGTACAGTGATCTATAACAAAAGAGAAAATTCATTAACTCAAAAAGTCTAGTATTGCTAACCTTAAAAACTACTGTATTTCCTTTTTTATATTCCAAATACATTGATTAATATATTCCCAGGTGCCTAAGGATATGGAGGCCT
This sequence comes from Oreotragus oreotragus, assembly GCA_006410675.1. Lineage (NCBI taxonomy): Eukaryota > Metazoa > Chordata > Mammalia > Artiodactyla > Bovidae > Oreotragus > Oreotragus oreotragus. Next base: position 440,966 of record SJYX01016446.1, on the reverse strand, counting down.
GGCGGCAATCATTGACTCAACAATGAGAAAAGCCCTATGCTAATACTCCAAACTCTCTGTGCTGTTTATGGTTGAGAGGTTGTCACACAAGCTAGTCTGTCAGCAGAGAGGTTTGACCTGAGACACCCTTGTCCCACCCAGGGCAGGGAATTAGCAGCAATTATTGACACAACAAATGAAAAAACCCTTCACCAATATAATTCCCAACCAACCCACTATACTAATAATTTCTAACTTCCCACAAGAATTTGCCTTTAGTAAGTCTAAAACATCTCGTGCCTCTCACACTCGAGAGGCTGTAAATCATCACATGTGGCCGGACGAACTATACAGGCAGACTAGATAACCTTCAGAGTTCATAAGCTGAAACACTCTTGTCATGCCCCGGAATTTTTATTAACTTGGAGCTGCACATTTACTCCTTCTCAGAGAGAAACAATTATGGGGGAAAGCCCCCTGGAAAGTCAAAGGTGTAGGTGAGAGCAAAAAACAGACTCTGGTTTTGGGGTAGATGCTCGGGAACAAGGGGTCTCCTGAGGCTTGATCACGCCTTTGCGTATGCCGAAGCCTCCTTCCTCATGACCTTTGCCATGGGCGGAGTTCCTCACGCTGGCCCCCGGCANCCCCCTGGAAAGTCAAAGGTGTAGGTGAGAGCAAAAAACAGACTCTGGTTTTGGGGTAGATGCTCGGGAACAAGGGGTCTCCTGAGGCTTGATCATGCCTTTGCGTATGCCGAAGCCTCCTTCCTCATGACCTATGCCATGGGCGGAGTTCCTCATGCTGGCCTCCAGCATTATACCTACAAAAAAATGAAGGCAATAATAATAATAAAGGCAAAAGACCAAAACAGGTACATTGCCACAGTCATAAAATCAATTACTGTAAAGCAAGAAAAATGAATGAACTGCAGTTTTACACAATAAAAAGGATGAGAGAATTCCCTGACGGTCAAGTGGTTAGGACTCCTCACTCTCACTGCCCCGAGGCCTGGGTTCAATCCTTGGTTGGGGAATTAAAATCCCACAGGCTCCACACATGGCCAAAAAGTTTTAAAAATTAAATTAAGTTAAAAATGTTTTCTCTTTAACAATGACAGCAACAGAAAAGAATCTCAAAAATACAACTTTGATAGTGGAACTATATGCAACCTTGTTCTCTATTTTCCAAATCTCCTGTAAATCTGTGCAGAAGATATTAAGAGGAAGTGGCAAGAATACACAGAAGAACTGCACAAAAAAGATCTTCATGATCCAGACAATCACGATGCTGTGATCACTCACCTAGAGCCAGACGTCCTGGAATGTGAAGTCAAGTGGGCCTTAAAACTATGAACAAAGCTAGTGGAGGTGATGGAATTCCAGTGGAGTTGTTTCAAATCCTGAAAGATGATGTTGTGAAAGTGCTGCACTCAATATGCCAGCAAATTTGGAAAACTCAGCAGTGGCCACAGGACTGGAAAAGGTCCGTTTTCATTCCAATCCCAAAGAAACTCAATGCCAAAGAATGCTCAAACTACCACACAATTGCACTCATCTCACACGCTAGCAAAATAATGCTCAAAATTCTCCAAGCCAGGCTTCAGCCATACATGGACCATGAACTTCCAGATGTTCAAGCTGGTTTTAGAAAAGGCAGAAGAACCAGAGATCAAATTGCCAACATCCGCTGGATCATCAAAATAGCAAGTGAGTTCCAGAAAAACATCTATTTCTGCTTTATTGACTATGTCAAAGCCTTTGACTATGTGGATCACAATAAACTGTGGAAAAGTCTAAAAGAGATGGGAATACCAGACCACCTGACCTGCCTCTTGAGAAACCTATATGCAGGTCAGAAAGCAGCAGTTAAAACTGGACATGAAACAACAGACTGGTTCCAAATAGGAAAAGGAGTACGTCAAGGCTGTATATTGTCACCCTGCTTATTTAANAGAGATGGGAATACCAGACCATCTAACCTGCCTCTTGAGAAATCCGTATGCAGGTCAGGAAGCAACAGTTAGAACTGGACATGGAACAACAGACTGGTTCCAAATAGGAAAAGGAGTACGTCAAGGCTGTATATTGTCACCCTGCTTATTTAACTTCTGTGCAGAGTACATCATGAGAAACGCTGGGCTGGAAGAAGCACAAGCTGGAATCAAGATTGCTGGGAGAAATATCAATAACCTCAGATATGCAGATGACACTACCCTTATGGCAGAAAGTGAAGAGGAACTAAAAAGCCTCTTGATGAAAGTGAAAGAGGAGAGTGAAAAAGTTGGCTTAAAGCTCAACATTCAGAAAACGAAGATCATGGCATCCGGTCCCATCACTTCATGGGAAATAGATGGGGAAACAGTGTCAGACTTTATTTTTTTAGGCTCCAAAATCACTGCACATGGTGACTGCAGTCATGAAATCAAGACATGTACTCCTTGGAAGAAAAGTTATGACCAACCTAGACAGGATATTCAAAAGCAGAGATATTCCTTTGCCGACTAAGGTCCATCTAGTGAAGGCTATGGTTTTTCCTGTGGTCATGTATGGATGTGAGAGTTGGACTGTGAAGAAGGCTGAGCGCCGAAGAATCGATGCTTTTGAACTGTGGTGTTGGAGAAGACTCTTGAGAGTCCCTTGAACTGCAAGGAGATCCAACCAGTCCATTCTGAAGGAGATCAACCCTGGGATTTCTTTGAAAGGAATGATGCTAAGGCTGAAACTCCAGTACTTCGGCCACCTCATGCAAAGAGTTGACTCATTGGAGAAGACTCTGATGCTGGGAGGGATTGGGGACAGGAGGAGAAGGGGACGACAGAGGATGAGATGGCTGGATGGCATCACGGACTCAATGGACTTGAGTCTGAGTGAACTCTGGGAGATGGTGATGAACAGGGAGGCCTGGCGTGCTGCGATTCATGGGGTCACAAAGAATCAGACACGACTGAGCGACTGAACTGAACTGATATTTAACATATTTCTAACTATATTGCTCTTGAGACTTAAATAATACTTTAGAAGATGAAGCATATATTTTCTTGGACAGCTTATATTCTAAAGGTTATCTATATTCAGCCTTGAATTCATGCTGTATATCTTTAATAATATTTTTGAACTTTATCTACTGCTAGTTACTTCCTCCTGCAAAAAAAGAGATGTCATGTATTTAATATATCATTTGTCGTTATAAAATAGCTGACTTGTTTTATTTATTATCAGGGGATTGATGACACTGTAGATCTGAAATGCACATCTCTTTAGTGCATTGCATGATTATTGTTGGAGTGGGATATCCTTGGCATCTTCAGCTTTTGATTTATGTGGAAGTTCCATGAATGTCATGACTTCATTGGTTAGGTGTACATCTTTATAATCTTACAGCTGTAAACAGAATGTTTATTAAAAAAATTATGTTGTGTAAAACCTTGTACCCTGTTATGTAAGTATAGTATATGTCTCGGTGTACACAATTCATGACAATATTTTTAATTGTCTGTCAAATTTTAGTTTATTGAAACTAATATTATATATCTGTAAACATGTGATCAAGATTATCATTTAACAGCTTAATTTTAATCATTTAATAGCTTAAATCTATGTAGGTTAAACTTCACTTCAGTAAGAGTTTCTTAATGGCCTTTTAGCTGATGTTGCTTTGAATTTCATCTATTATACAGTAGAACTCAATTCTTGTTAGCTTCAGTAGAATGGCAAACTAGCTTAGTTGAAGTAATAAAATGTCTTTTATGAAATAAAGAGCATTAAAATCACTTCATTAATTTTTAATGTAGCAATCTATGTATTTTTAAATTATTTTTTAATGGAAGGATAATTGCTTTACAAAATTTTGTTGTTTTCTGTCAATATGTATTTTTTTTTTTAGCTGAAGGATTCAAATATTTTTTCACATTAGGAAACAAAATATTTTTTAACAAAATAGTGAACTTTTTTTTTGCCTATTTAAGTACTTTTGCATTTTTTAAAATATTAGTAAACCATTCTGTGATACCACTTAAGTCATCTAAGCTGTTAACAAGTATAAGAAAAATCTTTATATCTATCCTTTGAGCTAAATATTGTTACTATCACTGTCCTGGCTTTATACTTTATAAGTGATGGGAAGGTTGAGTGATTTGTTAGGTCCTGTAGGTAATATGCACTGAAGCCAGAGTTTGAGCCCACGTCGTCTGATACACAGAGATCAGTCTGCTTGTTCTGTGACTCCTCCACCATCATCTGCAAAGTGGTTTAACACATGTTTTCTCATTTTAGCACCACAACAGATCTGTGAAAGTATGCGAGATAGATTGAGAGAATGTGATTTGGCCTTGGTCACATAGCTCAAAAACTGATAATTTTGAGCCAGAACTCAGGTCTCCTAACAACCACCCGGGGGCAGGCAATGGCACCCCACCTCAGTACTCTTGCCTGGAAAATCCCACGGATGGAGGAGCCTGGTGGGCTGCAGTCCATGGGGTCGCACAGAGTCGGACACGACTGAGCGACTTCCCTTTCACTTTTCACTTTCATGCACTGGAGAAGGAAATGGCAACCCACTCCAGTATTCTTGCCTGAAGAATCCCAGGGACGGGGGAGCCTGGCGGGCTGCCGTCTATGGGTCACACAGAGTCGGACACGACTGAAGCGACTTAGCAGCAGCAGCAGCAACCACCACCCAGTGTAGTCTCTGCTGAGTATCCTTTGTCATGATATAATGAAATATTTTTTGCTGTAGAGAAAATATATCATTCAACATATGTTTGACAGTCTGAAGGAGTGTGAAGGAAATCAAGAAATATAATATTAGAGGTCTAAAACTATGAATTTTAGGGTAAAATTATCCAGTTTACCTCTTTGATACTTGCATTTTTGTGGTTGATGGTCATTTGCTTTCCTCTTGTTATAATCAGTTCAGTTCAGTCGCTCAGTCGTGTCCGACTCTTTGCGACCCCATGAATCGCAACAAGCCAGGCCTCCCTGTCCATCACCAACTCCCAGAGTTCACTCAGACCATGTCCATCAAGTCAGTGATGCCATCCAACCATCTCATCCTCTGTCGTCCCTTTCTCCTCCTGCCCTCAATCTTTCGCAGCATAAGTGTCTGTTTTCTTCATTATGGAAATGATACTTACATGTTTATTATAGAAAGTTTAGAAAAATATAAATAAAAGGCATTCGTTGTTTATCATTTATGATTTATCTCTGTTGTTTTTCTCTTAACTTTAACTCGAAATAATCACAGAATTTAAAGAAGTGGCAGAAGTAGTACAAAGGTCCCATGCAGCCCACTGTCACTTAAATGCACATATATTCATTCACTGAAAGTCCCCACTTACCAAATTAGAATCAATAGGAGAAACTGCAAATATGTCGTGTCATTTTTCATAGATAAATGCATAGTGTGTGTAGTTTTGCGCCTTAGTGAGTGTTGGGGGGGCTTCCCTTGTGGCGCAGATGATAAAGAATGTGCCTGCAATGTGTGTATGTGTGTGTGTGTGTGTGGTCAGTGGTCAGTATATATTGAGTGTCCTCATTTTTTGTTGTTGTATATAGTAATCCATTATGTTTTGTGTGTTTCTAATAATATAATTATTATCAGCATGCCAGACTTCCTTTATTAGACTTTGATGTTATTTCCATTCTTGTAGTATTACGAGAAGTGCTGCAGTTTATAATTTTCTACTGTGTGTTTTGTTGTTATGTTTTTCTGTAGATGACTACTGATTTTTCCATTTTACTTGTGTCATTACCTTTAAGATTATTATATATTTTTATTACTAAATCTATAGAAGATATAGTGTATATTAATAACTTTTATAGATTTTCTTATATCAATAAACCCAGGTTGAGGATTTTTAAAAAAGTCTGACTTTTTAAAGATTGTTATAATTATTCAGTATTTATAAGTGATGTTGGTTTTCCTTTTGTTACATACTATTGTCATAAACTATCTGTATAATAGTTCTTTTTTGGTTTGTTTTCCAAAGAGCTAAGTCTTAGACTTACTGATTAGTTGAGTTAAATTGCTTTCTAATTCAGTTGCATCTTTGGTAACTTTTTTTTCCTTCCCTTACATTCCTTTTTTTCTTGTTTATTTGAAAGCACAGTTTTATCCTTTTAAAGTAATGAGAACAAGTCAGGATGTTAGTATTATTCTGAGGACAGCTGGGGCCCCATCCTATTGTTTATTACATGACATGCTCATTTTTCTTAGTTTCTTAATTGGTATCTTTTTGATCTGGTAGTTATTTCTTATTCAAAGGATTTGTCTTTTATTTTTTGTTCACATTAAAAAATGTTTACTCTATTGCATTATGAGCAGATAGTTCTGATATATAGAATTTCTAACTTTGAAAATTTTTGAGGACTTCTAATTGGCCTAACTTGATATTAAACTTACATTTACAGGCTTTTTGTACATTTTAAAAATACCAGCCTAAAATGCCTGACACTCTGATCATAGTAAAATTCCCCTTGAGAATATAAACTAAGCTGTTTTGCTAGATGTTCAGTAAGACGTGATTAGTTCTATGAAAATTAAATGTGAAAATTGTACAGGGTTCAAGTAGCAGAACACAAAACAGTGAATTTTTGAAATTTCTGAAGGGGATAATTTTCTGAAGGGGAGTTTCAGTACATCAGTCAATCTCATTAGGTTATATTTATAAATTCATCACTGTAGACATAGTATGAACAAAATAACAAATATTAAAACTGAAAATTGGAAAAAATTTAGGTGAATTATGTTATTTGTATTTAAATATATAAAAATAAAAATTTTGAAAACATGAAGAATCTGTTAAGTGGGGAAAAGATGGAGACTAGAAAGAGAATCTCACTTGTCAGTAATGGAAAAGTGCAAATACTAGTGATAAAACTATTGAAATTGTCTATACCTGGTGTGCTGGTAATGTCATTCATAGCATTTATTGTACGTGTATGTGTGGTATCTATATAATGCTGTGCATTTGTATTCTTAAGCACAATTTACTGACATAATGAATTGATACGGCTTCAAATAGAGGGGTGCTAATAGTGCAGGTGTTTTTGTTGTAACTGATGATCATCTTTGACTGTTCCTTGTTTTCAGCACCAGATATTAGACCATATGCTAATGGTTTAACTTTTAAGTTTGCAACGTCTTAATTTGAGCATGAAAAATTGCTTCTAAAAGTAGACAGCGATTTAAAAGTTATCTTTTTTTTTGAAATTCACATGGAATTGCAGTTATTCACATAGAATATTAATGGTAAGTGGCACTAGAATAGACACATTTATAACAGAAGAATAGAATTAAGAATCTAAAATAAATTTGTACCTATAGGCCAGTTGAGTTTTAACAAGTATAACAAGAAACAATGAGGAAAGAGTAGTCTTTTCGACAAACTGTGCAAAGACAACTGGATATCTACATGCAAAAGAATAAAGTTGATCTTTATCTCATACAGATTAACTCAAAATGTATCAGTGGTCTAAATGTAAGATCAAAACCATAAGCTCTTAGAAGATAATGTAACGGTAAATCTTCATGACTTTGTATGTGGAAATGGGTTCTTAGAAATGATACCAAAAGCACATGCCTTCCCTGAAAGGCTTTAATTCCCATACTCCAAATAAATTATTTCATTCATTCTTTTTCCCTTTCCTCAAAACCAAATGCCCTACTCTAACCATGTTGTCAGCTGCCTTGAACTCATATTTCTTGCAAAAGTAGATTGTATTAGAGTGGAATGAGTGCTGAATCTGTCCATCACCAAGCTAATTGATATCTTCTGTGTTTTAATTCCCTCCCACCAGTGAAAGTGAAAGTGTTAGTCACTTCGTGGTTTCCGACTCTTTGTGATCCACCAGGAAGGCCTGGTGTTTTATGAATTCTGTTTTTATTTATTTGTTCGTTTCCGGTGGCTGTAGGTCTCTGTTGCCGAGCGAGCTTTCCCTGGTTGCGGTGCGCGACCCTCTCTCACTGCAGTGCTGCTCTGCCCTCACAGTGGCTGCCCTTGCTGCAGAGAAGAGGCTCTGCATCCTTGCGGCATGCGAATTCTCCCTGGACCGGGATGGAACCCATGTCCCTGCTTTGGCAGGCAGATTCTTAACCTGGGACCACCAAAGATCCCAGAGACCCACATTTTTCAGTGACAAATCTGGCTGTTTTTGAAGCCTTTCCTCATCCTGCTTATCAAGATTTTGTTTATATCATTTATCTTTTCTCATAATCATTCTGCCTTTTCTCCTAGGAAAGCACAGGAATGTTTTAATATAATCCATCTTTAAATAAACTCAAAAGCAAATTCAGAACCTTCTCCTCACTCTTCTACCTCTTATTTTTCTTTTATTCGAGTAGTCAGTCTTTACATTAGTTTTCAACATATATTCTCTTTCCTCTGAATTTCTTCATGGCATTTTCGCTTCATGGCAATCAGGCTTCTACCATTGTACCCTGTTATGTAAGTATAGTATATGTCTCGGTGTACACAATTCATGACAATATTTTTAATTGTCTGTCAAATTTTAGTTTATTGAAACTAATATTATATATCTGTAAACATGTGATCAAGATTATCATTTAACAGCTTAATTTTAATCATTTAATAGCTTAAATCTATGTAGGTTAAACTTCACTTCAGTAAGAGTTTCTTAATGGCCTTTTAGCTGATGTTGCTTTGAATTTCATCTATTATACAGTAGAACTCAATTCTTGTTAGCTTCAGTAGAATGGCAAACTAGCTTAGTTGAAGTAATAAAATGTCTTTTATGAAATAAAGAGCATTAAAATCACTTCATTAATTTTTAATGTAGCAATCTATGTATTTTTAAATTATTTTTTAATGGAAGGATAATTGCTTTACAAAATTTTGTTGTTTTCTGTCAATATGTATTTTTTTTTTTAGCTGAAGGATTCAAATATTTTTTCACATTAGGAAACAAAATATTTTTTAACAAAATAGTGAACTTTTTTTTTGCCTATTTAAGTACTTTTGCATTTTTTAAAATATTAGTAAACCATTCTGTGATACCACTTAAGTCATCTAAGCTGTTAACAAGTATAAGAAAAAATTTTAGCTGAAGGATTCAAATATTTTTTCACATTAGGAAACAAAATATTTTTTAACAAAATAGTGAACGTTTTTTTTGCCTATTTAAGTACTTTTGCATTTTTAAAAATATTAGTAAACCATTCTCTGATACCACTTAAGTCATCTAAGCTGTTAACAAGTATAAGAAAAATCTTTATATCTATCCTTTGAGCTAAATATTGTTACTATCACTGTCCTGGCTTTATACTTTATAAGTGATGGGAAGGTTGAGTGATTTGTTAGGTCCTGTAGGTAATATGCACTGAAGCCAGAGTTTGAGCCCACGTCGTCTGATACACAGAGATCAGTCTGCTTGTTCTGTGACTCCTCCACCATCATCTGCAAAGTGGTTTAACACATGTTTTCTCATTTTAGCACCACAACAGATCTGTGAAAGTATGCGAGATAGATTGAGAGAATGTGATTTGGCCTTGGTCACATAGCTCAAAAACTGATAATTTTGAGCCAGAACTCAGGTCTCCTAACAACCACCCGGGGGCAGGCAATGGCACCCCACCAGAAGCCAGAGTTTGAGCCCACGTCGTCTGATACACAGAGATCAGTCTGCTTGTTCTGTGACTCCTCCACCATCATCTGCAAAGTGGTTTAACACATGTTTTCTCATTTTAGCACCACAACAGATCTGTGAAAGTATGCGAGATAGATTGAGAGAATGTGATTTGGCCTTGGTCACATAGCTCAAAAACTGATAATTTTGAGCCAGAACTCAGGTCTCCTAACAACCACCCGGGGGCAGGCAATGGCACCCCACCTCAGTACTCTTGCCTGGAAAATCCCACGGATGGAGGAGCCTGGTGGGCTGCAGTCCATGGGGTCGCACAGAGTCGGACACGACTGAGCGACTTCCCTTTCACTTTTCACTTTCATGCACTGGAGAAGGAAATGGCAACCCACTCCAGTATTCTTGCCTGAAGAATCCCAGGGACGGGGGAGCCTGGCGGGCTGCCGTCTATGGGTCACACAGAGTCGGACACGACTGAAGCGACTTAGCAGCAGCAGCAGCAACCACCACCCAGTGTAGTCTCTGCTGAGTATCCTTTGTCATGATATAATGAAATATTTTTTGCTGTAGAGAAAATATATCATTCAACATATGTTTGACAGTCTGAAGGAGTGTGAAGGAAATCAAGAAATATAATATTAGAGGTCTAAAACTATGGATTTTAGGGTAAAATTATCCAGTTTACCTCTTTGATACTTGCATTTTTGTGGTTGATGGTCATTTGCTTTCCTCTTGTTATAATCAGTTCAGTTCAGTCGCTCAGTCGTGTCCGACTCTTTGCGACCCCATGAATCGCAACAAGCCAGGCCTCCCTGTCCATCACCAACTCCCAGAGTTCACTCAGACCATGTCCATCAAGTCAGTGATGCCATCCAACCATCTCATCCTCTGTCGTCCCTTTCTCCTCCTGCCCTCAATCTTTCGCAGCATAAGTGTCTGTTTTCTTCATTATGGAAATGATACTTACATGTTTATTATAGAAAGTTTAGAAAAATATAAATAAAAGGCATTCATTGTTTATCATTTATGATTTATCTCTGTTGTTTTTCTCTTAACTTTAACTCGAAATAATCACAGAATTTAAAGAAGTGGCAGAAGTAGTACAAAGGTCCCATGCAGCCCACTGTCACTTAAATGCACATATATTCATTCACTGAAAGTCCCCACTTACCAAATTAGAATCAATAGGAGAAACTGCAAATATGTCGTGTCATTTTTCATAGATAAATGCATAGTGTGTGTAGTTTTGCGCCTTAGTGAGTGTTGGGGGGCGCTTCCCTTGTGGCGCAGATGATAAAGAATGTGCCTGCAATGTGTGTATGTGTGTGTGTGTGTGGTCAGTGGTCAATATATATTGAGTGTCCTCATTTTTTGTTGTTGTATATAGTAATCCATTATGTTTTGTGTGTTTCTAATAATATAATTATTATCAGCGTGCCAGACTTCCTTTATTAGACTTTGATGTTATTTCCATTCTTGTAGTATTACGAGAAGTGCTGCAGTTTATAATTTTCTACTGTGTGTTTTGTTGTTATGTTTTTCTGTAGATGACTACTGATTTTTCCATTTTACTTTTGTCATTACCTTTAAGATTATTATATATTTTTATTACTAAATCTATAGAAGATATAGTGTATATTAATAACTTTTATAGATTTTCTTATATCAATAAACCCAGGTTGAGGATTTTTAAAAAAGTCTGACTTTTTAAAGATTGTTATAATTATTAGGTATTTATAAGTGATGTTGGTTTTCCTTTTGTTACATACTATTGTCATAAACTATCTGTATAATAGTTCTTTTTTGGTTTGTTTTCCAAAGAGCTAAGTCTTAGACTTACTGATTAGTTGAGTTAAATTGCTTTCTAATTCAGTTGCATCTTTGGTAACTTTTTTTTCCTTCCCTTACATTCCTTTTTTTCTTGTTTATTTGAAAGCACAGTTTTATCCTTTTAAAGTAATGAGAACAAGTCAGGATGTTAGTATTATTCTGAGGACAGCTGGGGCCCCATCCTATTGTTTATTACATGACATGCTCATTTTTCTTAGTTTCTTAATTGGTATCTTTTTGATCTGGTAGTTATTTCTTATTCAAAGGATTTGTCTTTTATTTTTTGTTCACATTAAAAAATGTTTACTCTATTGCATTATGAGCAGATAGTTCTGATATATAGAATTTCTAACTTTGAAAATTTTTGAGGACTTCTAATTGGCCTAACTTGATATTAAACTTACATTTACAGGCTTTTTGTACATTTTAAAAATACCAGCCTAAAATGCCTGACACTCTGATCATAGTAAAATTCCCCTTGAGAATATAAACTAAGCTGTTTTGCTAGATGTTCAGTAAGACGTGATTAGTTCTATGAAAATTAAATGTGAAAATTGTACAGGGTTCAAGTAGCAGAACACAAAACAGTGAATTTTTGAAATTTCTGAAGGGGATAATTTTCTGAAGGGGAGTTTCAGTACATCAGTCAATCTCATTAGGTTATATTTATAAATTCATCACTGTAGACATAGTATGAACAAAATAACAAATATTAAAACTGAAAATTGGAAAAAATTTAGGTGAATTATGTTATTTGTATTTAAATATATAAAAATAAAAATTTTGAAAACATGAAGAATCTGTTAAGTGGGGAAAAGATGGAGACTAGAAAGAGAATCTCACTTGTCAGTAATGGAAAAGTGCAAATACTAGTGATAAAACTATTGAAATTGTCTATACCTGGTGTGCTGGTAATGTCATTCATAGCATTTATTGTACGTGTATGTGTGGTATCTATATAATGCTGTGCATTTGTATTCTTAAGCACAATTTACTGACATAATGAATTGATACGGCTTCAAATAGAGGGGTGCTAATAGTGCAGGTGTTTTTGTTGTAACTGATGATCATCTTTGACTGTTCCTTGTTTTCAGCACCAGATATTAGACAATATGCTAATGGTTTAACTTTTAAGTTTGCAACGTCTTAATTTGAGCATGAAAAATTGCTTCTAAAAGTAGACAGCGATTTAAAAGTTATCTTTTTTTTTTGAAATTCACATGGAATTGCAGTTATTCACATAGAATATTAATGGTAAGTGGCACTAGAATAGACACATTTATAACAGAAGAATAGAATTAAGAATCTAAAATAAATTTGTACCTATAGGCCAGTTGAGTTTTAACAAGTATAACAAGAAACAATGAGGAAAGAGTAGTCTTTTCGACAAACTGTGCAAAGACAACTGGATATCTACATGCAAAAGAATAAAGTTGATCTTTATCTCATACAGATTAACTCAAAATGTATCAGTGGTCTAAATGTAAGATCAAAACCATAAGCTCTTAGAAGATAATGTAACGGTAAATCTTCATGACTTTGTATGTGGAAATGGGTTCTTAGAAATGATACCAAAAGCACATGCCTTCCCTGAAAGGCTTTAATTCCCATACTCCAAATAAATTATTTCATTCATTCTTTTTCCCTTTCCTCAAAACCAAATGCCCTACTCTAACCATGTTGTCAGCTGCCTTGAACTCATATTTCTTGCAAAAGTAGATTGTATTAGAGTGGAATGAGTGCTGAATCTGTCCATCACCAAGCTAATTGATATCTTCTGTGTTTTAATTCCCTCCCACCAGTGAAAGTGAAAGTGTTAGTCACTTCGTGGTTTCCGACTCTTTGTGATCCACCAGGAAGGCCTGGTGTTTTATGAATTCTGTTTTTATTTATTTGTTCGTTTCCGGTGGCTGTAGGTCTCTGTTGCCGAGCGAGCTTTCCCTGGTTGCGGTGCGCGACCCTCTCTCACTGCAGTGCTGCTCTGCCCTCACAGTGGCTGCCCTTGCTGCAGAGAAGAGGCTCTGCATCCTTGCGGCATGCGAATTCTCCCTGGACCGGGATGGAACCCATGTCCCTGCTTTGGCAGGCAGATTCTTAACCTGGGACCACCAAAGATCCCAGAGACCCACATTTTTCAGTGACAAATCTGGCTGTTTTTGAAGCCTTTCCTCATCCTGCTTATCAAGATTTTGTTTATATCATTTATCTTTTCTCATAATCATTCTGCCTTTTCTCCTAGGAAAGCACAGGAATGTTTTAATATAATCCATCTTTAAATAAACTCAAAAGCAAATTCAGAACCTTCTCCTCACTCTTCTACCTCTTATTTTTCTTTTATTCGAGTAGTCAGTCTTTACATTAGTTTTCAACATATATTCTCTTTCCTCTGAATTTCTTCATGGCATTTTCGCTTCATGGCAATCAGGCTTCTACCGTCACTTTTGAAACCTCTTGGAATTACCAATGACTTCAGTGTAATCAATAGCGTCTAGTCAAGGCTATGGTTTTTCCTGTGGTCATGTATGGATGTGAGAGTTGGACTGTGAAGAAGGCTGAGCACCGAAGAATTGATGCTTTTGAACTGTGGTGTTGGAGAAGACTCTTGAGAGTTTCTTGGACTGCAAGGAGATCCAACCAGTCCATTCTGAAGATCAACCCTGGGCTAAAGCTGAAACTCCAGTACTTTGGCCACCTCGTGCGAAGAGTTGACTCATTGGAAAAGACTCTGATGCTGGGAGGGATTGGGGGCAGGAGGAGAAGGGGACGACTGAGGATGAGATGGCTGGGTGGCATCGCGGACTCGATGGACGTGAGTCTGAGTGAACTCCAGGAGATGGTGATGGACAGGAAGGCCTGGTGTGCTGCAATTCATGGGGTCGCAAAGAGTCGGACACTACTGAGCGACTGAACTGAACTGAACTGAACTCAGTGTAGTCAAAACTAGTATTTACTCTCTCTGGTTTTGTTTTAGTAAGCCTAATCTCAGTATGTAATGCTGTTGCCTGCTGTCTCTTGTCTTGACTTGTTCTCAGTAGTTTTCTAGCTTCTTTTTTCTGCATAGCCTTTAAATATGGAAGTTCCTTGGAACTTTATCCTCAGCTTTTTCCTATGTGTCTGTGTCCCACTGCTCAATAATGTAAACTGTCTTCATAATTCTTAAATATTACCTTTAGTCTGTTAGTTTTGAAATTTCTGTCTTTGGTCCACGTTACTTTTCTGAGTGCCAGCTTATTTATATAATGTTATTTTATAGATCCACTTAGAATTTTCACAAACATCATGGTACTCTATAGTCTGAATTTTACGAGCTTCAGTTCTGGATTAAAATAGCAAGGTTTTGATATGAACTCTAATATTCAGTATTTTTACCTTTGTCATTTCTTAGTTCTTGAGTTCCTCATTTGTCAAGTGAGGATTATAGTAGTTATGATAATTAAATGAGATCCATGTACAACATTAACAGCAATGTCTAGCATGTAGTAAACAATTATATGTGAGCTTCTATCTTTTATTACATTGTATTTAATATGTTTTTAAAAAGACTTTTGATCTTCCTTTCCTACCAACCTACCAAAGCAAAAAGCTGAGAGTCAACCTTGAATTCTTTTTTCCCCTTGCGATAAATTCAAACATCCTGGCCATTCAATCTTTATAATTTCTCTTGAAACTATGTACTTGTATCATTTCTCTCACCTTAGTTCAGATTACCGTCTTTCATCTGCATGACAGCAACAGCCTCCTGTTTTTAATCTTACTCCATTCTCATGTGTTTTCTGCATATCAGTATGAATGATCCTAAAACATGTACTGGGTAATATCATCTCCTTCCTTACATAACACTTCAGTGGTTCTCTGTTTATGTTTGAAAAAAATCCGAAGCGCTTATCATAGCTTTTGTGGCCCCGCATGATCTGTTTCACTTTTCTACCATCTATTCCACTGCTCTCCCCTTGTTATTTTGCATTGTTGTTGCTGCTGTTTGGTCTTTGTAACCCCATGGCCTGTAGCCTGCCAGGCTCTTCTGTCCCTGGTATTTCCCAGGCAAGAATACTGAAGTTCATTGCCATTTCTTCCTCCGGGGATCTTCCTGACCCAGGGATTGAACCCGTGTCTCCTGCATTGGCAGGTGGATTCTTTACTGCTGAGCCATTAGTCATACTAATCTTCTAACTAATTTAGCTCTTCTAACATGTCTCTCTCTTGCTTTTGTTAGTCTCCGTACAGTCATTTGCTTAAGACGTATTTGTTGAGCATTTACTGTGTACAGGGTACTGTTCTGGGCTGAGAATATAAAACTGACATAAATACTTGGTCTTTAGGAACTTGCTTTTGAGGGAAGACAGATTATAAACAGTAAAATTAAGGCATTGATTCTAAAGATAGACTGTAGAAAGTGCTCTGGAGGAAAACAAAGAAATCTTATGTGGCCATTAAATAGGATGATAGGAAGGCTTTCGCTGAAAAGACATCTTAAAGGAGGTGAAGGAGTTAAGGAGTTTGGAGAGGGCACATGGTACAAGGCTTACAGGCAGTTTTATGCCTGGAACATTTAAAGGATAATAAGAAAAAGCTAGCATTTTTGGATTGGATGAGTAAATGAGCAAATAGGAGGAAATGAGATTAAAGACTAGATGCTGGACTAGATCATGGGAGACATTATAACCCATTGCAGTGACTTTGACTCTCAATAGCTGGGAAGCTCTTGAAAGGTAATGAGCAGAGAAGTGACAATCTGAGTAAAATTTTACGTACATCATATTCTGGTTGCTGCTTTAGGAAGAGACTGAAGGGAGGCCAAGGCCTAAATAGGAAGACCAGTTACTGTGGTAAATAAGATAAGAAATGATGATTTGGGGTAGGCTAATGGCAGTGGTAGTGAGAATTGCTTGGATTTTAATGTGTTTTGTTTTAAAGCTAACAGGATATGCAGATGGATTTATGTTGAGAGAGTGAAGGGCATGAAGGCTGACTGGAACGTTTTGGTTTGAGCAACTATTTAATAGGAGAATGGAATTGCTTAGGTGATAAGACTTTAGAAGGATCCGGGTAGGGCAATGAGGAAAAGTCATGAGCCCAGTTTTGAACATGTTACAATTGAAATGTCTGTGTGCCATTCAAGTGGAGATGCTCGTTAGGCAGTTGGGTATATAAACATGAAATTCCTTTGAGAAATTTAGGCTCAGAATACAAATTTTCGAGTCTCCACTGTAACTGCTGGCATTTAACACCATAATCAGCATGAGATCACCAGGTGATTCAGTAGCAACAGAAAGTTATACTTCCTGTTGGTAGATAGAAAGCCAGAAATTGGTGCTTCTAGCAATCTAGTTTTTAAAGTTTTGGGAAGAACAATAAACTGTCAAAGGACAGAGTGTGCTCTTTTTTCTGGTTTTTGTGTCTAAGTTCTAAACTTTATCTTCCCCTTTCTAAGTCATCTCTTCAGAGGCCTTCTGTGACTACCCTACCAAAGTTGGTAACTCTTCCCTGATGCAGGGCATTCTCTATCCTACCACTTTCCTTTAAAGTTGACTTCATAATGAATAACTTAAAGAATACTTCCTTATTTACATGCCATGTCTCGTAGTATAAAGTTGAAATCAGGCCTGTCTTTTGTGCTTTTGTAATTTTAAATTCTTTGTAAAAGGTACATAATTGATGTTCAGTAAATATTTGTTTAATGGAGCAAAGGACAGTATCCTTGGCATTCTTTTAGATTTAAGAGCATGAAATTAAAATTTTAATTTAGCATTTGCTTCTTTACCTTGTTGGAGTTCATACGTTAGTGACTAATATTTGTTGACTGTTCATTATATGTCAGTAAGCATTATAGTATGCTTGTTGATTCTCTATAGAATCTTAATTTGACATTTGAGTTTAGTATGAACATGAATATTTCTTCCCCTAGATAATATTTTACAGGATTGGAAATCTCTACAGATTATAGTTGAGTTTTACATAAGGAAATCATTTACTATAAAAACTAATAAACTTGCCCTGAAAGGAACTATCAAAACTGTAATAGATTTTTAGTCTGTTATTACAATGAAGGTAAACATTTTGAATTCAAACAAATATTCTCAGTAACAGTAAGTAGCTTGTTCTAGATTCTTTGCCACATAAAGAGTTTTTTGCTCCTAATTCCTATCACTTAACATAATACTTGGTATATAATTGATTGATTGTTTATAGAATTAAAGATGTCTGCTTTACATTGTAATATGAACATGCTTTTTCTTTTGCTTTCTGTAGGAAAGAGACAGTTTACTTGGGAGTGAGATAAAAAGTAGGGAACTCATGTGTATTTCCTAAATTACATCCTACTATATCAATGAGTAATTTA
>SJYX01016446.1:393509-423077 GCA_006410675.1 Oreotragus oreotragus | reverse complement strand
TACCATATCAAGGAGTAACTTAATCCATCTAATTCTTTGTTCCATTTTTTTTTTTTCTTATACTGCTGATCAATGCAGAAGGCATATTTTTTCACTTATTTTCTTGTTTATCCTCCTGTTAGCTGATACAGTTTATCCTCTTGTTAACTAAAAAATTAAAGTGAATGCAGGTAATGAAAATGAATAAGAAGGAAGTCTTATAGAGAATATGCAAGCTTCTAAATAATGAGACATTTATTTTAGCTTGATGTGATTCATGACTTGTACATATTAACTATTTTTGAAATCTTATTTATTAATATGGCACTTTATATAATATTTTCCTATATTTAAATCCATTCTTCTTTTATACATTATGAACTATAAAGTTTAAATTGTTTTATAGAGACAGTGATAGTCTGATCATAATAATAATGACAAACATTTACATAGTGCTTACCAACTGCCAGTCTGTTAGATTGCTTTGTATGGCTTACTCGGTTTACCTTTGGAATATGAAATTGTTTTAAAGAGGAAGCCATTGCTTTTAGGCCCACTATAGAGAATTAGGAAGCTGAGGCTAGAGAGGCATAGTAATTTCCCAAAGTTACACAGTTCACATGTGAGTTAGAATCTGGATATGAATCCTGGTTTCTTTTTTTTTAAAATTTTATAGTTATAATTCAATTATATCTATTTTGTCTTATTTTTTTATTCATCTTACATGGTCAAATTGAAATAAAATATTTCTAAATTAAAAGTTAGACTGAAAAAGCAAAAAGATAGGATGCTGAAAGATGAACTCCCCAGGTTGGTAGGTGTCCAACATGCTACTGGGGAAGAGTGGAGAAATAGTTCCAGAAAGAATGAACAGGCTGAGCCAAAGCTGAAAAAAGGTGCAGTTGTGGATGTGACTGGTGATGGAAGTAAAGTCTGGTGCTGTAAAGAACAATATTGCATAGGAAACTGGAATGTTAGTTCCATGAATCCAGGTAAATGGGAAGTCATCAGACAGGAAATGGCAAGTGTGAACATCGATATTTTAGAAATCAGTGAACTAAAATGGACGAGAATGGGAAATTTTAGTTCAGATGACCATTATATGGGCCTCTCTGATAGCTCATTGGAAAACAGTCCACCTGCAACACAGGAGACTATGGTTAGATTCCTGGGTCGGGAAGATCCATTCGAAAGGGATAGGCTGCCCACTCCAGTATTCCTGGGCTTCCCTTGTGGCTCTGCTGGTAAAGAATCAGCCTGCAATGTGGGAGTCCTAGGTTCGATCCCTAGGTTGGGAAGATCCCTGAAGAAGGGAAAGGCTGCCCACTCCGTTATTCTGGCCCGGAAAAATCCATGGACTGTATAGTCCATTGGATCACAAAGAGTCGGACATGACTGAGTGACTTTCACTTCACTTCATCATATCTGCTACTGTGGGCAAGAATCCCTTAGAAGAAGTGGAGTAGCCTTCACAGTCAATAAAAGAGTCTGAAATACAGTACTTGGGGGCAGTCTCAGAAGTGACAGAATGAGCTCTCTTCATTTACAAGGCAAACAATTCAGTGTCACAGTAATCCCAGTCTATGCCCCAAACACTAATGCCAAAGAAGCTGAATGGTTCTGTGAAGACCTACAAGACCTTCTAGAACTAACACCAAAAAAAAATAAAAAATACAAATGTACTGTTCATCACAAGAGATTGGAATACAGAAGTAGGAAGACAAAAAATGCCTGGAGTAACAGGCAAGTTTGGCCTTGGAGTACAAAATGAAGCAGGACAAAGGCTCACAAAGTTTTGCTAAGAGAGCACACTAATTGTAGCAAACACCTTCTTCCAACAACACAAGAGACAGTTGTATACATGGACATCACCAGATGATAAATACCAAAAGCAAATTGATTATATTCTTTGCAGACAAAGATACAGAAGCTCTATACAGTCAGCAAAAACAAGACTGGGAGCTGACTACAGCTCAGATCACGAACTCCTTATTGCAAATTTCAGACTTAAATTGAAGAATGTAGGGAAAACCACCAGACCATTCACTTATGACCTAACTGATCATTTATTGTGGAAGTGACAAATAGATTCAAGGGATTAGGTCTGATAGACAAGAGTGCCTGAGCGGGTGGGGACGGGGGGGAAGAGTGCCTGAGGAACTATGGACCGAGGTTCACAAAATTGTACATAAAGATGTGATCAAAACCATCCACCAGAAAAAGAAGTGCAAAAAGGCAAAATGGTTTTCTGAGGAGGTTTTAAAAATAGCTGAAAAAGAAGAGAAACTACAGGCAAAGGAGAAAAGGAAAGATATATCTATCTGCATGCAGCATTCTGAAGAATAGCAGGGAGAGATAAGAAAGCCTTCCTCAGTGATCAGTGCAAAGAAATAGAGGAAAACAACAGAATGGGAAAGACTAGAGATCTCTTCAAGAAAATTAGAGATACCAAGGGAATATTTCATGCAAAGATCGGCTCAATAAAGGACAGAAACGGTATAGACCTAATAGAAGCAGAAAATATTAAGAAGAGGTGGCAAGAATACACAGAAGAAATATACAGAAAAGATCTTAATGCTCCAGATAACCACGATGGTGTGATCATTCACCTAGAGCCACACATTCTGGAGTGTGAAGTCAAGTGGGCCTTAGGAAGCATCACTATGAATAAAACTAGTGGAGGTGATGGAATTTGAGCTGAGCTATGTCAAATCCTAAAAGATGATGCTGTGAAAGTGCTGCACTCAGTATGCCAGCAAATTTGGAAAACTCAGCAGTGGCCTCTGGACTGGCGGTCTGTTTTCATTCTAATCCCAAAGAAAGGCAGTGCCAAAGATTGTCCAAACTACTGCACAATTGCACTCATCTCACATGCTAGTAAAGTAATGCTCAAGATTCTCCAAGCGTGGCTTCAAGAATATGTGAAACATGAACTTCCCTATGCTCAAGATGGTTTTAGAAAAGGCAGAGGAACCAGACATCAAATTGCTGGCATCCACTGTATCATCAAAAAAGCAAGAGCATTCCACAAAACATCTACTTCTGCCTCATACACTATGTTAAAGCCTTTGTGTGGATCACAATAAACTGTGGAAAATTCTGCAAGAGATAGCCTGAGGAACTATGGACCGAGGTTCACAAAATTGTACATAAAGATGTGATCAAAACCATCCACCAGAAAAAGAAGTGCAAAAAGGCAAAATGGTTTTCTGAGGAGGTTTTAAAAATAGCTGAAAAAGAAGAGAAACTACAGGCAAAGGAGAAAAGGAAAGATATATCTATCTGCATGCAGCATTCTGAAGAATAGCAGGGAGAGATAAGAAAGCCTTCCTCAGTGATCAGTGCAAAGAAATAGAGGAAAACAACAGAATGGGAAAGACTAGAGATCTCTTCAAGAAAATTAGAGATACCAAGGGAATATTTCATGCAAAGATCGGCTCAATAAAGGACAGAAACGGTATAGACCTAATAGAAGCAGAAAATATTAAGAAGAGGTGGCAAGAATACACAGAAGAAATATACAGAAAAGATCTTAATGCTCCAGATAACCACGATGGTGTGATCATTCACCTAGAGCCACACATTCTGGAGTGTGAAGTCAAGTGGGCCTTAGGAAGCATCACTATGAATAAAACTAGTGGAGGTGGTGGAATTTGAGCTGAGCTATGTCAAATCCTAAAAGATGATGCTGTGAAAGTGCTGCACTCAGTATGCCAGCAAATTTGGAAAACTCAGCAGTGGCCTCTGGACTGGCGGTCTGTTTTCATTCTAATCCCAAAGAAAGGCAGTGCCAAAGATTGTCCAAACTACTGCACAATTGCACTCATCTCACATGCTAGTAAAGTAATGCTCAAGATTCTCCAAGCGTGGCTTCAAGAATATGTGAAACATGAACTTCCCTATGCTCAAGATGGTTTTAGAAAAGGCAGAGGAACCAGACATCAAATTGCCAGCATCCACTGTATCATCAAAAAAGCAAGAGCATTCCACAAAACATCTACTTCTGCCTCATACACTATGTTAAAGCCTTTGTGTGGATCACAATAAACTGTGGAAAATTCTGCAAGAGATTGGAATACCAGAACACCTGACTTGCCTCTTGAGAAACTTATAGGCAGGTCAGGAAGCAACAGTTAGAACTGGACATGGAACAACAGACTGGTTCCAAATAGGAAAAGGAGTATGTCAAGGCTGTATATTGTCACCCTGCTTATTTAACTTCTGTGCAGAGTACATGATGAGAAACGCCTGGCCAGAAGAAGCACAAGCTGGAATCAAGATTACCTGGAGAAATATCAATAACCTCAAATATGCACATGACCCCACCCTTATGGCAAAAAGTGAAGAGGAACTAAAGAGCCTCCTGATGAAAGTGAAAGAGGAGAGTGAAAATGTTGGCTTAAAACTCAGCATTCAAAAAATGAAGATCATGGCATCTGGTCCCATCACTTCTTGGCAAATAGCTGAGGAAACAGTGTTAGACTTTATTTTTTGGGGCTCCAAAATCACTGCAGATGGTGATTGCAGCCATGAAATTAAAAGACACCTATTCCTTGGAAGGAAAGTTATGACCAACCTAGATAGCATATTAAAAAGCAGAGATATTACTCTGCCAACAAAGGTCCGTCTAGTCAAGGTGATGGTTTTTCCAGTAGTCATGTAAGGATGTGAGAGTTGGACTCTAAAGAATGTTGAGCACCAAAGATTTGATGCTTTTGAACTGTGGTGTTGGAGAAGACTCTTGAGAGTCTCTTGGACTACAAGGAGATCCAACGAGTCCATTCTAAAGGAGATCAGTCCTGGTGTTCATTGGAAGGAGTGATGCTGAAGCTGAAACTCCAATATTTTGGCCACCTCATGCGAAGAGTTGACTCATTGGAAAAGACTCTGATGCTGGGAGGGATTGGGGGCAGGAGGAGAAGGGGACGACAGAAGATGAGATGGCTGGATGGCATCATCGACTTAATGGACATAAGTTTGGGTAAACTCTGGGAGTTGGTGATGGACAGGGAGGCTGGTGTGCTGTGATGCTTCAGGTCGTAAAGAGTCGGACACCACTGCACAAGTGAACTGAAGGCCCAATGGACTGTGAAGGTAATATTGTTATACTATACATTTAAAAGATTAGATTTCATTAAAATTTAAAATAATAATAAAAATAAGTTATAAAGATAAATAAGTGTATATTTTTGATTACAAATTATAAGAAGCATAACATGCATATATTACTTAAAAGAAAATTAAAATCTTTTACCTTAAATTAGGTTTTGATTAGAAAAATCTTTGGTGGTCCTATAGATTTTCAGGTTTTTAAAGTCAAACAATAGTGATCATATTTTGTTTTATTCCTGTAATATGATCATTATCATGATAGTGTATCTGGACTGTCTGAAGTCTTTGGAATTCATAGTCATTCTAAAGAATTTCATACGAGGTCACCACTCTTGTTTGTACCCAGGCATTAAGGATGGGGATAATAATAACTTTAATAATAGCTATGATTTATTGCATGTTTATTATATATCAGGCACTATTCTAAGCACTTTTTCATACCATAATTCTTTTATTTTTCACCTATGAAGTTGATGGTCATTTTTTATTATCCCCATTTTCCATGTGAGAAAGACGGAGAATTGTTAATAAGTTTCTTGGTAGATTTCAACTTTGGCCACCAAGTTCTGCTCTTCTGACTTCTAGTATATCCTCTCCTTCAGTTGGAAAATATAACATTTTGAAAGATGTTTCACTTCCTAAAGTAGAAGATAAGTTTAGCTAAGTTGTCACTGTAGAAGGATGTTCTTTTTAATGAGCACATTTCTAAACCTTGTAAATGTAAATGTGTAAACTTTCATGTTAGCTCAGAAGAGAACTGTTGGTGACCCTGAGCAATTTAAAAAATCCTCTCTCGGTATTGTCACACATCTGTTCATATATTTGTCATACTACACAAATAACTTTTACTTTGACACAATGATATTCAAATACATTAGTAATTTTTTCTAGCATCAAGTTACCTAGAAATGTGTTTAAAAGTAATTTTTACAAGTGCTCAATGAAAGTGAAGTACGTTTCTAGTTACTTTTCTTATATGTTGTCTTAAAGATATTGAATCTCAGTAAACATGACATTTTGTTTTGATATACCTGAGATTGGTCTTTTTGGTATAATCACAAGTTACATTGTGATTGAAAAACTTCTTGGATTTGACTTTCTACTTTCGTGTACTTACTATAATGTAAATTAAAGTTATGATTTAACCAGAGACAGGCCTTTAGTGGATATAAATGTATTATTACTGACTTCTAGTAAGTAAGTCAGTTTTCTTGTAACTTCAGTAAGTCAGTTTTTTTCCTCATTGGAATTTATACTAAAACATTACTCTCCCCCCCCCACCCCCTTGTTGCCTTTCTTTTACATCTAGAACTTAACATGTTAGACAGTTCTTTGAGAGTATTGGTGATATCTGTGTTCGTGAAGTCACTTTTCTGGGAGGTGTTTCACTCTCAGTCTTAGAGCTAGAGTTGTCAGTGGCCTCAGTAATAGTATGTGTTAGCCAACTGAACACTCTGAATCAGGCTGAGACTTAAAAGTTTAGCTCTAAATAAACAAGGACCTCTTTTTCTCCTAATTAATGAATCTTTTTCTTTCCTCACATTATTTGTCTATGAAGATAGATTGCCATAGGAAATAGAATACTCATTCTTCAGTGCCTTATTATTTCCAAGTAACTCACATGTAAGTGATGTATAAAGATTATCTAATTGTCTGAAAACGAGGAAATTAGGAAATGAGGTAGGTGCTTTTTGGCTTGTGTTTACTACCCGTTATCAAGAGTCAGGCTGGAATATATTCCTTTTCTGTGAATAAGAAACAGTTTTAATGTATAGTTTTATACTTTATGAGTTTAAAGCAGTAATTATTTTACTCTTTCTTTCTTTCTTCAGATATCTAAAGACCTTTTCCTTTCATTTTCTGAGTATACATTTATTATCTCTAACTTTCTGGTTTTTATCTCAAACTCTGATTTCTCTTCAGAGCCTTAGACTTACACAGTGTAGATCTGTCTACTCTTTGCCTCCAGTTGACATTTCTTATAAGTATCCCTACTTTTGGGGAAAATTTTCCAAATCTGAAATTCTCTCTACATCTCTTCTTCCACTTCTACTCATGTGAATAAATACCACCTACCTACTTACTTACACAAGTCAGTCATCGCCTGTTGTTTTCCATGATATCACATTTGGTGTCGCTCATCAAGTTCTGTTTATCTCTTAAATAAAATATATCTGCTACCAATATTGTTACTTCTTGATTTAGCCATCACATCTTTAGTTCAAAAACCTGAAATAATCTATTTGATATCCCTTGCCCCACCAACAGATGTCTCCTTTATCTTCTACCAAATAAGCAAAGTAATTACTCTGAAACAGGAGTTTCAGCATGTTTATGCTGATCAGACGTAAAACCATCCAGTGCTTCCATGTGTTTAAGAGTAAACCTCCCACTGTTAGTACAGTCCAGAAGATGCATATAATGTGGCTCCTGCTCACCATTTCCAGCTTCTGGCAAGTACTGTCCTCCTTTTACCTTGTGTTCTACTTGTGGTTCTCCTTTCATTTATCCTGACTTCTGCTCATCTTTCAGATCTCCTTTTAGATTTTAGGTTTCTACAAAAGCCAGGTCTGCTCTCCTCTTGGTGACCCAGACCAATCACCTGATGTAAATCTTAAATGACATCTTTCTTTTGTAACCTCTCATTGCATTTACTTACGGTTTGCAATTATATATTTACTCATCTGGTTATTTTGTTTCCAGCTCTTTTCTCTGCTTCCCTCAGACAAGAACTCTTGTGTCTATTCATCAGGTATTCATAGTGCCTGCACATTGCCTTACATGTAGTATGTGTTCAGTAAAGAATTGGTTAATAAATAAATGATAATTATAGCCTACATATTCAGTTTCTTTTTTTTTCTGATTTAAAGTGGGGATACTGGTTCTTTTGGAGACAGAAAGGATTCAATTCAGTGGGAAAGGCCATGGCAGAAGTATTTTTTAACCTGTTACAGTAAGAGTGATAGGTTATAATAGTGTTCCAAATTTCCAAGATTAGTGCCTTTCAAATTACAGTTTTGAGTTGCTCTATCCAAAAAGTACTGATTGTCCTTGAGATGAAGGAATAGGCAGGTTACAGCATAAAGTGCAGGTTAGTACAGTTTATATTTAAAAAATCGCAAGGCCAAATTCTTTGAGCTTCTCTCTAGTGTTTAAAAGTAATGTTAATTTGAAACTCTGTTAACAGTGATGGCAGTTCCTTGGTGGTCTAGTATTGAGAATTTGGCACTTTCACCGTGGTCCAGGTTCAACCCTTGGTTGGAGAAATGAGATCCCATAAGCTGTTTGCTGTGGCAAAAACAAACAGACCAAAGAAACACCAAAAAAAATAAACCCCCAAACAAAGAAAAACAGTGTTATATAACAGGGATATGTGGTGTTAGAAACATTTTCTGATTCTAGTCTCTACAATTTACTAGTTGGAAAGTATTGGGAAGAATTCACGGAACCTCTCAGAGTCTTAGTTTTCCTCCTGTAAACTGAATATAATAAAACCTTAAAGATGTTATTGTGGAGAGTAAAATTTTATATTTTGTATTTTTATATTAAAATACATTTTTATTTCTATCACATAGCTTTATATACATTTATAATGTGGGTTAAATAGTTAAGTTTCTTACTGCCTGAATTTGAATTAGTTTATGTTCTGAATAATCTTGTGTTATTTAGATTCCAACTTTAAAGGGACACAGAATTTCTGATACCATTGCGTTTACTGTAATTTAATTTTTTTCTTTCATTTTCATTACAAAATGCTGGTTTAGAATACAGATAAATACATTTCCTTTTGAGAACTCTTATTTAAGTTATTTTGTTGATTTTTTATTTAAAGAATGAATGCTAATATTTTTAGAAATATGCTTTACTAAAAGCTTTTCAAGGATGAAATACTTGAAATAGTATTTGTGTGATCATAAGTAACTTCTGGTTAATAATATTTTTTAACTGAACTCCAACTATTAGAGGTAAGTATAAATAAAAATTGAAGCCTAAGGTAATATAATACCAATTTAGTACATCAGTACTGCTTTGTGTGTGTGTTTAAGAATGATTAATTAAGTCTTTTTTATTTAAGTCCTGGAAACCATTTTAACTGACTTTATAACGTAACTGCAAACCATATATTTGTCTCATGATTTCTTCCATGAAAGCATGAAGAAGTGAATTATTGAAAAGATAAAAATAAATTTGTTTGCTTTCTGTCAGAGTTCATATCCACAGCTAACCTTGATAGAAGACCAGAGTGATTTAGACAAGTTTGCTTTGGAGATTCATAACATATGCTTGCTGGACAGAATTGAGTTATCTCTGCTCTGGAGAGTAAGTTATTGTAGCAGGAGCTGACAGAGATGAAGATAACTGAGGGAAATTCAATTACCTTTTAGTGTTTTCTTTCTAATAGGATTCTTAATGTGAAAAAGATCCTTAGATGATGCACCCCGTTACATGTGAGATCTTCCTTGATACCTGTTTTCAGAATACCGTGAACATTCAGTTCCAAGCTGTCATTAAGCATGAAATAAGCAGTTTACTCTTAAGAATAGTTTTGATTGAAAGGTCTAATTTTTACTTGATGTCATTGGCAGTCTTTATAATCACTGACTACCCTCTGTGGTTTTCTTTAACAAAATATGTATTATTTTTTCTGAGTTTATTATTTAATACGTTGGGAGCTTTTTCTTTTCCTTTCAGATGACCTTTCTTTATGTATCTTGTAGGTTCTTAGTGCTGTTATAATTGTTATCTCTCCATCTAATTATCATATACTCAAGCTGGTCAACCTTGTGTAAATGCTGTTAGAATCCTCAAGCTTTCATTTTCACTTTGCTTTGTTATTCTGCCAGAGTTTTTGCTAATGGTGTCTTTCTCACTCCCTTTTACTATTCAGTCTCTTGCATCCTTACTTCTCTCCTTTCCTTTTCATCTCCAGTCCTGGAATGAAATACAACTGTTCTCTTCATATGACCTAGTTATACTTACCCATTAGCTCTTTTTTATCCTTTATATTCCTTGATTCTGTATCATTTGCCATTGATGGTCAACCCTTCCTTTTTGAAATTTCTTTTTTGACTTGACTTTCTTACCAAGTGCTTTTCTGGTTAGCTTTTTACTTCTTACGGTTCTCCTTAAGTTTCATTTCTTCTCCATTACTTACTGCTTTACCAAAAGTATCGGTCTTTCACAAGAATACCTCTTTGTTACTTTTAACTTGTGTCATTTTTAATAATTTCATATAATGTCAGCATTATGTAAAAATTCTATGTAGAAGACATTAAATGTTTTTAAGTGTAAAATTCTTTTATTTATTGTATTCTGTAGGTAAGTAAAACTTTGTAAACTAAGAGCAGGCACAGAGAGAAGCATTTCTTTAATCTCTTCCCGGGCGCCTTCTGCCTCCTCACCTTTGGAGGAAGCCACTGTTAGTTTCTTGTAAATCTTGTCCAGGTTTCTTTATGCACATAAATAAAAATATAAATTTATATTCTCATCCCCTTTCCTTATATAAATGTTACCATATCTATAATGTTTTATGCTTTGCTTTTTTAAACTTTGTTATGCCCAGGTCGCAAAATCTCCCAATGACCACAAGGGAGCCGATATCCGATGCAAAAGCAAGAGAGTTTTTATTACCAAGCTCGAGCTGGGGCTCCCACCGAACTCCCCCCCCACCCCCTTGTTGCCTTTCTTTTACATCTAGAACTTAACATGTTAGACAGTTCTTTGAGAGTATTGGTGATATCTGTGTTCGTGAAGTCACTTTTCTGGGAGGTGTTTCACTCTCAGTCTTAGAGCTAGAGTTGTCAGTGGCCTCAGTAATAGTATGTGTTAGCCAACTGAACACTGAATCAGGATGAGACTTAAAAGTTTAGATCTAAATAAAGAAGGACCTATTTTTCTCCTAATTAATGAATCTTTTTCTTTCCTCACATTATTTGTCTATGAAGATAGATTGCCATAGGAAATAGAATACTCATTCTTCAGTGCCTTATTATTTCCAAGTAACTCACATGTAAGTGATGTATAAAGATTATCTAATTGTCTGAAAACGAGGAAATTAGGAAATGAGGTAGGTGCTTTTTGGCTTGTGTTTACTACCCGTTATCAAGAGCCAGGCTGGAATATATTCCTTTTCTGTGAATAAGAAACAGTTTTAATGTATAGTTTTATACTTTATGAGTTTAAAGCAGTAATTATTTTACTCTTTCTTACTTTCTTTCTTCAGATATCTAAAGACCTTTTCTTTTCATTTTCTGAGTACACATTTATTATCTCTAACTTTCTGGTTTTTATCTCAAACTCTGATTTCTCTTCAGAGCCTTAGACTTACATAGTGTAGATCTGTCTACTCTTTGCCTCCAGTTGACATTTCTTATAAGTATCCCTACTTTTGGGGAAAATTTTCCAAATCTGAAATTCTCTCTACATCTCTTCTTCCACTTCTACTCATGTGAATAAATACCACCTACCTACTTACTTACACAAGTCAGTCATCGCCTGTTGTTTTCCATGATATCACATTTGGTGTCGCTCATCAAGTTCTGTTTATCTCTTAAATAAAATATATCTACTACCAATATTGTTACTTCTTGATTTAGCCATCACATCTTTAGTTCAAAAACCTGAAATAATCTATTTGATATCCCTTGCCCCACCAACAGATGTCTCCTTTATCTTCTACCAAATAAGCAAAGTAATTACTCTGAAACAGGAGTTTCAGCATGTTTATGCTGATCAGACGTAAAACCATCCAGTGCTTCCATGTGTTTAAGAGTAAACCTCCCACTGTTAGTACAGTCCAGAAGATGCATATAATGTGGCTCCTGCTCACCATTTCCAGCTTCTGGCAAGTACTGTCCTCCTTTTACCTTGTGTTCTACTTGTGGTTCTCCTTTCATTTATCCTGACTTCTGCTCATCTTTCAGATCTCCTTTTAGATTTTAGGTTTCTACAAAAGCCAGGTCTGCTCTCCTCTTGGTGACCCAGACCAATCACCTGATGTAAATCTTAAATGACATCTTTCTTTTGTAACCTCTCATTGCATTTACTTACGGTTTGCAATTATATATTTACTCATCTGGTTATTTTGTTTCCAGCTCTTTTCTCTGCTTCCCTCAGACAAGAACTCTTGTGTCTATTCATCAGGTATTCATAGTGCCTGCACATTGCCTTACATGTAGTATGTGTTCAGTAAAGAATTGGTTAATAAATAAATGATAATTATAGCCTACATAGTCAGTTTCTTTTTTTTTCTGATTTAAAGTGGGGATACTGGTTCTTTTGGAGACAGAAATGATTCAATTCAGTGGGAAAGGCCATGGCAGAAGTATTTTTTAACCTGTTACAGTAAGAGTGATAGGTTATAATAGTGTTCCAAATTTCCAAGATTAGTGCCTTTCAAATTACAGTTTTGAGTTGCTCTATCCAAAAAGTACTGATTGTCCTTGAGATGAAGGAATAGGCAGGTTACAGCATAAAGTGCAGGTTAGTACAGTTTATATTTAAAAAATCGCAAGGCCAAATTCTTTGAGCTTCTCTCTAGTGTTTAAAAGTAATGTTAATTTGAAACTCTGTTAACAGTGATGGCAGTTCCTTGGTGGTCTAGTATTGAGAATTTGGCACTTTCACCGTGGTCCAGGTTCAACCCTTGGTTGGAGAAATGAGATCCCATAAGCTGTTTGCTGTGGCAAAAACAAACAGACCAAAGAAACACCAAAAAAAATAAACCCCCAAACAAAGAAAAACAGTGTTATATAACAGGGATATGTGGTGTTAGAAACATTTTCTGATTCTAGTCTCTACAATTTACTAGTTAGAAAGTATTGGGAAGAATTCACGGAACCTCTCAGAGTCTTAGTTTTCCTCCTGTAAACTGAATATAATAAAACCTTAAAGATGTTATTGTGGAGAGTAAAATTTTATATTTTGTATTGTTATATTAAAATATATTTTTATTTATATCACATAGCTTTATATACATTTATAATGTGGGTTAAATAGTTAAGTTTCTTACTGCCTGAATTTGAATTAGTTTATGTTCTGAATAATCTTGTGTTATTTAGATTCCAACTTTAAAGGGACACAGAATTTCTGATACCATTGCGTTTACTGTAATTTAATTTTTTTCTTTCATTTTCATTACAAAATGCTGATTTAGAATACAGATAAATACATTTCCTTTTGAGAACTCTTATTTAAGTTATTTTGTTGATTTTTTATTTAAAGAATGAATGCTAATATTTTTAGAAATATGCTTTACTAAAAGCTTTTCAAGGATGAAATACTTGAAATAGTATTTGTGTGATCATAAGTAACTTCTGGTTAATAATATTTTTTAACTGAACTCCTACTATTAGAGGTAACTATAAATAAAAATTGAAGCCTAAGGTAATATAATACCAATTCAGTACATCAGTACTGCTTTGTGTGTGTGTTTAAGAATGATTAATTAAGTCTTTTTTATTTAAGTCCTGGAAACCATTTTAACTGACTTTATAACGTAACTGCAAACCATATATTTGTCTCATGATTTCTTCCATGAAAGCATGAAGAAGTGAATTATTGAAAAGATAAAAATAAATTTGTTTGCTTTCTGTCAGAGTTCATATCCACAGCTAACCTTGATAGAAGACCAGAGTGATTTAGACAAGTTTGCTTTGGAGATTCATAACATATGCTTGCTGGACAGAATTGAGTTATCTCTGCTCTGGAGAGTAAGTTATTGTAGCAGGAGCTGACAGAGATGAAGATAACTGAGGGAAATTCAATTACCTTTTAGTGTTTTCTTTCTAATAGGATTCTTAATGTGAAAAAGATCCTTAGATGATGCACCCCGTTACATGTGAGATCTTCCTTGATACCTGTTTTCAGAATACCGTGAACATTCAGTTCCAAGCTGTCATTAAGCATGAAATAAGCAGTTTACTCTTAAGAATAGTTTTGATTGAAAGGTCTAATTTTTACTTGATGTCATTGGCAGTCTTTATAATCACTGACTACCCTCTGTGGTTTTCTTTAACAAAATATGTATTATTTTTTCTGAGTTTATTATTTAATACGTTGGGAGCTTTTTCTTTTCCTTTCAGATGACCTTTCTTTATGTATCTTGTAGGTTCTTAGTGCTGTTATAATTGTTATCTCTCCATCTAATTATCATATACTCAAGCTGGTCAACCTTGTGTAAATGCTGTTAGAATCCTCAAGCTTTCATTTTCACTTTGCTTTGTTATTCTGCCAGAGTTTTTGCTAATGCTCTCTTTCTCACTCCCTTTTACTATTCAGTCTCTTGCATCCTTACTTCTCTCCTTTCCTTTTCATCTCCAGTCCTGGAATGAAATACAACTGTTCTCTTCATATGACCTAGTTATACTTACCCATTAGCTCTTTTTTATTCCTTATATTCCTTGATTCTGTATCATTTGCCATTGATGGTCAACCCTTCCTTTTTGAAATTTCTTTTTTGACTTGACTTTCTTACCAAGTGCTTTTCTGGTTAGCTTTTTACTTCTTACGGTTCTCCTTAAGTTTCATTTCTTCTCCATTACTTACTGCTTTACCAAAAGTATCGGTCTTTCACAAGAATACCTCTTTGTTACTTTTAACTTGTGTCATTTTTAATAATTTCATATAATGTCAGCATTATGTAAAAATTCTATGTAGAAGACATTAAATGTTTTTAAGTGTAAAATTCTTTTATTTATTGTATTCTGTAGGTAAGTAAAACTTTGTAAACTAAGAGCAGGCACAGAGAGAAGCATTTCTTTAATCTCTTCCCGGGCGCCTTCTGCCTCCTCACCTTTGGAGGAAGCCACTGTTAGTTTCTTGTAAATCTTGTCCAGGTTTCTTTATGCACATAAATAAAAATATAAATTTATATTCTCATCCCCTTTCCTTATATAAATGTTACCATATCTATAATGTTTTATGCTTTGCTTTTTTAAACTTTGTTATGCCCAAGTCGCAAAATCTCCCAATGACCACAAGGGAGCCGATATCCGATGCAAAAGCAAGAGAGTTTTTATTACCAAGCTCGAGCTGGGGCTCCCACCGATACCGATGCAGCGGCTATAGGGAGGAGCCCCGGGGTTTGGATTACATTGCTTATATAGGGAGTATACATGGGAAAAAAAACGATTTCTAGGTAGGGTCACTTTGTTCTGAAGAGTTGTGTGTTGGTTCTTGATTGGTCCCTATTGTCTAGGTAGACCACAAGTTCCTGAGCGTTAAGTCAGGAGATTTTGGTCTGGGGTCCGATTCGCTCATGAGTGGTGGGGTGAGGTCAGGGGATCTCCAAAGGCCCTTGGATTTCCAAAGGCTCCCCTCCCGGAACCTTACAAAATGGAGTTTTTCTGTTAACAAAATGGAGTAGCTTAGATTCTTCAACTTAATGTTTTTTGGAGATTTTTTTTTTAATACTTCCATTAACAGCATATGAGTGTCTGTTTCCTCATAGAGTATGTTATCAAACTTTCAGACTTATGTCATTCTCACAGATTATGCATGGCAGTATGTAGCTTTCATTTGTATTTCTCAGTATAGTTTTAACTTTGCATTTCTGTTTTTATAAATATTTTTG
Source organism: Oreotragus oreotragus (assembly GCA_006410675.1). Taxonomy (NCBI): domain Eukaryota; kingdom Metazoa; phylum Chordata; class Mammalia; order Artiodactyla; family Bovidae; genus Oreotragus; species Oreotragus oreotragus. The sequence continues at coordinate 407,413 of SJYX01016446.1, read as the reverse complement.
CCAGTTTGTTGACTTCTATATAGTGGAATTTTTGGTGTCCACAGATGTGTTTTACAAAATATTTTTGTTCTTGAATTTATGAATGCTTTCTTTCATGGCTTGATATTTTGATTTGTAATTGGAAAGGTCTTTTACCCACGTAGATTATAAAAAATTTCTCCGTGTTTCTTCTAGCATTTCTAATTTTATTGTCTTAAGTTTAAATATTTCATTTACTTGTAATCTATCTTAGGATAAACTGTGATATGAATCTAACTTTATTTTACATGACAATATAATTTTTTTTTATACTATCTACGAAGTCCAGCAAATTTTCTCCTCTGATTTGAGATACCATTGTTAACATATACCAAATGCCTACGTGTTGGGGGATTTGTTTTTTGTAGTAGTCTATATCTCCCTATTAGTCTCTGTGATTTCCTGTATTGGTGTTGATTTTTATTTAAATTACTGAGAACTTATAGTACATTTTAATATTAATAAGGCTTTGTTGTTTTTTCCTATCATTGACTTCTAAAATATTTTTCAGAATTGCTGTGGCTAGTCTTGCTTAGCTAATAATGTTAGATTCAGGTTGTTTCATTCAAAAACTATTTTCATTTGATTCTGTTGAGCTTTTCAGGTATATAAACACTTCATGTATAGATATTGATAGTTTTTCCTTTGTATTTCCAAGTTTTATTCTTCTAATTGCTCTTTCTTATCTAATTGATTTGGCTTATTCAGTTATTGTTGAAAAATAATAATAGTTATTGGTTACCATATTTTGTTTAATAGTGTTTTATTTGTTATTTTACCATTCTACTCTCTATGAATTCAGCTTGTTTTAGATTCCACAAAAAAGTGAAATATTCATTTACTTCTGTTTTGTTTTTTCATATTAATGAAAAATTTATCCAATTATGTCATCTTTAATGGGAGCAGTGGAGTTCATAGTCTGCTTTTTAAATATTAGATATTTATGAATTGATTGATGCCATTTTATCCTAATGATAGTACCAAATGATTTTTATCAGGTCATTACAAGTTATATTCTTTCATGTTAAGCAGTTATAAATAATATAAATTGATTTTTATGATAATGCTTGAACTTAATTTGAGGTTAATTTTATTATAGTTGTATAATAGCTAAGAGCATATGAAACACTTCTATATATCTATAATCCTAAATCTGTTTTTTATTGATTTGTTTAGATTATCATGAAATAAAAACAACAAACGTGTCATGTAAAAATAGAATTCAGATATGCTAGCATGTTCACCTGAGAACCCCTGACTTAAAGACAAATTTTGTTAAGATCAGTGTTCTTTTTTTAATTAAAATATACTAATCTGAGGGTTACGGGAAAAAAAAAAGAAAAAAATAGAGAAGAAAGAAAAAAATCTAACAATGTAGAATAGTGTAAAGTAAAAAAAGAACATTCTCTATTATCTTTTTCCTTACCATACTCCCAGGAAAATGATTGGCACATAACAACTTTTCAGACTTTTTATTATTAATGTACGCTTTATAATTGTATGCATATATGTTTCTTGTATAATATATATTCAGCCCAAAACAGAATTATATTATGTAAATTGTTATGTATTTTGAGTCAGTAGTTCCTAAATTTTCATTTGTGTATGGACTCTTGAGAATCTGACCTTGAGAAATATATACACATATAACCAAATGAGTCAGCTGTTCACATCAGGTGGCCAAAGTACTGGAGTTTCAGCTTCAGCGTAAGTCCTTCCAGTGAACTGAACACCCAGGACTGATCTCCTTGAGGATGGACTGGTTGGATCTCCTTGCAGTCCAAGGGACTCTCAAGAGTCTCCTCCAATACCACAGTTCAAAAACATCAGTTCTTCTTTTAGATTAAGAAAATATTCTGTTGGTATCCTGGTAAAAGCATGAAGGAAAATAGTAGTCATTTCCCTCCCCTGTACTATTAGTTTGCCACTGTTTTCCTTTGTCTCTCTGACTTTATTGAAACAAGATTGACAAATAAATATTGTGTATATTTAAGGTGCACAGCATGATATTTTGATGTATGTGTACACTGTGAAATGATTACCCCAAATGACCAGATAACATATCCTTCAACTCATGCTATTTGTGTTTGTCTGTGGTCGACCACTTGATCTAAACAAATTTCAAGTATTCAGCATATTCTCATTAAGTATTGTTGTCATACTGTACATTAGATATACAGAATTTACTAATCTTAGAATGTAAATTCTGTACTGTTTAATCACTATCTTCCCTTTCCTGCCAGTCTTAAGCCTCTAGTATGAGTTTGAATTTTTTGTTTTTGGATTCCGCATATAAATGAAATCATGCAATATTTGTCTTTTTGTTTATGGCTTGTCTCACTTAGCATATTGCCCTCCGATTCATCCGTGTCATCACAAGTGGCAAGATTTCCCCTTTTTTGAGGTTGAATAGTATTCCCAGAGTATTTTGTTTATCCATTTGTTGATGGATACCTAGTGTGTTTCCATATTTTGGCTATTTTTAATAATGATGCAAAGAATTTGGGAGTGCATGTATTTATTCAAAGTAGTGAGTTTTCTTTAGATATAAAGAAGTGCTTTGCTAGGTCATATAGTAGCTCTATTTTTAACTTTTTGGGAAACCTTCATGTTGTCTTCAGTAGTGGCTGATCTAATTTATGTTCCACTGACAGTGCACAAGATTTTCTTTCCTCTACATTCTCTCTAACACTCGATATTGCTTGTGTTATGTTAGAAGATCAACTGTATAGTAATCTTTAAATTTCCTTTCATTCAGTCTTTAAATTTCAGAAAAATTTTTGAAACTGAAACCATAAACATGTTTTCTCTGTTTATTTTCTCTTTCTACTAACTTTATATATTGGTTCTTACCTGCATGTAAAATTGGTGGAGTGCAGAATAAATCTGAACTATTTAAACATTAGTTGAAGAATAAACTTTTTTTCATCTTTGTCCACTTATAAATTTTATATTCTCATTATTGAATTGAATTCCCAATTTGTCTTTTAGTGGTTGAAATACAAGACACATGAAATAGAATGGCAGTATATATTTTTTTCTTAGTAACTTTTAAAGTAAACTTATGATACAGTAAAAATATTTTCAAGTGAACTTCCCATTTATGCTTTCCTACTTGTCTTTTCTTATTTTTATTTTATCCTTTCTTATTTATTCCCTTATATCTTGTACTCCTGTTTGGAACATCTCAGCTTAAAAGTGTGTTAGTCATTCAGTCATGTCTGACTCTTTCTGACCGCATGGACTAGTCCACCAGGCTTCTCTGTCCATGGAATTCTCTAGGCAGGAATGCTAGAGTGGGTAGCCATTTCCTGCTTTAGTAACTGAGAAAGGGATGACCAAGGTTCATGATAACTTTTTTAAAGCTTAGCTTTATGCCTTCTATTTCTCATGATGGCTCTATATTGGTGATTAATACATTCCACTGTCTTTGCAACATTTCTTTCCTGAGGTACACTTTACATAATCCATTCTGTCATTTCCTGAAGAGATGACTGATTAATAGATCTTGAGTCATCATAGCTCAAGATCACAGTGAGTCATAATAGCAAAGCAATAGAAGGGCAGTTCTTATCCTGGCTTTGGTATTTGTTTACTAGCATTATGGTTTTAGACATATTTCTTATCCTCTTTTTATATACTTCTTCATCTATAGAGCAGGAACAGGAAATTGGTAAGCTTGACTCTCTCTCTCTCTATATATATATATATATATAGACACACACATATAATTGTAGCTTTGGATATTTTATTTATGTTAGATAATAATGATGTTGTAAACAACCATGAGAATGATAAAATATTATAGATACATTGGTTAAGTAAAGGACTATTATGAGTCCTTTTAAATGGCCAGATCACTTTAGTTTGAGCACTCAGCCAATGAGACCACAGATTACTCTGGTGCAGTTTCACATAGTTGTGACTTTCCAGTCAGATAACCTTTGCATTAATTTTGACTCTGTCATTCACTCACTGTGTGAGCTAAGACATTAGTGTCTCATGTGAAAATCAGGATAATGATGGTGCCAGCCTATAGTAATGAGGAGTAAATGGGACTTGATAACTGTAAAGTGCCTGTTACCTGCTGCTGCTATGTCACTTCAGTCGGGTCCGACTCTGTGTGACCCCATAGACAGCAGCCCACCAGGCTCCTCCGTTCGTGAGTCCGTACTAAATGTTTAATGATGCAGCTATTGCTTTTACTTCAAAATGAAGAGTAATTTTTTTATTGTAAGTCATCTCAAGGATCACTCAAGGAAGGCTTATATGTCCCACACTTACTCTGGAATTCTTACCTCTGCCTTACGGCCTTGGTCCAGTTGACTGCTCTTGTCAGAACTCTGGAGGCCGTCTCTTAATATCATACAAGTGGCCTTCCCAGGAAGTAGCTGTTTTATCTTTACCCCGTTGCTCAAAGCATGGACAAAGGCTTTTCTTTTTCTCCTTTGTAGGCCTTGCAACGATGAAAGACATCACAGTGCAGAAAAGGAAAGCTCATTACTGAGTTTTGCATCTGCTAACGCATAGGCCATGCTCCTGCAGAAGAGGTTTCCTCTTGACCTCTGTTTCTCTCCTGCTTTGCCAGGTTGCAGGGGTTTGTTCAGCTCCCTCACATAGAGATCTCTCTTGATAACATTCCTTCTTCCTGTAGTACAGGCTGACTTGCATCCAGTCTTAGAGTAAAAAGAATGCTGGGTCTTACCAAGTCCAGGGTTCACTTTTTTCCTTCTGGTTAATTGACAATGGGACCATCGAACTCCTTAAGGAAAATGTTCACTCTGGTTTATCATACATATTCTGGTTTATCTTTCACACCTGGACTCTTTATAGAATTTCTCAGTACATTTCCAAAGTCTGCTGTATTCACTCTGGAATGCACTATTTTTAGAGATTCTTCTAGGGTGTGTTTTAGCTTGTCTCACTTCCTATTTTAGCTTCTTGATAATGGCCAGATTAAGAACTAGGCTCACAGCATTTTCTGCTCTCAGTCTTGTATGGGGGGTAACTTCTGAATAGGAAATACACATATCTACACAGGGCACGTGCATGCATGTACATATTTTTTAAAAAATCATCCTTTTTAGAATAACATTGAAACCAAAGAAGCTTTCATTTTTGGAACAAAGGAAGACCATTGTAAAGTAAGCTGATGTCTATGACTTTGAAAGTTGTAAGTGATGCTTCTCTAGCTTCAAGAAACAGAGCTGTATTACTGGACACTCTGTTAAAGGTAGAAAGCTAGAAAAAAGCAAAGGAACTATGGCCCAGGTGAAATGGAATTCATACCTGTGAGCAAGGCTGATCAAATTAAATCCAAACTGAAAAATATATTTTCTTCAGTGTGTTCTCACTAGATTCTAATAATGTAAAACATAGTCTCGATAGAGAACTAGATATCTTACTGCTATTTAAAAATCTCTTGTAGGAAAATGTCTGAATATACTCCCTACAGATAGATAAAGCCTGTATTTAACGTTTCAGTTTATGATATATCCTAGTTATCTTAACAGTTGACCAAATCAACTATTTATATGTTAAACCATTTATAAAAACTTTTGAGGAATAATCTTTTTCAGAAGGAAATGGGTAAAAATACATTAGGCACCCAAATAAGATATAAAGAAGCATGTACTGGTTTACTTAAAAAAAGAGAGAACTCTGGTAATTGCAAGTCTTATTCTGTTATTCTTGAAAGTTTTTTATTTGACCTGTTCTCATTTTTTTCACCTCTATTTTGCTATTGTTTTTTTTTATTCTATCTTAAATGAGCCCTTTCTTCTCCGTGAAAAGTTACTTAACCTCTAATACCTTTGTGAAGCCCTCACTGGTTCTGCATAGTTCTTTTCTGTTCTTTCCAAGCACAGTGTGAATATCTTTCTTAGCAAGTATCTCAGGGACTGTTTGCAGTCTAGTTGGTTGACTTCATGACTGAGTCTACAGTAGGTGTCGGGTGTTAGTGTATATGCCTGTCAACATTCTGATTGTTTTATGTCTATGCATATTGGAACTTTATGAAAAGCACATCACATTATATATCACTGGTTCTGCATAGTTCTTTTCTGTTCTTTCCAAGCACAGTGTGAATATCTTTCTTAGCAAGTATCTCAGGGACTGTTTGCAGTCTAGTTGGTTGACTTCATGACTGAGTCTACAGTAGGTGTCGGGTGTTAGTGTATATGCCTGTCAACATTCTGATTGTTTTATGTCTATGCATATTGGAACTTTATGAAAAGCACATCACATTATATCCTTTTTCTATGAGGAAACTGAGGAATGGGAGATTAAATACCTACCTTGATCACGAATATGTCAGAGCCAAGGTTTAAACTCAGGTTGTCTGACTCCAGAGTCTGTGTTCTTAACCACAGTATTAACTATGGTTTCTTAAAGAACAAATTAATCTCTTTATAACTTTTTGGTTTTCACGCTTGTTCTTAAACTACTGTTATTTGAATTTAAAGTATAGCTATACACACACACACACACACACACACACACACACACACACACACACACTATTTTTAGCCTAGTAAAAGTAAGATGCCCTAGTTTTGTAGGATTTCCAAAAAACCCAATGGTTAGGTAGATGTGCTGAGTTAAAAGATTATAGGATTTGTTTATTTAGGATATTCAGCTCTTGTGCAAATTAACAAAAAGTAAAGTTTAAAAAATAAAAACTTTTGAATTACTCTCTCTCTCTTTCACTGTATGTATGTTTATATGTATTTGTGTATAATTATAATCTTACAGGAAGATATACCTGTCTTATTATGAATTTTAAAATATAGTTATTTGAATTTAACTCTATTTAAATTTCCTGTCAATTGTATTGATCACCGATACTAACCACATTTTACTTTATTTACCACACTGATATATAATGTATGCAGGCATTGTTAAAGAAATCAGTTTGCTTTTATGAAAGCTGTTTTGGTATTTACTTGGAAATTTTGTAATCTTCATTGTTAACAAGTAACTCTAATGTAGCAATGAAATAATGTAAACAGTGTTGTATGTGTATTTCACATGCAAGTGGAAACTGTAACTTTCTTCTTAGTGTTGACTTCCCTTTACAAATATGTAAAAGCTTTTGAAACCCATTCTTCTATTCTCTAAAGTAAAACATTAGAACCTATATTCGCCCTCTGATTATTTGAAAATATTGTTTTAAGTCTGCAATTGTAAAGATAAGAACCCAGCACATTGTATCCAGTCCATTAAAACAATAAGAAATGGAAGCGATACTTTGATAAGTGTTCTGCCTGTTTTCACCTTGAATGCTATTATCAGGGGGATGATACTATATCTATTTCATTGGCTTAGACTTTTTCATGCTGAGAGAAATCAATACTTCGAAGTGTTGATGACAGAGGAATCACTTTAGAATTAAAGGTGGCTGTCACACATTGTCTTCGTTGACTTTCGTTTGCTGTTGGATTTTTTAAGCTTTTATTTTTCTAAGTTTTTCAGGAGGCTCTGTAACATTCCCATGGACAACATTTTTTTATTTTTAATGGTTGAACTTTAAATCCGAATGAGATTGAGTGCAAAGACCTCCAAAATTGAACTGTTGAAAAGCTTCTTAATTTGTAGTTGTTTAGATGATTGCCCTTTTAAATGGTTTACAATGAGACAAACAATTTATAGTGTAAGTAATTTTGAGATAAATTGGGGCATGAGGTAGTACACTTAAAAGTGTTTACCAGAAAGTGTGTTTATTATTGTGTATAGCCATGAAAAAGAATGAAGATAGAACTTTATGTCTTAAAAAGGAATGATGGATAATTTGATTTTATTTACACAGGCAGTACATTCATGTTAACATGACTACACCTGTAGAAAATAGCCAAATAGGGACAAAGTAGAAGAAAGGAATTTCTTTATCATATAAGTCATTGCTTTTTAAATTTGAGTATAAATTTCTTTTAAAAACTGAAGCACAAACTTCTGAAGCCAATACATTTCAGTTGCTTCATTGAAAATAAATGTTAGTAAATCAGAATAACGGGTTATAAAATATTTTAAAGATTTTAGCCTTGAACTTTTAAACTGAAATTTATTTTTATATCACAATATTATACAAACTTAATGAAAACTTGCTTTATAATCTGTTTCTCATAAAATATACTCTAGAAAAAAAGTGTGCATTTAACATTAATTTACCTCCTTTTCTTAATGCTGAAGTGGTTGTGAGAAGCCTTGTGCATTTATATATCCGATCACAACCCTTTTTTGTTCCATTAAGCCAAATAATGTCATTTAATCTAATGACTTACTTGAACTTCTGTTTTTTTCATTTAATACATAGCTGTATGTTTTTTAATCATTGTAATTTCTTTTCCAGTTTTTGAACTTTACAAAAATTGAATCAGAGTCAGTTTTCTCTGGCATTTTTAGTTCCAGTGTTATGTTTGTGAGATTCATTTGTACATTTTCTTTTTCATGATCAATACCGTATATTATTCTGTTTCATTAGTATAGCAGTGGCCTTTCATACTCTCTTCTGCTGTTGATTGGCAATCCATTTTTTAACTGTTAATACAGGATCTGTGCTGCTTTAATGTCTTTTGGTGTACATACTCACGTGTATTTGTAGGGTGGATTTGTGGTTCAGTCACTCAGTTGTGCCCAACTCTTTGCAACTCCATGGACTGCAGCATGCCAGGCTCTATTGGCCTTCACTGTTGCATGGAGTTTGCTCAAACTCACGTCCATTGAGTGGTGATGTCATCCACTCTCTTATCCTCTGTTGTCCCCTTCTGCTTCTGCCCTCAATCTTTTCCTGCATCAGGGTCTTTTCCAGTGAGTTGGTTCTTCACATTAAGTGGCCAAAGTACTGGAGCTTCAGCTTCAACATCAGTCCTTCCAGTGAATATTCAGGGTTGATTTCCTTTAGGACTGACTGGTGTGATCTCCTTCCTGTCCAAGGGACTCTCAAGAGTCTTCTCAAGCCCACAGTTCAGAAGCATCCATTCTTCNCCAAAGTACTGGAGCTTCAGCTTCAACATCAGTCCTTCCAGTGAATATTCAGGGTTGATTTCCTTTAGGACTGACTGGTGTGATCTCCTTCCTGTCCAAGGGACTCTCAAGAGTCTTCTCAAGCCCACAGTTCAGAAGCATCCATTCTTCAGTACTCTTCTTTATGGTCGAACTTTCTGGAAAAAACATAGCTTTGACTGTACAGACCTTTGTCTGAAAGTGATATCTTCGCTTTTTAATATGTTGTCTGGCTTTGTTACTGCTTTCCTTCCAAGGAGCAAGCGTCTTTTAATTTCATGGCTGCCGTCATCGTCCTCAGTGATTTTAGAACTCAGGAAAATAAAATCTGTCACTATTTTCAGTTTTTCCCCTTCTATTTACCATGAAGTGATGGGACTGGATGCCATGATCTTCGTTTTGTGAGTGTTGAGTTTTAAGCCAACTTTTTTACTCTCTTCTTTGACCCTCATCAAGAGGCTTTCTAGGTCCTCTTCACTTTCTGCCATTACAGTGGGTATCATCTACATATCTGAAGTTGTTAATATTTCTCCCAGCAATCTTGATTCTGCCTTGTGATGCATCTAGTCTGGCATTTCTCATGATGCACTCTGCATATGAGTTCAATAAGCAGGGTGACAATATATAGCCTTGACATACTTCTTTCCCAATTTTAAACCAGTCCAATTTTAAACATGTCCAATTCTGTTACTTCTTGCCCTGCATGCAGATTAATCAGGAGACAAGGTGGTCTGCTATTCCCTTATCTTTAAGAATTTCCCACAGTTTGTTGTGACCCACACAGTCAAAGGTGTCAGCATTGTTAATGAAGCAGATGTTTTTTCTGAAATTCCTTTGCTTTTTCTATGATCCAAGAGATTTCGGTAGTTTGATCTCTGGTTCCTCTGCCTTTTCAAATCCAGCTTGTACATTTGGAAGTTCTTGGTCATGTACTGCTGAAGCCTATTGGGAAGGATTTTTGAGCATTACCTTGCTTAGCATGTGAAATGAGAGCAATTGTGCAGTAGTTTGAACATTCTTTGGCATTTCCTTTCTTTGTAATCGGAATGGAAAACTGACCTTCTCCAGTCCTGTAGCCAATGCTGTGTTTTCTAAATTTGTTGACATATTGATTGCAGCACTGTAAAGCATCGTCTTTTAGGATTTGAAATAGCTCAGCTGGAATTCCTTCTAGTTCATTTCATACTATGAACTAGCTTTGTTCATAGTAATGCTTTTGAGGCCCACTTGACTTCACGTTCCAGGATATCTGGCATGGTGACTGACCACCTCATCGTGGTTACCTTGGTCATTAAGACCTTTTGTGTGCAGTTCTGCGTATTCTTGTCACCTCTTCTTAATTGATCTCTTCTCTATCTGTTAGGTCCTTACCGTTTATGTCCTTTATCATGCCCATCCTTGCATGAAATGTTCCCTTGCTGTCTCCAGTTTTCTTGAAGATATCTCTAGTCTTTCCCATTCTCTTGTTTTCCTCCATATCTATGTATTGTTCATTTAGAAGGCTTTCTTATTTCTCCTTGCTATTCTTTGGAACTCTGCATTCAGTTCGATATATCTTTCCCTTTCTCTAATACCTTTCACTTCTCTTCTTTCCTCGGTTATTTGTAAAGCCTCCTCGGATAACCACTTTGCCCTCTTGCATTTCTTTTCGTTTGGGATGGTTTTGGTTACCGCCTCCTGTACAGTGTTATAAGTCTCCATCCGTAGTTCTTCAGGCACTCTCTCCACCAAATCTAATCCCTCAAATCTATTTGTTACTTACACTGCATAAATTTAAAGGATTTGATTTAGGTCATACCTGAATGGTCTGGTGGTTTTCCCTACTTTCTTCAATTTAAGCCTGAATTTTGCATTAAGGAGCTGTTGATCTGAGACACAGTCAGCTCCAGGTATTGTGTTTGCTGGTTGTATAGAGCTTCTCCATTTGGCTGCAGAGAATATAATCAGTCTNGGATTTGATTTAGGTCATACCTGAATGGTCTGGTGGTTTTCCCTACTTTCTTCAATTTAAGCCTGAATTTTGCATTAAGGAGCTGTTGATCTGAGACACAGTCAGCTCCAGGTATTGTGTTTGCTGGTTGTATAGAGCTTCTCCATTTGGCTGCAGAGAATATAATCAGTCTGATTTCAGTACTGACCATCTGGTGATGTCCATATATAAAGTTGTCTCTTGTGTTGCTATGACCAGTGATTTCTCATGACAAAACTCTGTTAGCCTTTGCCCTGCTTCATTTTGTATTCCAAGGCCGAACTTACTTTCACCTCCTGGAATCTCTTGACTTTCTACTTTTGCATTCCAATCCCCTATGATGAAAAGGATGTGTTTTTTTTGGTGTTAGTTCCAGAAGGTCTAGTAGGTCTTCATAGAAGCCATCAACTTCAGCTTCTTCCACGTTAGTGGTTGTGGCTTAGACTTGGATTACTATGATGTTGAAAAGTGTGTCTTGGAAGGGAACCGAGGTCATTCTGCCATTTTATAGATTGTACCCAAGTACTACATTTCAAACTCTTTTGTTGTCTATGAGACCATTTCTTCTAAGGGATTCTTGCCCACAGGATTAGATACATGATCATCCGAATTAAATCTGCCCATTCCCGTCCTTTTTATTTCACTAATTCCTAATACATTGATGTTCATTCTTGTCATCTCCTGTTTTACCACATGCAATTTACCTTGATTTGTGGTCTTAACATTCCAGGTTCCTATGCAATATTTTCTTTACAACATCAGATTTTGCTTTCACCACCAGCCAGATCCACAGCTGAGCATCGTTTCCCCTTTGGCCCAGCCTCTTCATTCTTTTTGGAGCGATTTCTCCAGTCCTGTCCAGTAGCATATTGGATACTTTCTGACCTGAGAGGTTCATCTTCCATTGTGATATCTTTTTGCCTTTTCATACTGTTCATGTGGTTCTTCAGGCAGAATCTCTCCTCCATTAGACCGTGTTTTGTCAGAATTCTCACTATGACCCATCCATGTTGGATGGCCCTACACAGGATGGCTCATAGCTTCATTGAGTTATGCAAGCCTCTTTGCCCAACAAGGCTGTGATCCATGAAGGGGAGGGTGGATTTGACTGTAAAATATTCATGTTTTCCATCTCAATAGATGCTGCTACACTCTCTTGCAAAAGTGTGTACCTCTTCCAACATCAGTGTGTATCTCTTCCAACGTCAGTGTATAACTGTTCATATCACTCCACATTTTCATCAATAGTTGTTTGCCACTTTTAATTTTAGCTTTCTGGTAGTTGTGTAGTGGTATGTCACTGTGTTTTATTTTGGATTTTCTTTACAAATTAAAGTGTACGTTTTTTCTCCTGCTTGTTATGTATTATGTTTTTTTAAAGAATTTTCGTTTAGTACCTGTTTGTCTTTTACCTAGTTTCTTATTAGTTATCTCTTATTGTTTATCTACCTTACTGATTTATAGAGTGTATTGACCTACTTGGTATATGAGCTATTTTTTCCCAATATGAATATTTTAACTACTTTTTTCCCTGTTAGTGCCTTGCCTATTCATTTTTAAGAACTTCTTAAATATACTTTATTGAGTGATTTATATATAACATACTCATTTCAGGTATTCAGTTGGATGAGTTTTGACAAGTGTATATCTTTGTTGCTGTTGTAATCAAGATATGGAAATTGTCTGCCATCTTGGAGAATTCCCTCTGTTCCAGTGTGGTCAGTTCCACTGCACATACACACAGCTGGTGGTAGTGGTTGAGTTGCTCAGTCGTGTCCAACCCTTGCGACCCCATGACCTGCAGCCTGCCAGGCTCCTCTGTCCATGGGATTCTCCAGGAAAGAGTACTGGAGTGGGTTGCCATGTCCTTCTCCAGGGGATCTTCCCGACGCAGGGATTGAACCTGGGTCTCCTGCGTTTCAGGCAGATTCATGCACGTACCTAACTGTAGGCAACTGCTTATCTGGTTTCTGTTATTATAGATAGTTTGGTGTGATATACAGTTTCATATAAATTACATAATGGGTGTTCTAATGTCTAGATTGTTTTGGTCAGCATGACATTTTTGATCCTAATCCACATTGTTGTATGTGTATTGCTCTTTTGTTTTTTATATTGCTTAGCAGTACTACTTTGTTTATCCATTCATCTGTAGGTGTATATGGGGTAATTTCCAGTTTGGCTCTAATGATTAAAAGCCTTATGGGCATTTTCATACAGTTCATTTTTGTGGAAACATGTTATCATTCATTTCAAGGAAGTACCTAGGAGTATAATTGCTCTGTGCTGGTGGAAGTTTATATTAAGGCTTAGGAGAAACTGCCAGACTATTTCCTAGAGTAGTTGTAGGTTTTGCACTTCATCAGGCTAGTTGGTAGGTATGAGAGTTCCCTTTGTTCCACATCCTTGCCAGTATTTACTGTCAGTTCCTGTAATTTCAGCCCTTCTAGTGTGTATATAATGATAGAGTGTTGTGGGTTTTAGTTGAATTTCTCTGCTGACTAAGCATTTTCCACATACTTATTAGTCACTTGTATATCTTTTGTAAAATGTCTAGTCAGATCCTTTGTTTATGGTTTTAAGTTTGTTTGTCTTTATGGCACTGTAGGAATTCTTTGTATTTCCTGTAAGGAAATCTTTTGTCAGTTATACATATGGTGAATGTTTTCTCTCATTGCCTTTTCATTTTCTTTCTTTCTTTATTCATTTCTTTGTTAATTGCAGGAAAATTGCTATACAACATCGTGTTGGTTTCTGCGGTACAACACTGCAAATCAGCCGTAATCACACATATGTCACCTCCTTTTTAGCTCCTCTCCCCTCCCAACCCGCCCCTTTAGGTCACTACAGAGTGCCAGGCCAGGCGCCCAACTTCTCACTTGGTACCCGTTTTACTCACGGTAGTGTGTGTATGTTG
>SJYX01016446.1:316672-370545 GCA_006410675.1 Oreotragus oreotragus | reverse complement strand
GGACTGTGAAGAAGGCTGAGCGCCAAAGAATCGATGCTTTTGAACTGTGGTGTTGGAGAAGACTCTTGAGAGTCCCTTGGACTGCAAGGAGATCCAATCAGTCCATTCTGAAGGAGATCAGCCCTGGGATTTCTTTGGAAGGACTGATGCTAAAGCTGAAACTCCAGTACTTTGGCCACCTCATGAGAATAACTGACTCATTGGAAAAGACTCTGATGCTGGGAGTGATTGGGGGCAGGAGGAAGAGGGGACGACCGAGGATGAGATGGCTGGATGGCATTACCGACTCAATGGACGTGAGTCTGAGTGAACTCCGGGAGATGATGATGGACAGTGAGGCCTGGCGTGCTGTGATTCATGGGGTCGCAAAGAGTCGGACATGCCTGAGCGACTGAACTGAACTGAACACTTATTGAGCAATTAATTTAGAGCCAGTTATTGAGCTAAGTACTTTATAAAAATTATCTCAACTTATCTTAAAAACAGGCCAGTGAGAGTTAAAGGAAACTGACTCTGTTTTATCAATGAAGAAACTAGCGTTAACCGGCAAGTAAATGGAAGAGTTAACGTTAAAAAAAATGTTATTTTATTAATATAGTTAATTTACAGTGCCATGTTAGTTGCAAGTGTATAGCAAAGTAAGAGAACAAATCTACTGTGTAGCACAGGGAACTTTACTCAGTATCTTGTAATAACCAATAGTAGAGAAGAATCTGAAAAAAAAATATATGTATAACTAAATCACTTTGCTGAACACTTGAAAAGAACACAACATTGTATATATGTTAATCCTAAACTCCTAATTAATCTCCCTTCATCCCCCACTATCACCTTTGGTAAACAAAAATAAGACTGTTTTCTGTATCTGTGAGTCTATTTCGGTTTTATATGTAAGTTCATTTGTATAATTTTTTTTAAGATTCCACATTTCAGTGATATCATTATAGTATTTATCTTTCTCTGTCAGTCTTCACTTAGCATGATAATCTTAAGGTCCCTCTAAGTTGCTGCAAATGGCCATTTTCATTCTTTTTATGGTGGAATACTATTCAAGTGTGTGTGTGTGTGTGTGTGTGTGTGTGTGACAGGGATGGGGGAGCCTGGTGGGCTGCCGTCTATGGGGTTGCTCAGAGTTGAACACAACTGAAGAGACTCAGCAGCAGTATACCATGCTATATGTTTTGTGAGTAGATTGTAAGATATTTACCTGAATTTATTACCATAGATCCTAGTTTATTAATGAGCCCGTAATATATCCTAAATGAATTTTTTTATCTTATAATTACTTGTCTTTATTCATAACTTATCTAAAAATTTCTTTACGCTAGATATTAAATTAGATGAATTTGTATCAACCAAAGCAGGAAGAAATTTAAGGAAGAAATTTAAGCAATAAATTTCAGAATAACTGGTGATGTTTTCAAATTAAGAAAACTGTAATAGAAATAGAATATATCTGAAAAAGAGCTATACTATAGATAACTGTTACAGATTTGGAAATTTTGGTTTTAATTGGTAAAGAGCACTTTTTCTGTAACAATTTACTCTTGAATATTTTGATTAGAAAAATTTTAAGTTCAGTTGGTAATTTCAATTTTTAATTTAGGTAGGGGTCCTTGAACTTTAATAGCTCCTAGTGTAATTTTTTGCATCAAAAAATTTCACAAGTATTTTAAAGGATTGGAAGCAGCTGAAATTATTTAGGGAATATGAGGAAATCTAATGGTTCCATATAGAACTGGGTGGAGCCGTACAATCTGTTTTTAGCAGTTACCCAGGAACAAACATCATCGGAGAACCACAGCAATAGTTTAGCGAACCTTGCAATTTGTCATCAGATCTGCCTTCTACTTCAGATCACTGTAGACTATTCTGGTAGCTAATATTTGGCTGTTTCAAGTTTTGTTTCTCCTGCCTATGGGAGAAACTTTTTCTATTCATATTTATTTAACTCCAGCTGTCCATCACTTACTGTGCAGGGTAAGGCACTTGAAAAACCGATGTGAGGAAAACAGACATGTCTCTTGCCCTCATGGAACTTTCTGTCTAAGAGAAGAAACAGAGAAGTGAACAGAGAGTTATAAGTAACTTAAGAGCAATGATGATGATTTCTCACTGTACATAGCCATATATAAGAAAATAAAGCCCCCCCCCTTTTTTTTTCTATCTTTAGTCTTTCTTGGCAAAAGATCATAGTGATTTTGTGGAAAGACACTACCTAGTGTTACATCTGTATTTATATTCTTGACTCTTTCACTAACTGGTTACGTGACAGTGTACAGGTTAAACTAACAGAATCTTAATTTCATATGCATCTATTTATTTCAAACAAATTGCCTGTGAAAAGAAGGCAGTCGTAGTTGGTTTGCATAGAACCTGAGGTTTAAAGGAAGAGGGAAATGTTAAATTATTGCAAAGATGGCAAATGTTACTAATAAAATAAGCTTAATAGATAGTAAGATCCTCTTTAGCTCTAATATTTTGTTTTCTAAAAGTTTATTCAGGAATCAAGAAAGAATATCTAGAGCTTTGTATGTTAATATCTGTATCTACATGTATGCATTCTCAGTTGCTTAGTTGTATCCAACTCTTTGCATCCCCATGGTGTGTAGCCTGTCTGGTCCTTCTGTCTTTGGAATTTTCCAGGCAAGAATACTGAAGTGGGTTGCCGTTCGCTATTTCAGGGGATGTTCCCCAGCCAAGGATCAAACCTACCTCTCCTACACTGACAAGCGGATTCTTTACCACTAGCACCATTTAGAAGCCCTATTTAATATTTCTATAATGATATCTAACACAAAGCACAAGCTGGAATCAAGATTGCTGGGAGAAATATCAATAACCTCAGATATGCAGATGGCACCCTTATGGCAGAAAGTGAAGAAGAACTAAAGAGCCTCTTGATCATAGTGAAAGAAGAGAGTGAAAAAGTTGGCTTAAAGTTCAACATTCAGAAAACGAAGATCATGACATCTGGTCCCATCACTTCATGGGAAATAGATGGGGAAACAGTGTCAGACTTTATTTCTTGGGGCTCCAAAATCACTGCAGATGGTGACTGCAGCCATGAAATTAAAACACATTTACTCCTTGGAAGAAAAGTTATGACCAACCTAGATAGCATATTCAAAAGCAGAGACATTACTTTGCTGACTAAGGTCCGTCTAATCAAGGCTATGGTTTTTCCTGTGGTCATGTATGGATGTGAGAGTTGGACTGTGAAGAAGGCTGAGCGCCAAAGAATCGATGCTTTTGAACTGTGGTGTTGGAGAAGACTCTTGAGAGTCCCTTGGACTGCAAAGAGATCCAATCAGTCCATTCTGAAGGAGATCAGCCCTGGGATTTCTTTGGAAGGACTGATGCTAAAGCTGAAACTCCAGTACTTTGGCCACCTCATGAGAATAACTGACTCATTGGAAAAGACTCTGATGCTGGGAGTGATTGGGGGCAGGAGGAAGAGGGGACGACCGAGGATGAGATGGCTGGATGGCATTACCGACTCAATGGACGTGAGTCTGAGTGAACTCCGGGAGATGATGATGGACAGTGAGGCCTGGCGTGCTGTGATTCATGGGGTCGCAAAGAGTCGGACATGCCTGAGCGACTGAACTGAACTGAACACTTATTGAGCAATTAATTTAGAGCCAGTTATTGAGCTAAGTACTTTATAAAAATTATCTCAACTTATCTTAAAAACAGGCCAGTGAGAGTTAAAGGAAACTGACTCTGTTTTATCAATGAAGAAACTAGCGTTAACCGGCAAGTAAATGGAAGAGTTAACGTTAAAAAAAATGTTATTTTATTAATATAGTTAATTTACAGTGCCATGTTAGTTGCAAGTGTATAGCAAAGTAAGAGAACAAATCTACTGTGTAGCACAGGGAACTTTACTCAGTATCTTGTAATAACCAATAGTAGAGAAGAATCTGAAAAAAAAATATATGTATAACTAAATCACTTTGCTGAACACTTGAAAAGAACACAACATTGTATATATGTTAATCCTAAACTCCTAATTAATCTCCCTTCATCCCCCACTATCACCTTTGGTAAACAAAAATAAGACTGTTTTCTGTATCTGTGAGTCTATTTCGGTTTTATATGTAAGTTCATTTGTATAATTTTTTTTAAGATTCCACATTTCAGTGATATCATTATAGTATTTATCTTTCTCTGTCAGTCTTCACTTAGCATGATAATCTTAAGGTCCCTCTAAGTTGCTGCAAATGGCCATTTTCATTCTTTTTATGGTGGAATACTATTCAAGTGTGTGTGTGTGTGTGTGTGTGTGTGTGTGTGCGTGCGTGCGTGCGTGCGTGCGTGCGTGCGTGCATGCATGCATGCTTATCACATATTCTTTATCCATTCATCTATCTGCAGACATTTAGGTTGGTTCTGTGTCTTGGCCATTGTAAATAGTGCTGCTATGAACATTTGGGTGCATGTATCTTTTTGAATTATAATTCTCTCTGGATATATCCCCAGGAGTGGGATTATAGGAACTTCAGTTAAGTTCAGTTGCTCAGTCGTGTCTGACTCTTTGCAACCCCCATGGACCGCAGCACGCTAGGCCTCCCTGTCCATCACCAACTCCTGGAGTTTACTGAAACTCATGTCCCTTGAGTTGGTGATGCCATCCAACCATCTCATCCTCTGTCGTCCCCTTCTCCTGCCTTCAATCTTTCCCAGCATCAGGGTCTTTTCAAATGAGTCAGTTCCTTGCATCAGGTGGCCAAAGTATTGGAGTTTCGGCTTCAGCATAAGTCCTTCCAATGAACACCCAGGACTGATCTCCTTTAGGATGGACTCTTTGCATCTCCTTGCAGCCCAAAGGACTCTCAAGAGTCTTCTCCAACACCACAGTTTAAAAACATCAATTCTTCGGCACCCAGCTTTTTTTATAGCTCCAGCTCTAACGTTCATACATGACTACTGAAAAAACCATAGTCTTGACTAGACGGAACCTTTGTTAGCAAAGTAATATCTCTGCTTTTGAATATGCTATCTATGCTATCATAACTTTCCTTCCAAGGAGTAAGTGTCTTTTGATTTCATGGCTGAAGTCACCATCTGCAGTGATTTTGGAGCCCAAAATAACAAAGTCTCTCACTGTTTCCACTGTTTCCCCATCTATTTCCCATGAAGTGATGGGACCAGATGCCATGATCTTAGTTTTCTGAATGCTGAGCTTTAAGCCAGCTTTTTCACTCTGCAATTTCACTTTCATCAAGAGACTCTTTAGTTTTTCTTCACTTTCTGCCATAAGGGTGGTGTCATCTGCATATCTGAGGTTATTGATATTTCTCCAGGTAATCTTGATTCCAGCTTGTGCTTCTTCCAACCCAGTGTTTCTCATGATGTACTCTGCATAGAGGTTAAATAAGCAGAATGACAATATACAGCCTTGACGTACTCCTTTTCCTATTTGGAACCCGTCTCTTGTTCCATGTCCAGTTCTACCTGTTGCTTCCTGACCTGCATACAGATTTGTCAAGAGGCAGGTCAGGTGGTTTGGTATTCCCATCTCTTTCAGAGTTTTCTACAGTATGTTGTGATCCACACAGTCAAAGGCTTTGGCATAGTCAATAAAGCAGAAATAGGTGTTTCTGTGGATCTCTCTTGGTTTTTTGATGATCCAGGGAATGTTGGCAATTTGATCTCGGGTTCCTCTGCCTTTTCTAACACCAGCTTGGACCCATCTCTTTCAGAGTTTTCTACAGTATGTTGTGATCCACACAGTCAAAGGCTTTGGCATAGTCAATAAAGCAGAAATAGGTGTTTCTGTGGATCTCTCTTGGTTTTTTGATGATCCAGGGAATGTTGGCAATTTGATCTCGGGTTCCTCTGCCTTTTCTAACACCAGCTTGGACATCTGAAAGTTCACAGTTCACATATTGCTGAAGCCTGGCTTGGAGTATTTTGAGCATTACTTTACTAGCGTGTGAGATGAGTGCAGTTGTTCCCTTGGTATCTCTCATTTTTCTTGCAGAGATCTCTAGTCTTTCCCATTCTTTTGTTTTCCTCTGTGACTTTGCACTGATCACTGAGGAAGGCTTTCTTATCTCTCCTTGGTATTCTTTAGATCTCTGCATTCAGATGCTTTTATCTTTCCTTTTCTCCTTTGCTTTTGACTTCTCTTCTTTTCACAGCTATTTGTAAGGCCTCCTCAGACAGCCGTGTTGCTTTTTTGCATATCTTTTTCTTGGGGATGTTCTTGATCCCTGTCCCCTATACAATGTCATGAACCTTCGTCCATAGTTCATCAGGCACTCTTGTCTATCAGATCATNCTTTCCTTTTCTCCTTTGCTTTTGACTTCTCTTCTTTTCACAGCTATTTGTAAGGCCTCCTCAGACAGCCGTGTTGCTTTTTTGCATATCTTTTTCTTGGGGATGTTCTTGATCCCTGTCCCCTATACAATGTCATGAACCTTCGTCCATAGTTCATCAGGCACTCTTGTCTATCAGATCATATGGTAACTCTATTTTTAGTTTTCCAAGGAACCTGCAAACTGTTCTCCATAGTGGCTGTACCAGTTACATTCCCACAAGCAGTGCGGGCTGAAGGGGTTCCTTTTTCGCCACACTCTTCTCCAGCATATCTCATTTTTAGACTTTTAAATAATGGCCAGTCTCAGTGGTGAGGTGACACCTCATTTTTATTTCGATTTGTGTTTCTCTGATAATTAGCAGTATTGGGCATTTTTTCATGTGCCTTCAGCCATGTGTAGTCTTCTTTGGAGAAATGTCTGTTTAGGTTTTCTGCCCAGTGTTTGATTGCGTTTTTTGTTTCTTTGATATTAAGCTGTATAAGGTGTTTGTTTATTTTAGAAATTAAGCCCTTGTTGGTCTCATTGGGCAAATATTTTCTCCCGGTCTGTAGATTGTCTTTTTGTTTTGTTTATAGTTTCCTTTGCTGTGCAAAAGCCTTTAAGTTTGATTAGATCTCATTTGTTTCTTTTTGTTTTTATTTCAATTACTTGGTTATTACTGGAACCAAAAACATATTGCTGTGATTTATGTCAGGGTATTTCGTATATGTTTTCGTCTAGGAGTTTTATAATATCTGGTCTTACATTTAGTTCTTTAATCTATTTTGATGTTTTGAGTACTGTAGCCCTTGAGTGCCGATGGGATTTTTCACAGAACTAGGACAAAGATTTTAAATTTCCGTGGAAACACAAAAGACCCTGAATAACTGAAATAATCTTAAGAAAGAATAACAAAGATGGAGGAATCATAAATTTTACTAAAAAATGCCATTGATAATTTGATTGGGATTGTGTTGAATGTGTTGATTCCCTTTGGCAGTATGGTCATTTTCATAATATAGTTTATTTCAATTCAAGAACACAGTGTATTGTTCCATCTCTGTTGTCTTCAGTTTACTTCATCAGTGTTTTATAGTTCTCAGGGTATAGGTATGTATACCTCATGTAGGTTTATTTCTGTTTTTTTTTTTCCTCTTTGATGCAGTGATTAATGGGATTGTTTTCTTCATTTCCCTTTCTGATAGTTGGTTTTAATATACAGAAATGCAGCTGATTTTTGTATATTAATTTTATATCAAGGGACTTTACTTTTTGAATTCCTTTTATTTATTTTTCTTCTCTGGTTGCTGTGTCTAGGATATCTGAACCTGTGTAGAATATAAATGGCTAAAATGGGCATTCTGGAAGAATACAAGGAAAAAGGATCTTTATGATCCTGGGTAAAGCAAGAATTTTAAAAGATTTGTCAAATGCATGATTAACAAAAAAACTTAATGAAAAATCATAAGCAGCTACAGCTTCGGTAAATTCAGAATACTGGATGGATTGGCATCCTGAAGGTATAGAAACCCCATAATTCAATAATAAAAAGACCACTCAAATTTTAAACAGGTAAAAGATATCAATGAACATTTCACCAAAGAAAATACATACATGAAAATATGATCAAAAAGCACACAAAAATACACTCAATATTATTTGTTATTAGGGAAATTAAAACTAAATTAGACTGCCTAAAATTAAAAATTATTAACCAGTGCTGGTGAGGATATGGAGGAACTGGAACTCTTAAACACTACTGGTGGATATGTAAAATGGCACCTTGGAAAACAGTTTGGCACCTTCTTGAAAAAGGTGTGTTTAAATAAACCTACCTTACTTTCCATTCCTGGAGAATCCCATTGACAGAGGGGCTGGTGGGCTATAGTCCATAGCGTCACAAAGAATTGGACACGACTGAAGTGACTTAGCACACACGCATCCTAGGATCCAGTCATTCCACTCCTGGATATGCACCCAAGAGAAGAGAACGCATATGGTTAAGTCCCTTACCTAAGAACCTTCAAGTTGCGAATTCTCAAATATGCGAACGTGCGTCTGGTTCCAGGAGGGAACCAGGAACCAGACCTACGCCTTCAGCATCAGGCCCGAGTGCAGTTGCAGCTTTTCTTCTGACTCCTGCTGCTCACAGTCCTTCATCTCTACCATCTTGCACCTCCTCGCTCTTCCAGTCAGTAACGCTTCTTGCTTGTTCTCTTTTTGCCAGCCCCTGTATACCATCTGTCGTACTGCTGTTCTTTTCTAGGTGCTATATTTTAAGATTTAAAATGTTCTTATTTTTTCTGTTATTTTCTCATAATATTTGTGTGAAAAGTATTAGAAACATATTACAGTACTATATGGCCCATTGTGATTGCTGGGTACTTAGACTAACTTTGTTGGATTTGTGAACAAACTGAAATTACAAGTGCACTTTCAGTGACAAATTTACTTCTTTTCCAATTTGGATTCTCTGTCTTATTGCTGTGGCTAGGACATCCTAAATTATGTTGAATGAAAATGGCTAAAGTTGTTTTTCTTGTTTTATTCCTGTTGTTCCTGAACTTCGAGAATATTCTTTCACTTTTTCACCACTGAGTATAGTGTTTGTTCAGGGTTTGTCATATATGACTGTACTCAATTTCCTAGAAATTTTTTAGCTTTACATTTTACATTTATATCCAAAAGCCATTTTGAAGTTACTTATGTACATGTTACAAGGCATGGATTGTAGGTCATGTTTTGCATATCAATATTCATTTGCTCTCGTACTGTTTTAAAAAAAAACAACCAGTCCTTTATCCACTGAATAACCTTTGCACCTTTGTCAAAAATCTTATCCATCTATGTGATGGTCTGGACTTTTTTTCCATTCTCTTCACTCCTACTATCCTTCTGCCAGTGCTCACTGCCTTTGATTATTTCTAAGTCTTGAAGTCAGATTGTATTGGTCTTCCAACTTTATGCTTTTCACACTACTTTTTTCCACGGGTCTTAAAGTCAGATATTAGTAGTCTTCCAGCTTTATTGTTTTTCATAGTTGTTGTGAATACTGTAGCTCTTTGGAATTTCCAAATGTAGTTTAGAATTAGCTTGTCAGTTTCTATCCTATTGGGATTTGATTTCATTTTTTTGATGAATTTTGGGGGCATTTGCATCATGATTATATTGAGGCTCTGAATGCATGAAAAAGAAATGTCTCTACATTTATATAGTCTTCAATTTCTCCTAGCAATGTTTTGTCGCTATTAGTATATACACAGATACCCATCTTTTCAGATTTATACCTATGTACTTCATATTTTTGATGCTGCTGCTGCTAAGTCGCTTCAGTCGTGTCCGACTCTGCAACCCCATAGACAGCAGCCCATCAGGCTCCCTGTCCCTGTGATTCTCCAGGCCAAGAATACTGGAGTGGGTTGCCATTTGCTTCTCCAATGCATGACAATGAAAAGTGAAAGTGAAGTTGCTCAGTCTTGCGGACTCTTAGCGACCCCATGGACTGCAGCCTACCAGGCTCCTCCGTCCATGGGATTTTCCAGGCAAGAGTACTGGAGTGGGGTGCCATTGCCTTATTTTACGTCAGTTTTTGATTGTATTTGTTCGTATAGAAATACAGTGTTTTACTTTTTTTTTAATTGATCTTGCATCCTGCAGCCTTACTTAACTCAGTTATTTTAGTAGATTTTTGTTGTGTCTGATTTTATATGTAGGCAATTATATTGTCAGAAAAAAAAATTACATCTTCCTTTTTTTTCTTTTGGCCATACTGTTTGGTTTGTGGGATCTTAGTTCCCCTACAATGGCAACCCACTCTAGTACTCTTGCCTGGAAAATCACATGGACGGAGGATTTTGGTAGGCTGCAGTCCATGCGGTTGCTGAAGGTTGGACATGACTGAGTGACTTCTCTTTCACTTTCCACTTTCATGCATTGGAGAAGGAAATGGCAACCCACTCCAGTGTTCTTGCCTGGAGAATCCCAGGGACGGGGGAGCCTGGTGGGCTGCTGTCTATGGGGTCGCACAGAGTCGGGCACGACTGAAGCGACTTAGCAGCAGCAGCAGCAGTTCCTCTACCAGGGATTGGCCCTGCACCCTCAGCAGTGGAAGGAGAGAGTTTTAACCAATGAATTGCTGGGAAATTCCCTACTTCTTCCTTTCTAATTTGGATTTTTTTTTTTTTTCTGGTGGGAAGGGGGTATTGTTCTTTTCCTTTGCCAGATTATCTAGCATAATGTTGAATAGACGTGATAAAAGCATAAATCCTCGTTCTTATTCCTGATTTTAGGGGCTGCAGAGAGACGTTCAGTCCTTTATCATTAAATATGATGTTCCTATAGGTTTTTCATAGATATCTTTTATGAGATTATAGTTATCTTATATTCCTGGTTTGCTGAGAGTATTTGTCAGGAATTGTTTTCTCTTATACATTCAATTTAGTTTTTAATGTTAAAGCAATCATTTGTGCATGTTAATCTTGTATCCTGACAATGAACTGATCTTGTCATGAAATGTTATCCTTTTCATTTATCATTGGATTTGATTTGGTAAAATTCTGTGTAGAATTTTTACATGTAAACTCATGAATAATATTGGTCTGTTATTTTCTTGTAATACCTCTGACAACTTTTGGTATCAAGATAATGCCAGCCTCATAAAATGAGGGGGAAGTATTTCCTTCAAGTCATAATTTGAACAGTGTGTGAAGTGAATATTTACTCCTAAATGTTTTATAGAATTTGTTAGTAAAAGCAAGGAGACCTGGAATTTTGTTGGGTGGATTTTTAACCCAAAAGCAATTAAAGAAAATATTTTAGAGCCCTTTCATTAATCATCACATTTGTCCAATTTAGCGGCACCAACGTATTCGTAATATTCCTTTATTCTTTTAATATTTGCAAAGTTTGTGGTGATGTTGCCTATCTTATTTCTGGTATTGGTAATTTGTGTCTTGTGCTTCATGAATTTTTCTTTTTTCTATTATTTTGATTTTCCTTGTGATTTTTATTATTTCCTTTCTTCTGCTTTGGGTTAATTTGCTGTTGCTTTACTTAAGGTCATTGACTTTTTAAACTTTTTTTTCCTAATACAGACTTCTAGTCCAATAAATTCACGTCTAAGGTACAGCTTTGGCAGGATCTCATATTTCGATGGGTTGTATTTTCATTTCCTTCTGTTCAGTTTCCTTTCTAATTTTGCTTAGATTTTTCCTTTGAACTAAGGATGATTAGAAAGATATTACTTAGTTCACAAATATTTCTGATATTCCAGAGACCTTTCAGTTAATGATTTCTAAGTTAGCTCTATTCAGAAAACTTACTTTATATAATCTGAATGGTTTTCAATTTTTTGAAATTTGTTTTATGCCCCAGAATGTTGTCTGTTGTGCTAAATGTTTCAAGTACACTTGCAAAGAATGTGTACTGTGCTGTCACTGGATATATTGTTCTGTAAATGTCAGGTCAAGTTGGTTCCCGTCTTACAGAACCTTATGATTTTCCATTGGCCTGTCCTGTCACTTACTGAGCGAGGGATACTGAGCTCTCCCAGTGTCGCGCTTTCCTCGGCCTTGGATAGTTTCCTCACATGCTTGCAGCGATTGCTGCTCTACAGAATACTTGAGAGCCTCCTCCTCCACATCTCTGTGTTCCTTTTCTTCCCAGTCCCTCTCCTCTTCACTTGTCCGTCCTAAGAACTCTTACCACCTTCTCTCAGACACTTAGGTCTGTCTTTCCAACTCTGAAAACTGAACTTGACTTTGCTGAGCTTTCCCCTCTGTGTGTTTTGGGCAAGACACTCTTAAAACAGTGAACTGGGGGAACTGTAAGGCTCACCTTATTGGTTTCCCATCTCTAAGGGGTCTCTCTGTTTTGTTGTCAGATGTCTGTTGCTTCTTTTATCTTGTTTGGTGTTTTCCATCATTATGTTTTGTAGGGTAAGTTGCAGTTACTCTATCTTCAGTTTGAAATTCTCCCCTTATCTGCATTATTTTAGCAAAAACTGTTCATTGTTTGGTATGTGGCACTGTGTGACATAATAAAAATTCAAAACTAAATAAGTCAGTATTGGCAAGTAATTTATAGAACAAACAGGGAAATAGATACATATAAATTTCCAAAAATCAGATAATAAACAGTACTCAAACTCTAGTATTGTGAACTAAGTGATGTGACAACAGTAAGAGGTAATTATGTCTAAGTTCATCGGGGAAACAGTGATGGCATTTGAACTAATTTTGTTAGATGAGTGAATTTTGTCGTATGGAAAAGAAACACTTTGTTAGATGCTTTTTGTTGTGTGATTACGCACCCAACCAATTGGATTTTTTAGTGCCTGCCTGAAATTATGAGAAAACCACTGAATATTTCAGACTCTTATGGAACTTTTATCCATTGCTGATGGGAATGCAAACTAGAATAGAATGCAAATGGTATTGCCACTTTGGAAAACTGTTCAGTAGCTTCTATAAAGTTATCATATAATTCCAAAGTCCTACTGTTAGATATTTATTCAAGTGAAATGTAAATGTAGTTCACAGAAAAAAAAAATACCTTTGCTGTGTCTGCACAGTGAATATTATTTAACAATAAAAAAATGGATTACTGATACATATGCAACATCGATCATAATTCTCAAGTTCATTGCCCCAGAGGAAGAGAGATTCAAAAGGCTCTGCGTTACGTTTCAATTTGTGTAACATTCTGGAATAGGCAGACTGTAGGGGTAAAAATCAGACCTGTGATTTGTAGAAGTTGACAACGCAGGGGTACAGAATAATTTTGTGTGTGACAGAACTGTTGTATTTGTGTTTGTGGTTACACAATTGTGTGCCAGTGTGCTCAGCTGCATCCAACTCTTTGGGACTCATGGACTCTAGCCCACCAGGCTTCTTTTGCCCATGGACAATACTGGAGGTGGTTGCCATGTCCTACTCCAGGGGATTTTCCTGATCCAGAAAACAAACCAGCATGTCCTGCCTCGGCAGGTGCATTCTTTACCACAGCACCACCTGGGAAGGCCACACAGCTATGTAGAAAGAAACTTAATATAGCAGACTCATATCTTTAGCTAGAACTGATCACAAGGTGTACGGTAGCTTGAATGATAAATAGTTCCTTACACAAATATAAAACGTTCTGTAAGTGGTAAAAGTAGCTCAGTTTGCCTGTTTTTGGAAAGCATATAGTTTATTAAGCATCTGTTTTTATTCTGGGAGTCTGGAATTATGTTGCATGCTAGGTAGAGGATACCTTAGTGACCGGCACCAAATAAAGACCTTGGGAGCTGAGGCTCTAATGAGCTTCCCTAAGCAAACGTTTCACTCATGTTCTCCATCCCATTTGACTCTGTAGGAAGAGTACTGTTGGAAACTCGTGCCTGGTTGCTTCCAGACTTTGCTCCTTGTGCTTTTTCCGTTTGCTGCTTTTGACTTGCATCCTTTCGCTGTAAGCAATTATAACCCTGAGGATGACTCGCTGCTGAGTCCTGTGAGTCCTGGTGAGTCATTGAATCTGGAGATATTCTGAGAGATTCCGACACCACAACTGTATGATTTATCGAAACTCATAAACTTGTATGTGAGTTTTGTCCTCAAAAAGCCCTTATATTATGTCTTAATTGTGTTTAAGAAGAAAAAATTTCAGAAGTTTTTAGGCTTCTTAAATTTGTAACTGTTCATAACTATAGGAAATTATCTCATGAAGTAGTTTTGGATGATCATGGCAACCCATTCCAGTATTCTTGCCTGGAAAATTCCATGGACAGAGGAGCCTGTTGGGTTACAGTTCATGGGGTCACAAAGAGTTGGCCATGACTGAGCACATCAGCATAGCAGGATGATCATGGGATATGGCCTCATAGAGCTGTGGATTTGAAATCAGCTCTCTTAATTAGAAGATTATTTTTGGCTAAGCCTCCAGTTTCTCAGCTCTTAAATGGCTATGTTAGGAATCTTTCATATGAAATGTTATGGGAAAGCTTCAGAGGAATAAAGGTTAAGAAGGGGGTCTTTTTAGAAACAGATGTTTGTCAAGAGAACAAATCCTGTGGACCTAACACATCGCATGTAATTAGATGGTGTTGAAATGGAAAATAAGTCAAAAGTTACTGACAACCTATTATATTTTAGGCTATACTTGTATTAAGTAATGCATTCACTTAGATCATAATCCATTTTAGATAATGTACTAGGCCATAGTTAGGCATTTTTTGAAAAGAGAAAACTCCATGGTCCATTCTGAAATCAGAACAGCTTTCCATTGTTTATATTGTCAGGCGAGTGTAATCTCAGTTCTGTCTCGTCACAACAAAGATTGGAAGCGAACATTTAATGAACATTAAAGCCCTCAGCGTGTCACACCTCTTGGACAGACCCTGTTATAGCTCTTGGATTGCGAACAGACTGTGTTAGAGCTCTTAGACAGATTAGTGTTACAGCTCCTTGTTACAGCTCAGTCTTATTTAGAAAATAGTGGGAAAGTACATCCTTGAGGTGTGAGGGAATGCCAACACTAAGACGCGAAGAAGAGAGAGCCCAGGACCTTTGGCTCCTCTTTTTATGTGTTTCCCCTCCCCCTGGGCCTGCCCTGTGTGAATTGGGCTCGCCAGGAGTGCTGTTTGTTCTATCTGAGGTCCTCACTCCAGTCCTTGGGCCTTCCTTTGACCTTGCTTTGTTCTCTTTTCACGGGCTTTTCCCTTCCTTGTCTTGCAGCCACCGCCATTTTGGACTCCTGTTTCCTATTCTAACTACCTAACAATACCAGCTATATCTGTAGCCGGTTTTAGTAACTGGTTATGATTATAACCTAGACTTTTTTTTTGAAAAACTCTGGGTTATAAATGCCTTCAGGTAACCTACCAGTTGATTTCATTGCCTGCCATCTCTCCTAATAGTATTGCAGCCTCAGTTCAGTTCAGTCGTTCAGTCATGTCCAACTCTTTGTGACCCCATGAATCGCAGCATGCCAGGCCTCCCTATTCATCACCATCTTCCGGAGTGCACTCAGACTCACGTCCATTGAGTCTGTGATGCCATCGAGCCATCTCATCCTCGGTCGTCCCCTTCTCCTCCTGTCCCCAATCCCTCCCAGCATCAGAGTCTTTTCCAATGAGTCAGCTCTTCTCATGAGGTGGCCAAAGTACTGGAGTTTCAGCTTTAGCATCATTCCTTCCAAAGAAATCCCAGGGTTGATCTCCTTCAGAATGGACTGATTGGATCTCCTTGCAGTCCAAGGGACTCTCAAAAGTCTTCTCCAAAACCACAGTTCAGAAGCGTCAATTCTTCGGCGCTCAGCCTTCTTCACAGTCCAACTTTCACATCCATACATGACCACAGGAAAAACCATAGCCTTGACTAGGCGGACCTTAGTCGGCAAAGTAATGTCTCTGCTTTTGAATATACCATCTAGGTTGGTCATAGCTTTTCTTCCAAGGAGTAAGCGTCTTTTAATTTCATGGCTGCAGTCACCATCTGCAGTGATTTTGGAGCCTAAAAAAATAAAGTCTTGACACTGTTTCCACTGTTTCCCCATCCATTTCCCATGAAGTGATGGGACCAGATGCCATGATCTTCGTTTTCTGAATGCTGAGCTTTAAGCCAACTTTTTCACTCTCCTCTTTCACTTTCATCAAGAAGCTTTTTAATTCCTCTTCACTTTCTGCCATAAGGGTGGTGTCATCAGCATATCTGAGGTTATGGATATTTCTCCCGGCAATCTTGATTCCAGCTTGTGTTTCTTCCAGTCCAGCGTTTCTCATGATGTACTCTGCATATAAGTTAAATAAGCAGGGTGACAATATACAGCCTTGATGTACTCCTTTTCCTAACTGGAACCAGTCTGTTGTTCCAAGTCCCGTTCCTACTGTTGCTTCCTGACCTGCATACAGATTTCTCAAGAGGCAGGTTAGGTGGTCTGGTATTCCCATCTCTTTCAGAATTTTCTACAGTTTTTTGTGATCCACACAGTCAAAGGCTTTGGCATAGTCAATAAAGCAGAAATAGATGTTTTTCTGAAACTTTCTTGCTTTTTCCATGATCCAACGGATGTTGGCAATTTGATCTCTGGTTCCTCTGCCTTTTCTAAAACCAGCTTGAACATCAGGGAGTTCATGGTTCACGTATTGCTGAACCCTGGCTTGGAGAATTTTGAGCATTACTTTACTAGCATGTGAGATGAGTGCAATTGTGCGGTAGTTTGAGCATTCTTTGGCATTGCCATTACAGCTTCAACATGTTATTATTGAACTCACTCTCTGTGGAAAAGCTTAAGAAATGACATGTAGGGCCCCTTGGTGCCAGTCCTTAAGTCTGCCTTGCCATTCAGTCTTTTCCATGTATCTTTAGCCATACCACGCATCTTGCACATTTTTCTTTTTTTTTCGCCTCATGTTCTTCTTTGTGTCTTCAGTGCTCTTCCAGTCTTATTTGCTTAGCTTCTGTTTATCTTTAAAATTTTTTCTGAAATATGTCTGCCTCGGATTACTTTACCAGCCTTTGTCTCTTCTTCTCAAAAGCATTACCTGATCCATTGTAGAAGGAAATGGCAACCCACTCCAGTATTCTTGCCTGGGAAATCCCGTGGACAAAGAAATCTGGCAGGCTACAGTCCCTGGGGCTGCAAGAGTCTGGACAGAACTTAGTGAATAAACCATCATCATCAGCCTGTATTTAGAAATCTTTAAAAGCCAAACAAGGTGATTTTGAAAAAAACACTGATGGGGTTATCTTTATACTCTTTGTTGTTTCAGTTGAAATGCAAAATACTAAAGTGGTTTGTTTCAAATGTTAGATATTAAAAAGAGATTAATTTCCATTTCAATGTAACCATAAAGACAGAGATTCTGGGTGGAAAAAAGAGAATGTAGAAACTGTGTATGATTGCCCTCTTACCTCATCTGTTTAAATAAACTCATAATTTCACTGAAAATAAAAGCATTACCTGATAGAATATTTCATTGTGTATATGTGTTATGATAGCATTTGATAGATGTATATATCAAAGCACTTGTTGGTTTGCAACCCCCAGAGTTAAACCAGGTGATGTTCAAAACTGGCTCTGTACACAGAGGGCAAGGAGAGACCACAGGAAGAGGCAGACCACTCCAGATTGGTAGGTGACAGTTTAAATGAGCAAAGAAACTTGGACATGAGGCTTGGCGCCCAGCTACTGGATGAGTCGATCTCTGCACCCATGCTGAGAATGTTACAAGTTTATGTAGCGGCCTTAATGTTAATTATACAGACCAGATAGTTGGAGTAACATTTACACTCTGGATGTTATGTCCTTGATGTGGCTGCTGTGTGAGAACAGTGGGCACAGCTTGCGTTGCAAGTGCGTGGAGGGAATAGTCTCCAGTTGCTGAGGTCTAGTTTGTGTGTCGACCATCAGGCATCTCCTGTGGCAACCTTCTGCAGCAGCTCTGGTGCACACATTGTATGTATATAGTCATACATTACCTACACATTCTTCCATTTTCCCACTGTACTGACAGACATTTCGAGAATAGTGCTCTGTGTGCGCTTAGTTGTGTCCGACTCCTGTGATCCCATAACTGTAGCCTGCCAGGCTCCTCCTTCCCTGGGACTTTTCAGGCACAAGTACTGCAGGGCTGCCATTTCCTCCTCCAGGGGATCTTCCTGACCCAGGGATCGAACCCACATCTCCTGTATTGCAGGTGAATCCTTTACCTGCTGAGCCACTGAGGAAGCCCTATTTAGAGAACGAAAGAATATAATATCTTCATTTTAGTATTCTTAATCCTTGGACAGTACATGGAGTATACTAGATGTACTTGACAGTGCTTGACACCAACTGAGGGAAGATAACACCGACGTGAGAACATATAGATGTTTCTTATACTTTTATTCTTACATTTTTTTTTTAAGAGGAAAGGGTTGGGTATAACTGTTCATATCTTAGTTGAATGGGAAACACAGGAGTAAACTACATATTCAGGGACTACATTTACTATATTCAAAATAGTTCTTGTATTTTTATATCATATTTGGTGTACTAACAAACTTTTGTAGGTAATAATAGAGATCATACTCACTGGCATACCTTCTCTCATGGGTTTGACATGCCTTTGCTACCTTACTGTACCCTGGTCTGACCAAGAGTTGTTTGTCTTCCTATGTATATAGTGCCTTCAAAGTTTTGTCTTTGACAGCACCATATATGTGGGGAGATGGTGAAGAACCGAGAAGCCTGGCATACTGCAGGCCATGGAGTCTCAAAGAGTTGGACATGACGAAGCAACTGAACAATAACAAAAACTTTTCTTTAGGGATTCAGGATCTACATCCTAGATCTCTCTCTTCCCAAAATGACCAGTTGCCCCTAGATGGTCAAATTCCATAAACTTAAAGATGGGCTCGATAAAGGACAGAAATGGTATGGACCTAAAAGAAGCAAAAGATATTAAGAAGAGGTGGCAAGAATACACAGAAGAACTGTACAGAAAAGATCTTCACGACCCAGATAATCACGATGGTGTGATCACTCATCTAGAGCCAGACATCCTGGAATGTGAAGTCAAGTGGGCCTAAGGAAGCATCACTATGAACAAAGCTAGCGGAGGTGATGGAATTCCAGTAGAGCTCTTTCAAATCCTGAAAGATGATGTGGTGAAAGTGCTGCACTCAGTATGCCAGCAAATTTGGAAAACTCAGCAGTGGCCACAGGACTGGAAAAGTTCAGCTTTCATTCCAATCCCAAGGAAAGGCAATGCCAAAGAAGGCTCAAACTACCGCACAATTGCACTCATCTCACATGCTAGTAAAGTAATGCTCAAAATTCTCCAACCCAGGCTTCAGCAATACGTGAACCATGAACTCCCTGAAGTTCAAGCTGGTTTTAGAAAAGGCAGAGGAACCAGAGATCAAATTGCCAACATCTGCTGGATCATGGAAATAGCAAGAGAGTTCCAGAAAAACATATATTTCTGCTTTATTGACTATGCCAAAGCTTTTGATTGTGGGGTTCACAACATACTGTAGAAAATTCTGAGAGAGATAGGAATACCAAACCACCTGACCTGCCTCTTGAGAAATCTGTATGCAGGTCAGGAAGCAACAGTTAGAAATGATGTGGATCAACAGACTGGTTCCACATAGGACAAGGAGCATGTCAAGGCTGTATATTGTCACCCTGCTTATTTAACTTGTATGCAGAGTACATCATGAGAAACGCTGGACTAGAAGAAACACAAGCTGGAATCAAGATTGCCGGCAGAAATATCCGTAACCTCAGATATGCAGATGACACCACCCTTAAGGCAGAAAGTGAAGAGGAATTAAAAAGTTTCTTGATGAAAGTGAAAGAGGAGAGTGAAAAAGTTGGCTTAAAGCTTAACATTCAGAGAACTAAGATCATGGCATCCGGTCCCATCACTTCATGGGAAATAGATGGGAAACAGTGGAAACAGTGTCAGACTTTATTTTTTTAGGCTCCAAAATCACTGCAGATGGTGACTGCAGCCATNAAGCTTAACATTCAGAGAACTAAGATCATGGCATCCGGTCCCATCACTTCATGGGAAATAGATGGGAAACAGTGGAAACAGTGTCAGACTTTATTTTTTTAGGCTCCAAAATCACTGCAGATGGTGACTGCAGCCATGAAATTAAAAGACTCTTATTCCTTGAAAGAAAAGTTATGACCAACCTAGATAGCATATTCAGAAGCAGAGATATTACTTTGCTGACCAAGGTCCATCTAGTCAAGGCTATGGTTTTTCCAGTAGTCATGTATGGATGTGAGAGTTGGACTGTGAAGAAGGCTGAGCACTGAAGAATTGATGCTTTTGAACTGTGGTGTTGGAGAAGACTCTTGAGAGTCCCTTGGACTGCAAGGAGATCCAACCAGTCCATTCTAAAGGAGATCAGCCCTGGGATTTCTTTGGAGGGAATGATACTAAAGCTGAAATGCCAGTACTTTGACCACCTCATGCAAAGGGTTGACTCATTGGAAAAGACTCTGATGTTGGGAGGGATTGGGGACAGGAGGAGAAGGGGACGACAGAGGATGAGATGGCTGGATGGCATCACAGACTCGATGGACGTGAGTGTGAGTGAACTCCGGGAGTTGGTGATGGACAGGGAGGCCTGGCGTGCTGCGATTCATGGGGTCGCAGAGAGTCGGACACGACTGAACGACTGAACTGAACTGAAAGTGACTTTATCTAGATTACATTTTGTTAAATACATCATGTAAAGGTACAGATAAGAGCCAGCCAGTGAATTTACTCAAGTTATATTTGCATTTTAACAGTTATTTGTTAATCTAGTTAAGTTGCCAACTTATAAAGTTTGTTGAGGCTTTCCTGTAATCCATATGCCTTCACCCTTTGGAGATTTGGGAGTAAATATAGTCATCTTTGTTATTAAACAGTATTCCCATTGCATAGTTTGCTTTGATTCTTTCTATTTCTTCCAAAGCTTTTTCACCTTTTCAAAGAGATAAAGCCATAGTTCTCAACCTTGTGTACATTTAGAATTGAATTGGTCAGAGGCTTGGCTGTTTATCTGGATTCTTTTAAGCTACCTAGATGATTCACTTATCCTAACAATTTGTACTTTGGAAGGGATCAGATTGCCGCAGCACTGAAGAACGAAGACAATATGTACTGTGTTTCATACAGTATCCCTTCTCATTCTGACATTCTGCAAAATCCATTTTGTAGTAACTGGATGGATGCTGTCATGCATTCACTCTCTTATCCTCTGCAATAGTGATATTATGGTATCAGTACAAAGTCTAAGCTTCCTGTAAAGTTAATTTTATGATCTTTTACTTTATAATTTATGATATATCATGGATTACATTCTATCTGTGATAAAATAAGCCTCTGTGAAAACGAAAATGTGTTAGAATTTAGAGTAGATTTTGCTTTCCTCTTAACTATCCCTTTCAGACTTTGAAGTGTGTTTTGGATACTTGAATTTTTAGTTTCAGATAATTTATATACAGTGTCTGAAAACTCCAGAAGAGACGACTCTACACATAGGCATCACCAGATGGTCAATAGCGAAATCAGATTGATCATATTCTTCGCAGCCAAAAATGGAGAACCTCTATATAGTCGACAAAAACAAGACCAGGAGCTGACTGTGGCTCAGATCATGAACTCCTTATTGACAAATTCAGACTTAAATTGAAGGAAGTAGGGAAAACCAATAGACCATTCAGGTATGACCTAAATCAAATCCCTTATGATTATACAGTGGAAGTGAGAAATAGATAAGGAATTAGATCTGATCGACAGAGTACCTGAAGAACTATTGACNAACTCCTTATTGACAAATTCAGACTTAAATTGAAGGAAGTAGGGAAAACCACTAGACCATTCAGGTATGACCTAAATCAAATCCCTTATGATTATACAGTGGAAGTGAGAAATAGATAAGGAATTAGATCTGATCGACAGAGTACCTGAAGAACTATTGACAGAAGTTTGTAACATTGTGTAGGAGGCAGTGGTAAAAACCATCCCCCGGAAAAAGAAATGGAAAAAGGCAAAGTGGTTGTTTGAGGAGGTCTTACAAGAAGCTGAGAAAAGAAGAGAAGCTAAAGGCAAAGGAGAAAAGGAAAAATATACCCATCTGAATGCAGAGTTCCAAAGAATAGCAAGGAGAGATAAGAAAGCCTTCCTCAGTGATCAATACAAAGAAACAGGAAAACAACAGAATGGGAAAGACTAGAGATCTCTTCAAGAAAATGAGATATGCCAAGGGAACATTTCATGCAAAGATGGGCACCATAAAGGACAGAAATGGTATGGACCTAACAGAAGCAGAAAATATTAAGAAGAGATGGCAAGAATACATAGAAGAACTATACAAAAGAGATCTTCGTGACTCAGATAACCATGATGGTGTGATAACTCACGTAGAGCCAGACATCCTGGATTGTGAAGTAAAGTGGGCCTTAGGAAGCATCACTACGAACAAAGCTAGTGGAGGTGATGCAATTCCAGTTGAGCAATTTCAAATTATAAAAGATGATTCTCTGAAAATGCTCCTCAATATGCCAGCAAATTTGGAAAACTCAGCAGTGGCCACAGGACTGGAAAAGGTCAGTTTTCATTCCAATCCCGAAGAAAGGCATTGCCAAAGAATGCTCAAACTACCGCACAATTGCACTCATCTCAGTGCTAGCAAAGTAGTGCTCAAATTTCTCCAAGCAAGGCTTCAACAGTACATGAACTGAGAAGTTCTAGATATTCGAGCTTGATTTAGAAAAGACAGAGGAACCAGAGATCAAATTGCCAACATCCATTGGCTCATAGAAAAAGCAAGAGCATTCCAGAAAGTCATCTACTTCTGCTTATTGACTATGCCAAAGCCTTTGACTGTGTGGATCACAACAAACTGTGGAAAATTCTTCAAGAGTTGGGAATACCAGACCACCATTCCAACCTCCCGAGAAATTTTTATGCAGTTCAAGAAGCAACAGTTAGAAGCAGATGTGGAACAATGGACTGGTTCAATGTTGAAAAGGAGTGCTTCAGAGCTGTATATTGTCACTCTGCTTATTTAACTAATAGGCAGAGTATGTCATGAGAAATGCTGGGCTGGATGCAGCACAAGCCGGAATCAAGATTGCCAGGTGAAATATCAATAACCTCAGATACACAGATGATACCACCATTATAGCAGAAAATGAAGAAGAACTAAGGAGCCTCTTCATGAAAATGAGAGAGGAGAGTGAAAAAGCTGCGTTAAAACTCAACATTCAGAAAACGAAGATAATTTCACCTAGTCCCATCCATTCATGGCAAATAGAAGGAGAAACAATGGAAACAGTTGTTCCATTGAGGGGGCTCCAGAATCACTGCAGATGGTACCTGCAGTCATGAAATTAAAAGACGCTTGCACCTTGGAAGAAAAGTTGTGACTAACCTAGACAGTATATTAAAAAGCAGAGACATTACTTTGCTGACAAAGTCCATGCAGTCAAGGCTATGGTTTTTCCAGTGGTCATGTATGGATGTGCGAGTTGGACTGTGAAAAAAGCTGAGCACAGAAGAATTGATGCTTTTGAACTGTGGTGTTGAAGAAGACTCTTGAGAGTCCCTTGGACTGCAAAGAGATCCAACCAGTCCATCCTAGAGGAGATCAGTCCTGAATATCCATTGGAGTGCCTGATGTTGAAGCTGAAACTCCAGTACCTTGGCCACCTGATGTGAAGAACTTACTCATTTGGAAAGACTCTGATGCTGGAAAGTATTGAAGGATGGAGGAGATGGGGGCGACTGAGGATGAGTTGTTTGGATGGCATCACTGACTCAATGGACATGAGTTTGTGTTAGCTCGGGGAGTTGGTGATGAACAGGTAAGTCTGGCGTGCTGCAGTTCATGGGGTCACAGGGTTTTACATGGCTAAGCTACTGAACTGAGAATTTTAAAATGAAGGGAAAGAACTATACTGTTGAAGCAGCTTGTAAAGAGTCCACCTGCCAATGCAGGAGGTACAAGAGACACAGGTTCCCTCCCTTGTTTGGTAAGTTCCCCTGGAAAAGGAAATGGCTTACCCACTCCAGTATTCTTGATTGGGTCCAATGGACAGGGGAGTCTGGTGTGCTACAGTCCGTGGGGTTGCAAAGAGTCAGAGATGACTGAGCGCATATGCACACAGGCTGAATTTTAAAACATTTTAACATAATAGGAGTTACTTTGAGATACAGTCCGTCTAAGGATTTAAAATAAAGTGATACTAGGCTTATCCTTTAAATTTATTTTGTAAAACGTTTTATGGACTCAAAATTTCCTTTTATTTCTAAAGTTTTCTTCTGCTTATTTTTTATGTAATCAAATTGTAGGCTATTTATAAATATCTAGTTCACTACGTATACTGAAACCTCTTTTAGAAATTTTAATTTTCCGCCAGATTTTATATTTTCTGTCTTTGGGATATGTACCTGTCACGTGTTCAATATTATGGTAACTTTTAACAGCTAATTGAGAAAGCATGTTTATGTAATAATGAAATAAGTATTTCAGTGGGATTTTTTCTTGTAAGATTGTCATTATAATCTAAATGTTTTAAATGCTCATTTGAAAGAACAGTCCAGAGATAGAAAGGATTTATGTTTTTCATATACCTTTTTAAGAAAGTATGGCTCTTTGAGAATAAGGTCAAGATAGGTCTCTGATCGGTATCAGAAGAAAGGGGGAATCTATTTTCAAACTTTTTTAGAATTCAATTGTTTTTGCGAGCACACTATCTGTGGAGTATCGATCGTCAGGGTCCCGTAGTTAGTCAAAGGCTATCTCCTCTGACTCACCCCTTCGTGTGGTGTCATCCTCCTCCATGTGATAGATTGTTACAATCTCAGGCAGTGTAATTACACACGAGCCAAGTGGGTCATTTATTTCTTTACCTTCACCATTTACCAAAAATCTCCTTTATCTTTGGGAGCCAGATCTTTCTTTTGCAGTAAAAGCAAAATAATGGCACATAAAACATTACATGTAAGAACTAAGCGCCATAAAATTATTAAGAGAATAACTTTAAGAAAGCAAACTGTTAAATTTTATATTATTAATTCTATGACAATTGTATGTAAAGCACTTAAAGTAGTTTTAGGCCCATGGTAAACAGACACGTTTAGTAGTATTATCATTATTAATACATTAGAATTAAATATTCAGTATTTTTGAATAGAAAACCTAGAAATAACTTTGCTTTACTCTGTTATTTGAAAAGCTAAAAAGCTTAAAATGATTTTTAAAACCTTAATTTTCGTGTTCAGAGAAATTATACTATTTTAATGTATTTAAAAAAATTTTAAGCTGTGTTCTTCTGGAACCTAATTATTTTTTCCACAATATCAACTGTTAATCTTCAGTGTAAATACTTTTCTTCAACTTTACATATAAACACAAGGTTAAATGCTTCTATATATCGGAAACAAGTGACATTAATAATAAAATTATAACCCATTGAGATTGATATTGCTGTGGAAAAAACTTACATTTGCTTATACGACCTTGCAGTGTTTCAGCATCTATTAAGTATAAAGAAAAAACTGTGAGTTTTAAAGTACAGTTAAGTTTGAAGTGTGATTTGACTTTTAAAAAAGCAGAGTAAACTCATCTCCTTCATTAGTGTAATGTGTCTTCTCATAGATCGCTTCTTGTCCTTTCCTAGTTTTGTACATTTGCTCACCTCATTCCATCTACCTGTACGTCTCTCCTCTGTATTTCTGTGAGCCCTGCTTTTTCTTAAAAGCCACATGTGAACAAGGATTCTTGCCCTGGCTCATGGTATTTGAATTCTAGCAGCTCCTATAATGTTGGTAGTCAGTGCCACTTCTTTGTCTTATACGTTTCATATTTGAGCTTTTAATTTATATGTAGCCCCCATGCAGATCAGCAGTCCCTTAAGGTCAGAGACTGTCTCTGTCCATAATATTTTCATAGTACTTTATATATTAGTAATTTATTTATTCATTCAATAAATATTTATAGAAATTATTAAGGATTGCTTTGTGCAGGCGCTNCAAGGGAACATTTCATGCAAAGATGGGCACCATAAAGGACAGAAATGGTATGGACCTAACAGAAGCAGAAAATATTAAGAAGAGATGGCAAGAATACATAGAAGAACTATACAAAAGAGATCTTCGTGACTCAGATAACCATGATGGTGTGATAACTCACGTAGAGCCAGACATCCTGGATTGTGAAGTAAAGTGGGCCTTAGGAAGCATCACTACGAACAAAGCTAGTGGAGGTGATGCAATTCCAGTTGAGCAATTTCAAATTATAAAAGATGATTCTCTGAAAATGCTCCTCAATATGCCAGCAAATTTGGAAAACTCAGCAGTGGCCACAGGACTGGAAAAGGTCAGTTTTCATTCCAATCCCGAAGAAAGGCATTGCCAAAGAATGCTCAAACTACCGCACAATTGCACTCATCTCAGTGCTAGCAAAGTAGTGCTCAAATTTCTCCAAGCAAGGCTTCAACAGTACATGAACTGAGAAGTTCTAGATATTCGAGCTTGATTTAGAAAAGACAGAGGAACCAGAGATCAAATTGCCAACATCCATTGGCTCATAGAAAAAGCAAGAGCATTCCAGAAAGTCATCTACTTCTGCTTATTGACTATGCCAAAGCCTTTGACTGTGTGGATCACAACAAACTGTGGAAAATTCTTCAAGACTTGGGAATACCAGACCACCATACCAACCTCCCGAGAAATTTTTATGCAGTTCAAGAAGCAACAGTTAGAAGCAGATGTGGAACAATGGACTGGTTCAATGTTGAAAAGGAGTGCTTCAGAGCTGTATATTGTCACTCTGCTTATTTAACTAATAGGCAGAGTATGTCATGAGAAATGCTGGGCTGGATGCAGCACAAGCCGGAATCAAGATTGCCAGGTGAAATATCAATAACCTCAGATACACAGATGATACCACCATTATAGCAGAAAATGAAGAAGAACTAAGGAGCCTCTTCATGAAAATGAGAGAGGAGAGTGAAAAAGCTGCGTTAAAACTCAACATTCAGAAAACGAAGATAATTTCACCTAGTCCCATCCATTCATGGCAAATAGAAGGAGAAACAATGGAAACAGTTGTTCCATTGAGGGGGCTCCAGAATCACTGCAGATGGTACCTGCAGTCATGAAATTAAAAGACGCTTGCACCTTGGAAGAAAAGTTGTGACTAACCTAGACAGTATATTAAAAAGCAGAGACATTACTTTGCTGACAAAGTCCATGCAGTCAAGTCTATGGTTTTTCCAGTGGTCATGTATGGATGTGAGAGTTGGACTGTGAAAAAAGCTGAGCACAGAAGAATTGATGCTTTTGAACTGTGGTGTTGAAGAAGACTCTTGAGAGTCCCTTGGACTGCAAAGAGATCCAACCAGTCCATCCTAGAGGAGATCAGTCCTGAATATCCATTGGAGTGCCTGATGTTGAAGCTGAAACTCCAGTACCTTGGCCACCTGATGTGAAGAACTTACTCATTTGGAAAGACTCTGATGCTGGAAAGTATTGAAGGATGGAGGAGATGGGGGCGACTGAGGATGAGTTGTTTGGATGGCATCACTGACTCAATGGACATGAGTTTGTGTTAGCTCGGGGAGTTGGTGATGAACAGGTAAGTCTGGCGTGCTGCAGTTCATGGGGTCACAGGGTTTTACATGGCTAAGCTACTGAACTGAGAATTTTAAAATGAAGGGAAAGAACTATACTGTTGAAGCAGCTTGTAAAGAGTCCACCTGCCAATGCAGGAGGTGCAAGAGACACAGGTTCCCTCCCTTGTTTGGTAAGTTCCCCTGGAAAAGGAAATGGCTTACCCACTCCAGTATTCTTGATTGGGTCCAATGGACAGGGGAGTCTGGTGTGCTACAGTCCGTGGGGTTGCAAAGAGTCAGAGATGACTGAGCGCATATGCACACAGGCTGAATTTTAAAACATTTTAACATAATAGGAGTTACTTTGAGATACAGTCCGTCTAAGGATTTAAAATAAAGTGATACTAGGCTTATCCTTTAAATTTATTTTGTAAAACGTTTTATGGACTCAAAATTTCCTTTTATTTCTAAAGTTTTCTTCTGCTTATTTTTTATGTAATCAAATTGTAGGCTATTTATAAATATCTAGTTCACTACGTATACTGAAACCTCTTTTAGAAATTTTAATTTTCCGCCAGATTTTATATTTTCTGTCTTTGGGATATGTACCTGTCACGTGTTCAATATTATGGTAACTTTTAACAGCTAATTGAGAAAGCATGTTTATGTAATAATGAAATAAGTATTTCAGTGGGATTTTTTCTTGTAAGATTGTCATTATAATCTAAATGTTTTAAATGCTCATTTGAAAGAACAGTCCAGAGATAGAAAGGATTTATGTTTTTCATATACCTTTTTAAGAAAGTATGGCTCTTTGAGAATAAGGTCAAGATAGGTCTCTGATCGGTAT
This sequence comes from Oreotragus oreotragus, assembly GCA_006410675.1. Taxonomy (NCBI): domain Eukaryota; kingdom Metazoa; phylum Chordata; class Mammalia; order Artiodactyla; family Bovidae; genus Oreotragus; species Oreotragus oreotragus. The sequence goes on along the minus strand of SJYX01016446.1, from coordinate 342,299 downwards.
CAGAAGAAAGGGGGAATCTATTTTCAAACTTTTTTAGAATTCAATTGTTTTTGCGAGCACACTATCTGTGGAGTATCGATCGTCAGGGTCCCGTAGTTAGTCAAAGGCTATCTCCTCTGACTCACCCCTTCGTGTGGTGTCATCCTCCTCCATGTGATAGATTGTTACAATCTCAGGCAGTGTAATTACACACGAGCCAAGTGGGTCATTTATTTCTTTACCTTCACCATTTACCAAAAATCTCCTTTATCTTTGGGAGCCAGATCTTTCTTTTGCAGTAAAAGCAAAATAATGGCACATAAAACATTACATGTAAGAACTAAGCGCCATAAAATTATTAAGAGAATAACTTTAAGAAAGCAAACTGTTAAATTTTATATTATTAATTCTATGACAATTGTATGTAAAGCACTTAAAATAGTTTTAGGCCCATGGTAAACAGACACGTTTAGTAGTATTATCATTATTAATACATTAGAATTAAATATTCAGTATTTTTGAATAGAAAACCTAGAAATAACTTTGCTTTACTCTGTTATTTGAAAAGCTAAAAAGCTTAAAATGATTTTTAAAACCTTAATTTTCGTGTTCAGAGAAATTATACTATTTTAATGTATTTAAAAAAATTTTAAGCTGTGTTCTTCTGGAACCTAATTATTTTTTCCACAATATCAACTGTTAATCTTCAGTGTAAATACTTTTCTTCAACTTTACATATAAACACAAGGTTAAATGCTTCTATATATCGGAAACAAGTGACATTAATAATAAAATTATAACCCATTGAGATTGATATTGCTGTGGAAAAAACTTACATTTGCTTATACGATCTTGCAGTGTTTCAGCATCTATTAAGTATAAAGAAAAAACTGTGAGTTTTAAAGTACAGTTAAGTTTGAAGTGTGATTTGACTTTTAAAAAAGCAGAGTAAACTCATCTCCTTCATTAGTGTAATGTGTCTTCTCATAGATCGCTTCTTGTCCTTTCCTAGTTTTGTACATTTGCTCACCTCATTCCATCTACCTGTACGTCTCTCCTCTGTATTTCTGTGAGCCCTGCTTTTTCTTAAAAGCCACATGTGAACAAGGATTCTTGCCCTGGCTCATGGTATTTGAATTCTAGCAGCTCCTATAATGTTGGTAGTCAGTGCCACTTCTTTGTCTTATACGTTTCATATTTGAGCTTTTAATTTATATGTAGCCCCCATGCAGATCAGCAGTCCCTTAAGGTCAGAGACTGTCTCTGTCCATAATATTTTCATAGTACTTTATATATTAGTAATTTATTTATTCATTCAATAAATATTTATAGAAATTATTAAGGATTGCTTTGTGCAGGCGCTATTCTCAGGACGGGGTATCTAGCAGTAAATTAAAGAGACGAAGTTTCCTGCCCTCATGGATCTTACATTTTAGTGTGACATTTTAGTGCTCAGTAAATATTTATCTAGTCATGAGCATTGTAACCTGAGTGACAGCTGCAGCCAAGAGAAGTTTTCATAGGACATGCTTTACGGATATTGTTGTGAACTATTCTGAATAGTGGGTTTCCCTGATCATGGCATCTGGTCCCATCACTTCATCAGAAATAAATGGGGAAACAGTGGAAACAGTGTCAGACTTTATTTTGGTTGGGCTCCAAAATCACTGCAGATGGTGACTGCAGCCATGAAATTGAAAGATGCTTGCTCCTTGAAAGAAAAGTTATGACCAACCTAGATAAAATATTGAAAAGCAGAGACATTACTTTGCCGACTAAGGTCCATCTAGAAGGCTATGATTTTTCCAGGGGTCATGTATGGATGTGAAAGTTGGACTGTGAAGAAAGCTGAGCACAGAAGAACTGATGCTTTTGAACTGTGGTGTTGGAGAAGACTCTTGAGAGTCCCTTGGACTGCAAGGAGATCCAACCAGTCCATCCTAAAGGAGATCAGTCCTGGGTGTTCATTGGAAGGACTGATGCTGAAGCTGAAACTCCAGTACTTTGGCCCCCTCATGCGAAGAGTTGACTCATTGGAAAAGACTCTGATGCTGGGAGGGATTGGGGGCAGGAGAAGAAGGGGACGACAGAGGATGAGATGGCTGGATGGCATCACCAACTCGATGAACATGAGTTTGACTGAACTTTGGGAGTTGGTGATGGACAGGGAGGCCTGGCGTCCTGTGATTCATGGTGTTGCAAAGAGTCGGACACGACTGAGCGACTGAACTGAACTGAACTGATAGCCTAGTTGGTAAAGAAATCTGCCTGCGATGCAAGAGACCCTGGTTTGATTCCTGGGTTGGGAAGATCTGCTGGAGAAGGGATCAGCTACCCACCTCAGTATTCTTGGGCTTCCCTGTTGGCTCAGCTGGTAAAGAATCTGCTTGCAATGCAGAAGAGCTGGGTTTGATCCCAGGGCTGGGAAGATCCCCTGGGGAAGCAAAAGGCTACCCACTCTAGTATTCTGGCCTGGAGAATTCCATGGATTAATTACAGTCCATGAGGTTTCAAAGAGTCAGACACAACTGAGCAACTTACACTTTCATAATGAGTAGTGCTATAGCAGGCATAAAAAATGATTTTATAGTCTGATGAACCCTAACTTTGTCATGCAGGTGAAGATCAGACAATTTTAAGCCAGGTCTATTAGTATTAAATACTATGGCTTGTTTTGTAAGAAAAGATGCAGTGAAGTTTCAAGGCTGGCCTGATGTCACCTCTGGATATAAGAACAGTTGAAAGTGACCATAACACACAAACATGAACAAAATACTAGTAAGTCTTCTTTGATAATATATATAGAAGCAGTTCCTGAGCACTTAGTCAGAATTAATGTCCATGAGAAGGTTGCTGTATACATTTCATCATATTACCACTAGATAAAAATGAGAATCTTGGCTAATGTTTGCAATTTTAAGTCTGGAAGCTGAGAAGCATGGTAGAAGGTATAAAGAGCATTAAAAAAAAACCACAGTTTGGAGGGGCAATGGATTTTAGCAGCAGTGGCAGCTACAATTAGAATTGGTGGTGTGGATTCCAGATGGCAGATATTTTGTGGGCAGAGAAGTGAGAAACTTGACAGAGTCTTATCCTTAGGAGCCCCTCTCACCATTTCGAGATAGTCTCAATGTAGGCTGAGGAGAGAATATGAGAAGTGATGGTTGGTCTCACTCCATAAACAGTGCGTCAGTATAGAACTTTCAAGAGAGTAGCTGTTTGCAAACGCTTGAGATTCCATGTCACTAAGATTTTTAATTGGATAGAGTTTAATATTTTGAAATCATGTGAAAATATAACTGTTAGACTACTAAAATAGTCCTGAAGAATAATTAGTTTTCATTACCATCCCTATTTTTTTACTGAGCGGAATAAATAGGTTAAGTGTTGCTCTTGGCAGTAGTGTAAAAAATGGGAACAGCATACTGGCTATTTCTAGTATATTTGTGTATCATCTCCCAGCAAACTTTTGATTTGACAAATGACAGTTTGTGTGTCTGTCCTCATGGAGTGTTACGGTGTGCATTCCTAGAGAAAACACAAAGTTAAATAATTCCTATGGAGTGCAGTTTTGCTGTAGCTACAAAAATAATATATGAATTTATTCAGTTCCGTTGCTCAGTCGTGTCCCACTCTTTGCGACCCCATGAATCGCAGCACGCCAGGCCTCCCTGTCCATCACCATCTCCTGGAGTTCACCCAGACTCACCTCCATCGAGTCCGTGATGCCATCCGGCCATCTCATCCTCGGTCGTCCCCTTCTCCTTCTGCCCCCAATCCCTCCCAGCATCAGTCTCTTCCAATGAGTCAACTCTTCGCGTGAGGTGGCCAAAGAACTGGAGTTTCAGCTTTAGCATCATTCCTTTCAAAGAAATCCTAGGGCTGATCTCCTTTAGAATGGACTGGTTGGATCTCCTTGCAGTCCAAGGGACTCTCAAGAGTCTTCTCCAACACCACAGTTCAAAAGCATCGATTCTTTGGCGCTCAGCCTTCTTCACAGTCCAACTCTCACATCCATACATGACCACAGGAAAAACCATAGCCTTGATTATATGGACCTTAGTCGGCAAAGTAATGTTTCTGCTTTTGAATATGCTATCTAGGTTGGTCATAACTTTTCTTTCAAGGAATAAGAGTCTTTTAATTTCATGGCTGCAGTCACCATCTGCAGTGATTTTGGAGCCTAAAAAAATAAAGTCTGACACTGGTTCTACTGTTTCCCCATCTATTTCCCATGAAGTGATAGGACCAGATGCCATGATCTTCGTTTTCTGAATGTTGAGCTTCAAGCCAACTTTTCCACTCTCCTCTTTCACTTTCATCAAGAAGCTTTTTAATTCCTCTTCACTTTCTGCCTTAAGGGTGGTGTCATCTGCATATCTGAGGTTATGGATATTTCTGCCGGCAATCTTGATTCCAGCTTGTGTTTCTTCCAGTCCCTGTCTCTTATACACATCTCATTCCATCTACCTGTACGTCTCTCCTCTGTATTTCTGTGAGCCCTGCTTTTTCTTAAAAGCCACATGTGAACAAGGATTCTTGCCCTGGCTCATGGTATTTGAATTCTAGCAGCTCCTATAATGTTGGTAGTCAGTGCCACTTCTTTGTCTTATACGTTTCATATTTGAGCTTTTAATTTATATGTAGCCCCCATGCAGATCAGCAGTCCCTTAAGGNAGAAAGTAGGGAAAACCGCTCGACCATTCACGTATGACCTAAATCAAATCCCTTATGATTATACAGTGAAAGTGAGAAATAGATATGAGGGCCTAGATCTGATAGATAGAGTTCCTGATGAACTATGGAATGAGGTTCGTGACATTGTACAGGAGACAGGGATCAAGACCATCCCCATGGAAAAGTAATGCAGCAAAGCAAAATGGCTGTCTGGGGAGGCCTTACAAATAGCTATGAAAAGAAGAGAAGTGAAAAGCCAAAGAGAAAAGGAAAGATATAAGCATCTGAATGCAGAGTTCCAAAGAATAGCAAGAAGAGATAAGAAGGCTTCTTGGGTTCAGTGAAAAGAAATAGAGGAAAAGAACAGAATGGGAAAGACTAGAGATCTCTTCAAGAAAATTAGAGATACCAAACAGCTCTATAAACTGCTTTAAATATGGGCGTTAGGAAAAATGAGCAAAACAAGGTGGAGAAAAATATGTACAGTATGCTACCATTTATCTGAGAAAGTGAGCAGCAAATATAACTATAAATATATTTGCTTATATGTTGAAAAATGGAAGTTTTAACTCAGAAACTAATAAAAATGACTTCAAGGGGATAGAGGAACAAGGAAGAAAAACAAATTGAAAATAGATTTCTGAATATACTTTGTATCATGTATGGACATTTTCATCCATAAGTGTAGAAAATTTTTAAAAAATCAATGGCTAATTTGGAAGCCAAATGAAATAAATCAGTTGGGTATTTTATACTACATATAAGAAGAAACCCTGATGCTGGGAAAGGTTGAAGGTAGGAGGAGAAGAAAGGGACAGGAGGACATGGTTAGATGGCATCACCACTTCAGTGGACATGGATTTGAGCAAACTCCAGGAGATGGTTAAGGACAGGGAAGCCTCACGTGCTTCAGGCCATGGATTTGCAGAGTTGGACATGACTTAGTGATTGAACAACAACAGCAAAATACTGTTTATATAGAGGGATTGTTTCAAGCGACTTTTTGAAGATTTCTGTTGCAGACTTTTCCTTCTTCCTGTCTCCCTACGTGCCTCACCCCCACCAGCATACATATGCTATAGACAAAAAGTTCTCAAGGTTTTGGTTGTCTTACTGTTAGCATGGCTTCCCTGGTGGCTCAGACAGTAACGCGTCTGCCTGCAGTGTGGGAGACCTGGGTTCGATCCCTGGGTTTGGAAGATCCCCTGGAGAAGGAAATGGCAACCCACTCTAGTACTCTTGCCTGGAAAATTCCATGCACTGCTCCTCAGAGCCTGATAGGCTACAGTGCATGGTTCGCAAGGGTCGGACACGACTGAGTGACTTCACTTCACTGTACTGTTAGTATAATTGATACCTATAGGTATATAGCAGACACAACTGTTTTGCGTTAATCACACTTTAAGTAACACATGGATTTCTTCTTAGATTTGTTTCTCAATTATTCATGATACTGACCCTGTGATTCAATAAGCATATCTTTTCTTTCCCTGTAGTGTCTCATTTTGTCTTCCATCTATGCTTTTTTCCCCAATTTTCCTACAAGGACAGTCATCACAAGAAATGGCCCCCTGGTTTTCAGACTTATTTGAATAATGGAAACCAATAGCTGCTGCATACATCATTTTTTCAAGAGGGCTATGCTCAGAACCTAACAGTTGGAATTGTTATTCTGAACTTAATTCTTATAATTTCTCAAAAATGTAACCTTTATTAATTCATCCTTTTATGTAATTCTTAAATACTTACTGAATTTCTGACATATGCTTAGATGCAATTATGATCAGAAAATTCACAGCAAATAATTATGTTACTTGGAGAAGGCAATGGCACCCCACTCCAGTACTTTTGCCTGGAAAATCCCATGGATGGAGGACCTGGTAGGCTGCAGTCCATGGGGTCGCTGAGAGTTGGACATGACTCAATGACTTCACTTTTACTTTTCACTTTCATGCATTCGAGAAGGAAATGGCAACCCACTCCAGTGTTCTTGCCTGGAGAATCCCAGGGACGGCGGAGCCTGGTGGGCTGCCGTCTATGGGGTCGCACAGAGTTGGACACGACTGAAGCGACTTAGCAGCAGCAGCATCAATTATGTTACTGATATTAGGAAGTAAGATTTTTTCAAAGCGAGAAAAAACAACCTAAATATTGAGAGGGTTAGGGGCTTCCCTGTTGTCTCAGGAGACATGGATTTGGCCCCTGGTCTGGGAGGATCCCACACTCCATGAAGCAGCTCAGTTCTTGTGCCACACCTGTTGATCCTGTGCTCTAGAGCCAGGAGCTGCCGCTGCTGAGCACAGGAGCCACAGCTACTGAAGCCGGCACGACCTCTGCCCGTGCCCAGCAACAGGAGAAGCCGCACGATTGGAAAGCTCGCATGCTGCAACTAGAGAGCAGCTCCTGCCTGCCGCAGCTAGCGAAGAGCCTGCACAGCAGCAGAGATGAGCATAGCAGAGCCAGCAGAGCGCAAAGAATTAAATACAGTAATTTTTTAAAAACTGAGGAGGTCAAGTTTATATTCTGTGGCAGCTTTATCAAGTACTAGAGGGCTGTACCTCTGGATCACATTAACTCAACTGCTTGTTAAGCTGATGTCTTTATTGACTGGTACTTTAATAATATGCCCATGACATGTATTGATGATTTTTAGAAAGAATACATTTTTAGAGATATTTTCAGTTCCCTCTGAAGACAGAGGAGCTCCCAAAACCCATGTGGTGATGATGACGGGCACCTGGGCATCATTCTCATTTGTTTACCAAACAGACCGAATCCAGCAGCTCCTGGGTTTGTGGAAACATTTTTTTTCCTTAGCAAAGTGAGGGGGAGAGAGATGGATTTAAACTTAGGAACAAACGGTTACTTTGAAGGTTGTGTAAATATTTTTTAGAATCTGTTTTACTGTTATATTAATAAAATGTGACCCCAAATAAGGAGAGGTTGGATTTTCTTAGATGAGATTAAGAATGACCATTGTTTGCTGTTGTTGACAACATTACAACGTCGTACTTAGCAACTTTTATTTTGTTCTGTCCAGTATCTACTGAATCTGTATGAAATCTGGGGGGCAGGCTTTATACATAATGAGTGATTTGCCTGCATATTGAACTTTGTGGAATATTCAGAAATGTTCACCCANAGATGAGATTAAGAATGACCATTGTTTGCTGTTGTTGACAACATTACAACGTCGTACTTAGCAACTTTTATTTTGTTCTGTCCTGTATCTACTGAATCTGTATGAAATCTGGGGGGTAGGCTTTATACATAATGAGTGATTTGCCTGCATATTGAACTTTGTGGAATATTCAGAAATGTTCACCCACCCACCCAAGCCTGAATTAGAGACGTTTGGACTATAATCAGACTGCAGTGAGTTCACATCTGCCTCTGTCACTTTCCCTCATATTGGGGCTTCCCTGATAGTCCAGTTGGTAAAGAATCTGCCTGCAATGCAGGAGACCCCAGTTTGACTTCTGGGTCAGGAAAATCTGCTGGAGAAGGGAAACGCTACCCACTCCAGTATTCTTGGGCTTCCCTTTTGACTCAGCTGGTAAAGAATCTGCTTGCAATGTGGGAGACCTTGGTTGGATCCCTGGGTTGTGAAGATATCCTAGAGAAGGGAAAGGCTACCCACTCCAGTATTCTGGCCTGGAGAATTCCATGGAGTGTATATCCATGGGGTCGCAAAGAGTTGGACACGGCTGTGCAGTGTTCACGTTTTTCAGAAAATTGAGGTATAGCTGTATATTGCCGATGCTGCTCACAGCACCAGTCGTCTTGTTGTATCTCATGGTGCACACTGTTCATTGAACCCAGCGTAGGCAGAGCTCAAGGTAAGAGGCTGAAGAAGACGTGGGGAGCTGTAGGAACTGCAGACATGCTTATTCTCTTCTGCCAGCAGCCATGGCATAACCTAACAGAGCGCAGTCTCTCCTGGCTGGCACAGTAGCCGTCCCCTGGTTTTCTCCTCTCGTGGCTGACCCCACAGACACAGCAGGGATGCAGCAGTAGCTCGCCCTGCTTTTTAGGTGGGGTTCATGTGCACGTGCGGCACACAACCCGTTACCAAGCAGGTGCCCCGTGATGGGCCTGTGCCGTGCTGTGAGTGATCTCAGCTGGCACATAGTTATTTACAAAACCTGGGGCGAGAGGGCCTGAACATGCCATCTTGGGTAATTTTCTCTCTCCCCACAAGTTGACATAACATTTTATTAATCCTTGGTGTACAACATAATTTGCTATGTGTATATATTGCAAAATGACCACCTCAGTAAGTCCAGTTAACATTTGACTCCAATCATAATTACATTTATTGAATTCTTTGTATGTGCTGGGTACTATGATACAGTTAGAAACAAGGCAAATTTGGTTTCAGGCCATCCTGTAGATCTTGTATGTAAAATAATTACATCAGTTGTTTTAAAAATCTCTGACACTGGAAATGCTACAAAAACCAGTAAACAAACCAATTGAGTGGTAACATTTGAAGATCCAGAACTGGAAAGTGAATAATATAAATTAAGCACAAAATATTTCCATATCCTGCCAAATAATTTCTTCAGTAAATCATAAGTACTTACCAATGTTGAACCCTGAGACAGTGTTATGGATTTGGCGTTACCAGATTGCGTCCTGCACCCTTCCATGTGGAATCTATAGTCAGTGGGATGTTCTAGGGCGGTAGCTCTGTGAGTTTGTACCAGATTGCGTCCTGCCCGCTTCCATGTGGAGTCTACAGTCAGTGGGATGGTCCAGGGCGGTAGCTCTGTGAGTTTGTACCAGATTGCGTCCTGCCCGCTTCCACGTGGAGTCCACAGTCCGTGGGATGGTCCAGGGCGGTAGCTCTGTGAGTTTGTACCAGATTGCGTCCTGCCCGCTTCCACGTGGAGTCCACAGTCCGTGGGATGGTCCAGGGCGGTAGCTCTGTGAGTTTGTACCAGATTGCGTCCTGCCCGCTTCCACGTGGAGTCCACAGTCCGTGGGATGGTCCAGGGCGGTAGCTCTGTGAGTTTGTACCAGATTGCGTCCTGCCCGCTTCCACGTGGAGTCCACAGTCCGTGGGATGGTCCAGGGCGGTAGCTCTGTGAGTTTGTACCAGATTGCGTCCTGCCCGCTTCCACGTGGAGTCCACAGTCCGTGGGATGGTCCAGGGCGGTAGCTCTGTGAGTTTGTACCAGATTGCGTCCTGCCCGCTTCCACGTGGAGTCCACAGTCCGTGGGATGGTCCAGGGCGGTAGCTCTGTGAGTTTGTACCAGATTGCGTCCTGCCCGCTTCCACGTGGAGTCCACAGTCCGTGGGATGTTCCAGGGCGGTAGCTCTGTGAGTTTGCAGCAGGAACCCATGCTAGCTTCACACCACAGGGTGTTGTTCGTTTAGTAAAAGAATTAGTCATTGTATCACCTAGAATTTGATATTGTGTTATTTATTGAGCCCGTGGTAAAGTACATACTAAACATGTGCTTTACAGTATAATAATTAGCATATAATTTTCAACGTTTCAGTGAACTTTTGCAATAAAATTTAAGAGGATTTTAATTGCAGGTAATAAGGATTGCTTGTTAATAGGCTGTAGATAATTAGGGAGCTATTTGCATTCTCTGCCCACAAATTTTCTTAGTGTTCTGAGCTTCACTTAATTCATAACTTTATCTCATGAGGATTAGTTAATCCCATTTAGTCAGAGTAATAAGAGACATGATGTTTCTCCTCTTCAGCTCTCTCCCAGAGTTCTAATGATTCTTGGAAAGATTTTAACATTGATTAGTTTTATTTATTATGAGGAGAAGTAGAGTATCTTTCTTAGTCTTTTACTCTAATGAAATAAAACATCATGGTAAGTGGCACTGACATTCACGGCAGTTAATTTTAGTTTTGCTAATGTAAATTTTATTTTACTATGGCATTTTAATATAAATCTCATTTCAAATATTAACAGATCACTTTGCAGAAAAGTACCACCAGGAATGAGTTTGCATGCATTTTTCCTATCCTTTTGCTGGCTCTATAGCTGTCTTTTAAAATCAGGTATTTATAATACTATTCAACTTCTGCTTGAGATTCCCTGTTGTATTTGAAATGTGGCTATTTAATATATACTGTTTTTCTGGAAACGTTTCACTTCCAATAAGACTTTTTAGGGCCCAAACCCCCAAATCTACTTGAAGGTGTTAGGAAAAATAGAATATTTTCTTCGTTATTATATGGCGTATTACCGTTGGTAGATGTCTGTTCTTAATAAACCAAAAAAAAGTGAAAGAGAGGCCATAATTTTTAAATCTTTTTCTTTCAGGCTTAGACTCTTTGGGCCTTTTTAGTAACTACTGTAGAATAAAGATTTTTAAGTAAGAAAGTTTGGATTCTGTATATTTTGATATGAAACTTTAGCCTTAATAACCTCCCTATGCCTTGCTCAGTGAAAACATCTATTCAGTGAAATTATATATTCTAAAGGATTGTTCTGAATGTAAAATAACATATGGAATGTGCTCTGCATGTTGCCTGGCAAATAGTAAGTCCTCAAAGTAAATTGTAATGTTTAATATTATATTTAAAACAACCTCTTGCCTATCACATGCTCTTACCTATTTTTCGAGCTCTGCCTGTGGTTTACTTGAAATGAAACATCCTTATATTTTTGTAAAACATTTAGAGTGTTCTGTCATCTTGGAATAATCATTTATTGTTTATTTATTTTTTGCTAATCTATGTAGTGTTCTTCATTTCTAAGCCTCTACCTGCTTTTACATGTATTAGATTTAGGTGTAAAGAAATAGAGGAAAACAACAGAATGGGAAAGACTAGAAATCTCTTCAAGAAAATTAGGGATACCAAGGAAACATTTCATGCAAAGATGGGGTCGATAAAAGACCGAATGGTATGGACCTAACAGAAGCAGAAGATATTAAGAAAAGGTGGCAAGAATACACAGAAGAACTGTACAAAAAAGAGCTTCACGACCCAGATAATCACGATGGTGTGATCACTCACCTAGAGCCAGACATCCTGGAATGTGAAGTCAAGTGAGCCTTAGAAAGCATCACTACAAACATAGTTAGTGGAGATGATGGAATTACAGTTGAGCTATTTCAAATCCTGAAAGACGATGCTGTGAAAGTGCTGCTCTCAATATGCCAGCAAATTTGGAAAACTCAGCAGTGGCCGCAGGACTGGAAAAGGTCAGTTTTCATTCCAATCCCAAAGAAAGGCAATGCCAAAGAATGCTCAAACTACCGCACAATTGCACTCATCTCACACGCTAGTAAAGTAGTGCTCAAAATTCTCCAAGCCAGGCTTCAGCAATACGTGTACCGTGAATTTCCAAATGTTCAAGCTGATTTTAGAAAAGGCAGAGATCAAATTGCCAACATCTGGTGGATCATCAAAAAAGCAAGAGAGTTCCAGGAAAACATCTATTTCTACTTTATTGACTAGTGGTTCTTTTGTTTGTTTGCAGTGAGTGGTATGTAAAGCAGACCAGTGAGAACTAAGGCCATGATTGTCAAGGATCTTAAATCAGAGACAAGAAATTTACCCCAATTCTGTCAGTCATTTTAAAGTTTTTGAGCTAGGAAATGAGTTACTGTCTTTCTATAAGTTGATCTTCTTGTCGTTTTTAAAACGCATTAGGTGTTGGAAGAGATTGAATGGAAAGCAGACACGAGATATTTTAGTATTTCAGGAGTGAACAAGTGCTTAAAGTAGGACAGTTTTAAAAGCATAAGTGGTTTTAAGAAAGATCATGTCCAATGCTGGAAGGTCATAGGAAACAAAATAATAAGGAAAGAACTTTAAACTTGTCAACCAAGAAGCTCCTGGATATGTTAGAACTTTTTTGTTCGTATGGAAATATTGGAGGATGGATTATAAAATCTAGGGAATGAGTGAATGGTTAGTAAATAGAAGTAATGAGAAAAGATATCTCTTTTAAAATTTGATGCTGTGAAGAGATCAGAAAATCTTACTTGAAACTACTGTCTGTTAGGTTCTCTTAGCAGATAAACTTATCTCTGAAAAATCAGAGGCCCTCTGGGACAAACTCCTTCATGTATTCCCCAAACATACTTTCTCTTTCAGGTGTATTCCCAACATTTTCCAAAGTGCTAACAAGCTTCTTTGTAACCTATGAAAATGACCTCATGGGAAAGAGGCTCCTGGTCAAGCATGAGTTGGCATCCAGAGGTCTTTTGTTCTCCTGGTTTTCTGCCTTTTTCTCAGTCTTCCCCCTTTTTTTTGCTTAAAGACTATCTGAATTATTGCATGTAGGTGACTCTTTTCCTGAATTTTATGTCGTACGCTCTTAATTCAGGGTACTATTTACACTCTCTATTACCCATTTGAAATTGGAATGAATAAACATTTCTTGAGCCTTGTACATGACCCTACTGCCCAGAAGAATATTTGCCAATAGAAAGAAAGACATGTTAAAAGTATAATTACAATATGATAAATCACAATAATAAATACATTGAAATATCCAGGATATACTGATATCTTTGAAAGTAATGACAGATTAACGTTCGTAGTTAGGCTGATAATGTGATCCCAAGGTTCATTCATTGTCACATCTTTAAGGAACTTTGAGTAGTTCAGTGTAAAGGAGCACAGTGTGAGTGGTAATCTGGAAAAGAGATTTATGTTTCTCTTTTACTTACGTTTTTTCACTAGTTTTTCTTTTCGGCTGCATTGGGTCTTCATTTCTGTGCGTGGCCTTCCTCTAGCGGCAAGCGGGGGCTGCTCTCTAGTTTTGGTCTGCAGGCTTCTCGTTTCAGTGGCTTCCCTGGATGCGGAGCACACGCTCTAGGCACATGGGCTTCAGGAGCTGTGGAACAGGGACTTAGCTGCTTTGTGCCGTGTGGCATCTTCCCAGACCAGGGATCAAACCTGTGCCCCTTCCGCAGGCAGTTGGATTCCTGTCTACTGCACCAGCAGGAAAGTCCAAACATGTTCCTCTATTAGATTAATTTTTCAGGAATTAGTTTCTAGAAATAAAGTTACTAAATAAAAAAAATGAGTGTTTCTCACAACTATTGATTCATGCATATTGACACATTCCTCAAGGCATTTGGCAAGGTTTTTAGAATTGTTCTAAAGAATTGTATAGAAGTGCACATGATGGAAAAACCTAGGTTGTAGCACTGGTACTAAAATCCATTTTGTTTACTTATTAATATATTAAAAGATAAACATTTATGGTGCTCTAAGACTGTACTCTTATTTTTTGCTAATTATTTCTTGCCTGTGCCTTGAATAAATTGTATAGTAGGTATTTTTTAATTGACATATGACATGATCATTTTTTCCTTTGTCTAACACTTTCTTTAGCTGGCTTCAAGACAGAATAATCTACTACCTTATTATACATTACTTCATACCAGTTGCCCTTGCTGGATTGTCTTTATTTTTGCTAAAGTCTGAATGTTATAATGCTCCAGGGCCCAAAATATTTATTTACCAAGAATGACTGATGATCTCATTCAGTTCCAAGTTTTAAAAGCCATCTTTTTGCCAGCTTTACATCCCTAGCTCCTGTGAACTCCAGAGTTCTGTATCTAATTGCCTATTCCATTTGTCTGTTTGCTAAATATTTCAAACTTAATATGTCAAAAGGAACCTCTCCTAATGTGTTTTATTCATTCTTTCTGTCTCATTCAATGTTATTACTTCCATCATTTCAGTTGCTCACACTTAAACTCTGAAGTTATCTCTATCTTCATTCTTCCTCTCATACCCCACAGTATCATGTAATTTTAATGGCATATCCTTTAAAATATACTTGGGTATACTTACCATGCTCCACCCTTAGAGCCCTATCACATGCTTTTTGTGCTGGAACATTCTTAGCCATTAATATAGCCCACATTCTGTCTACATCCATGGTCTTAATCATACATCACTTTGCCCATCTTTGACCAGCCTTCTTAAGTCAGCCTTTTCAGATCATCCCATGTACCTTCATCACTGTCGCTTACCTGCATCCACAGAGTAAAATTATTTTCTTTCTTCATATCTTTTATGGCATTCTATTAATTTTTTCATTATTTCCACCCCCCCCCNACAAGCTTCTTTGTAACCTATGAAAATGACCTCATGGGAAAGAGGCTCCTGGTCAAGCATGAGTTGGCATCCAGAGGTCTTTTGTTCTCCTGGTTTTCTGCCTTTTTCTCAGTCTTCCCCCTTTTTTTTGCTTAAAGACTATCTGAATTATTGCATGTAGGTGACTCTTTTCCTGAATTTTATGTCGTACGCTCTTAATTCAGGGTACTATTTACACTCTCTATTACCCATTTGAAATTGGAATGAATAAACATTTCTTGAGCCTTGTACATGACCCTACTGCCCAGAAGAATATTTGCCAATAGAAAGAAAGACATGTTAAAAGTATAATTACAATATGATAAATCACAATAATAAATACATTGAAATATCCAGGATATACTGATATCTTTGAAAGTAATGACAGATTAACGTTCGTAGTTAGGCTGATAATGTGATCCCAAGGTTCATTCATTGTCACATCTTTAAGGAACTTTGAGTAGTTCAGTGTAAAGGAGCACAGTGTGAGTGGTAATCTGGAAAAGAGATTTATGTTTCTCTTTTACTTACGTTTTTTCACTAGTTTTTCTTTTCGGCTGCGTTGGGTCTTCATTTCTGTGCGTGGCCTTCCTCTAGCGGCAAGCGGGGGCTGCTCTCTAGTTTTGGTCTGCAGGCTTCTCGTTTCAGTGGCTTCCCTGGATGCGGAGCACACGCTCTAGGCACATGGGCTTCAGGAGCTGTGGAACAGGGACTTAGCTGCTTTGTGCCGTGTGGCATCTTCCCAGACCAGGGATCAAACCTGTGCCCCTTCCGCAGGCAGTTGGATTCCTGTCTACTGCACCAGCAGGAAAGTCCAAACATGTTCCTCTATTAGATTAATTTTTCAGGAATTAGTTTCTAGAAATAAAGTTACTAAATAAAAAAAATGAGTGTTTCTCACAACTATTGATTCATGCATATTGACACATTCCTCAAGGCATTTGGCAAGGTTTTTAGAATTGTTCTAAAGAATTGTATAGAAGTGCACATGATGGAAAAACCTAGGTTGTAGCACTGGTACTAAAATCCATTTTGTTTACTTATTAATATATTAAAAGATAAACATTTATGGTGCTCTAAGACTGTACTCTTATTTTTTGCTAATTATTTCTTGCCTGTGCCTTGAATAAATTGTATAGTAGGTATTTTTTAATTGACATATGACATGATCATTTTTTCCTTTGTCTAACACTTTCTTTAGCTGGCTTCAAGACAGAATAATCTACTACCTTATTATACATTACTTCATACCAGTTGCCCTTGCTGGATTGTCTTTATTTTTGCTAAAGTCTGAATGTTATAATGCTCCAGGGCCCAAAATATTTATTTACCAAGAATGACTGATGATCTCATTCAGTTCCAAGTTTTAAAAGCCATCTTTTTGCCAGCTTTACATCCCTAGCTCCTGTGAACTCCAGAGTTCTGTATCTAATTGCCTATTCCATTTGTCTGTTTGCTAAATATTTCAAACTTAATATGTCAAAAGGAACCTCTCCTAATGTGTTTTATTCATTCTTTCTGTCTCATTCAATGTTATTACTTCCATCATTTCAGTTGCTCACACTTAAACTCTGAAGTTATCTCTATCTTCATTCTTCCTCTCATACCCCACAGTATCATGTAATTTTAATGGCATATCCTTTAAAATATACTTGGGTATACTTACCATGCTCCACCCTTAGAGCCCTATCACATGCTTTTTGTGCTGGAACATTCTTAGCCATTAATATAGCCCACATTCTGTCTACATCCATGGTCTTAATCATACATCACTTTGCCCATCTTTGACCAGCCTTCTTAAGTCAGCCTTTTCAGATCATCCCATGTACCTTCATCACTGTCGCTTACCTGCATCCATAGAGTAAAATTATTTTCTTTCTTCATATCTTTTATGGCATTCTATTAATTTTTTCATTATTTCCACCCCCCCCCACCTCTTCCATGAGAACAGAAAATGTGTTTTATTTACTTGTGCATCCTCCGTGCTTGGCACATAGTAGGCGCTAGGTGCATATTTGTGAAATGAATGAATGATCTCTAATGGTTTGTGCTTTCCTAAAATAGAGAAGGTGTTTAGGGTAGGTTATTTCGTCTTCTTCATTTATGTTTCTCAGCCTAGAATGGACCAGTTTTGGATAGAGGTGGTTATTTGAAAATTCTTATGTTAGGTGAAAGGGATGATAGTTGGATTATATGACCTTCAAATTTCCCCTGAAGTGATTCATGGAGAAATTTATTCTTTATTCAAGTGATAGGTACAGTCTCTGCAAAATTATCAATATATTAATTTGAAAAAGTACCACGTTATGAATATCTTAGTTTCATTTTACTGTAGTTACATTTTTTTTGTTCCATTGCTTCAGAATCTGAAAATCCTTTGTAGGCTTCCTTTTCTACTATCCCCTCTGTGTTATAACCTTAATACATAATTAACTTTTGCTTTGTAAAACACCTTCACTATGCTGTAGCTCGCTCTTTTATATGATCATTATTTGAAGTGATTTGTCCACAAAAGATTAATTTTGATAAATTTTTGATATTTCATATCATTGAATTTGACTGAAATACTGGTTCTTTTCTGAAGGTTGTTATAAATCGAGCAATATGAGAATATAATAGAGTTGATTTTGTTATAATTTTGCTTTATGTATATTTCTTCATCTAATTGCATTCTTTATTTCGGGATTTATTTTGAAACAGTAATTTTAGTTTTATCATCAAAATGTTTTTGTAAACTCCCCAAGTTATTTTTGTCTTTTTTCATGAATTTCACATGTTACTGTTGTATAACTTAAAAAATGAAATATATAACATTCAAACTATGTTAAAAGTTTCCCTCCACCTTTTTAGGGTCCAGGGCTATGTTTGAAACATAAACTAACAAAGAAAGAGTAGCAGGAATAAAGCATACAAATTTACTTACTATATTATATGACATGGGAGCCTTCATAAAGAAATGAAGCCTTGAAGAAACAGACCTGTATATTTTTACGTTAGGTTTGATGAGTGAACCCTGGTGGAGGAATATGATAGGTTAAGGAGTATGAGTTAATAGCAATAAACTGGGGAAAATTAGCAAGACCTGGTAGGATTCTTTTTGGTTTTCCTTTGTCTTCAGAGATAACAATGGGCATCTCTTGCTGAAGAACTTTGTACCCTTTTTCAAGGAAGAAGGATGAGAGTGAGATGGGCTGGCTGGAGAAGATCAGAATGATGTTTCTGCTTCTGCTGTTTACTCAGAATTCCTTCAGCTTAAAATATTCACTATGACAGGGTGCCTTATTTTGGGGAATTCTGACCTAAACTCCATCATGTTCATAAAAGAAAAACAACTACTTACGAAAACATACTTTTTTTTCATCTTATTTGATGATCTAATATTTTAGTCTAAACCTTCTCTGATTCTTTAGCTTTTTTTCTACAAGAGAAATAATATGCAGAAATAACAGGCAACAAAAACTGACAAGAAACAACAAAGTCAAAATTTTAAATGCATACAGAATTTACATAAATGTATATTCTCTGTCCTTTTGGATTGTTTGTTGGTGACTCTTGATGCCAAAGTGAGGTTTTATTTTCACAACATACTAGTCAAAATGTCTTGGATAATTTTAATTTTTAAAATATATCTTAGAGTAATAAGTGTTATTTGCATTAGTGTCCTGTAGTGCTGTGAATTAAATTTTATCCAATTGTGATTTAAAATATGATAGTGTCAGAAAAATTTTTTAAGAGTCAAGTTTATATAGCAAATACCACCTAATGTATAAGTAGATAAACATTGATATTAAGCTTTATTTATGAAAAGCAGTGATAGCCTGATGCCTCACTTAACTCAGTACTTCCACAGTGATTTGCTTAATATGATAAATTATGCAGTCTTGCATTTTGACCTTATGGCCCTTTAGAATTTACGTATTTGCCATATTATAGCATAATACCTGTAACTCATTCCTGTACTCCTGAACTTGATTTTTCCATTGTGCATATGAAGGTATTTATTGATATTCTGTGATGTTTAGGTAGTTTCTTTTGAACATAAACAGTCAAAGGCTCAGCTGTTTTTTTTCCCCTAAATCTTTTTGTTGCAAAAGAAAAGAAAAATAGGCAAATAATGCCTGCTTGTATATTTATTTTCTTGATTTAAGTGTATAAAAGGTACTGAGATGTTGTTTAAAAAGTAAATGAATGTAAGTTTAGCTACATATTTCTGTCATAACATATTTAGGTTAACGTATTAGTTGCTCAGTCATGTCCAACTCTTTGTGACCCTATGGACTGTAGCCCGCCAGGCTCCTCCATCCATGGGATTTTTCAGGTAAGAACACTGCAGTGGGTTGCCATTTCCTTCTCTTGGGGATCTTCTTGACCCAGGGATTGAACCTGGGTCTCCTGCATTGCATACAGACTCTTTACCATTTGAACCACCAGGGAAGAAGGAAGAAATAACTTGTAGAAATACATTTAATTGTATCATTTAAAATATTTAGCTGTTTGTGGCTTATGTCTAGACTTTCAGAAAAGATAAGACAAGAATGGAAAATTATTTAAATAGTCATTAAATCAACAAATCTTGATAAGGACCATTGATAAAAGTTACTCATTCTATAGCATAGAGAGGTATTATTGTGTTTGAGAATATTGTGGTTTAATGGTAAAGTTGTACATGTAGTTAACTACTTTGCAATGGGATATGTATGGCAAAAGATCTGATGGTTTACTTTCAGACTTCAGTGAAGCATAGTGTGGATTTAGGGGGGAACAGGATGTTAGGATTTCACAATGAACGTGAAGTCCAGACAGACAAAAGATGGCATGGGAATGATGATAAGTCACATCAGAATTGGAAAGAGGTTATGCAAGGAGCTGCCGTGAAGCGTATTGGAATTTTGAGGAAGTCCAGAGAGAAGGCATGGTTTTGACACAGGCTGTATGATAGGGAATGGTTGTAAATAAATCTAGACCCAGGTGAAAGCAGATCCTAAGAGGTCCTAATTTGTATAGTGGAGAATTAGGACTTTTTCTGATGGAGATAGGAATCCTGAAAAACATTTTTATATTGTGTGCACCTCGGATAACAGTGTTTTTAAAGGAAAAGCAGAACATTTTTGGCAGTTTGAAAGCTGTTCTGAAAGGAAGGTTCAAGTGGTAGAGGCTGGGTAAGAAGCTGTCAAGAGAACTTAGAGGACCAGAGACTGGAAGTGTTGGCTTTGGCAGTGCCAGTGGGGGTGGTGAGAAAGGGACCGGTTAGGAGGCGGTTGCAGTGCTTCTCTACTCTCTCAAGTTTAGTGCTTTCATTCTTTAACAAATATCTGGTAATTCTCCCTTATCTATGAATTTTACTTTCAAATAGGGAATAGACTTTTCCTAGATAAGTAGTATTAAATCGACAGAATGTCTAAAGTCTTATTAAACAGAGGAATAAAATGAAAGTAAATAAAAGTAAGTAATATTTATTTTAGTATTCAGTAAGTACTCCAACATGATGATGCTAAAAGACATATGAGGTACTTAGATGGCTTGGAGTCATATATAGATTTCACTATGATTGTGACAGCTACAGATCTGTCTGCTGGAGTTAGAGCATACAGTGAATCTTTCAGGAGCACGTGACTGGCTATGATGTGACTTTCCTAGATGGTGAAAAATTGTTGGGATAGTACTGAACAAGACAAAGTTCAGTTTTTGCCTCAGTTTACACAACACTTACTTGGGAATGAAAGCAAAAATATTTGGGGGCATGGAAATGGCAACCCACAGGTCACAAGAACGGACCTCTTTGGGTCCCTGCCCTTTCGGACCACCCGACGACAGATACCCCAGCGTGTCTCAGCCTGTGCTGACTTCACTCTTAGCAGCAGCAGATAGTTTTAGGTAGTCATCTGTCTAGTTGTCTACCGTCCTGTCTACTGATAGCCATTAGAATGTTCTAAAGTCATGCAAGATCTAAGGCCATCATTAATGTAATAGTGTTCTACTTCGTGTAAAATGCCTAGGATCCCTTTCTGCCCATTCTTCCAATAACTCATAGTCACACTCCATAGTCCTAGTGACAGTCAAAACTTTCCTATCAAGTTTCCTTAACTCCCTCTAGGGAACAGTACTACACTTATTGAGAACCAGTGGTATGGTACAGAGAGCATTATTTTTCATTTCAGAGACACCTAAGTTCCGGTCTTATTCTCCCCGTGTTTTGCTTGTGTGACTTTAAGTAAGGTAGTATATGGCCCATAGTTTTATCATCTTAAAATAAGAATTCTGTTGTTAAAACTAAATGAGTTCCCTCATAAGCACAGATACGAATATTTCTAGTAAGATATAATGAAAAATTGAATCATATAAATGGTAGTATAATGTTACCAGTAGAATTTATCTAAAGAATGCAAGAGTAGTTTGCCATGCAAAATCAGTTAATATATCATATTAATCAAAGAATGGTCAAAACTTTATGATCACTGCAATAGATACAAAAGAAACATTTTTAGAAACCCATTCATAATTTTAAGAACCTATCAAGAAATTAGGAATAGTAGGAACCTTCCTCAAGCTGATAAATGATACCCATGAAAGACTTACAGCTAACAGCATTCTGGTGAAACTGAATGCTCTCCCACTAAAATTGGGAAATCTTATCACTTTGACTCAGCCTTGTTTTAGAGATTCTGTGTCTTGCAGAAAAACAGGACAAAGCTATAGTTTTTCCAGTTGTCATGTACAGATGTGAGAGTTGGACCATAGTAAGTCAGTGCCAAAGAACTGATGCTTTTTAATTGTGGTACTGGAGAAGACTTGAGAGCTCCTTGAACAGCAAGGAGATCCAACCAGTCAGTCTTAAAGGAAATCAACCCTGAATATTCATTGGAAGTCCTGGTTCTGAAGCTGAAGCTGCAGTACTTTGGCCACCTGATATGCAGAGCCAACTTATCGGAAAAGACGTTTTCCTGGGAAAGACTGAAGGCAAAAGGAGAAAGAGGCAGCAGAGGTTGAGATGGTTAGATAGCATCACCCAGTCAATGGACCTGAGTTTGAGCAAACTCCAAGAGATGGTGAAGGACGGGGAAGTTTGGTGTGCTGCACTCGTTGGGGGTCATGAAGATTCGGATAGGACTTAGCAGCTGGACAACAACAACAAATGGCTAATAAGCTCATGCAGTAATGATCAACATCATTAGTTGATCCTAAGTTGAGGGTAGGAGCAGAGATGATCTCCAATGTGCACAAGGGAAGTTTTGGGATGTGAAAGCATTCTAAAAATGGATTATGGTGTTGATTGCACAAGTGTATAAATTTACCCTAAATCATCAAACTGTAAGTTTAAAATAAGTTAAACAAAAAGTATAACCTCTCTCCTCCCTTTTCTCCTCATTTCATTTCCCAGCTGTTCAGTCAAAAAAACGCTGGGTAGACAGAAAAGCATAGAGTCCACAGGTAAGACCAGCAGGGAGGCAGAGTGTAGGCAAGACGTGGAGGCTGTCTCTGCGGACCAGTGGCTCAGCATCGAGTGTCGGGGCCCAGTCAGGTTAAGGAGAGTGTCCCACTGGGGCATGGTCAGAAAAGGATGGCTGTCAAAGTCTGGGAAGAACAAGCAGGGTGTCTGTCTACGAGGGACCCAGCACAGGCTGTCGGACTGAAGTGTGGTGAAAGAGACGTCCACAGAGCAAGGGAGCCAGCGTGTGCCGTTGGGGCCTGAGGAACGTGTGGAGAGCATCTGTGCAGAGTGCCACGTCCTCGCCTGGCACGCAGTGATGAGCCCGCGGACCTGAGTAGGTCATCTCTGTGTGTAAGGAGGCTGCTGTGTTGAGAGGAGTTTGGTCATGTTCACAGAGGCTGATCAAATAATCCTGACTACCATAATCAGGGTTTCTCTGTGTTAAAAAACAGAATTACAAATAAGGAAAGGGAGAAAACTGGAATGTACCCTGTAGTTCTTTCTTGGGTTTCTGGTTTTTTTTTTCTCTTTGACCCTGTGGCATGCAGGATCTTAGTTACCCCACCAGAGATCCAGCTTGTGCTCCCTGCTGTGGAAATGCAGAATCTTAACCAATGGATGTGCCCATTCTCAGTCGATAAATATATGAGTGTGTGGATATAGATCCTGAAATAAATGCAGATAGACATAGAAATAAATGTAGAAGTATGTGTATATGTGGAATATGTATATACTTAGCTATATTTCCTAGTTCTCCTAATGAGAGAATCTGAAAGCATCATCTCAAGAGCAATGAATAAGCCTTGAGCCCTGATCTTGATTTTGAAATAAGATTCCACATTGAAACCAGGGTTCTGTAGAGTAATGGGCACTTTCAGGACCCTGGCAGGGAAACTCTTAAGATGAGCCAGAAGTAACTTGTTGTTGTAGAAAGTAAAAGTGCTGAAAGAATGTTGGAAAGTGTAAGATGGAAAAAGAATTAGCTTGGAAGACTCTCACTGGCTAAATTGGAAGATTTAAACATCAGGATAAAAAATGATAGAAATGGATTATAACCCATTGAATTCACATTAGATGAAACTGGAAATGGTCAGTTTTCATTCCAATTCCAAAGAAAGGCAATGCCAAAGAATGCTCAAACTACCGCATGGACTCGATGGACGTGAGTTTGAGTGAACTCCAGGAGATGGTGATGGACAGGGAGGCCTGGCGTGCTGCGATTCATGGGGTCGCAAAGAGTCGGACACGACTGAGCGACTGAACTGAACTGAACAGCACAGGGCTTCTATCGATAGTTACAGAAAGGGTGAAACCATATACACAAAATTATAAGACAGTTATGTAACTCCTGTGATACAGAATGTTCAGGTTACTGAGATCAAAATTACCGATAGGACCTGATGTCTAAGCTGAGAGTCACTTGACCGGTGATACTTGCTAGCAGATAAATAGGGAGCTCCTGAAAGGCAGGGACAGCGTGGGATAGAAAACACTTCACTGTGGCTGAAGAATGCTGTGGGGCCAGGACTAATAATGCGCTCTTTCTTTCTCTTACTTGGCTCAAGTTCTCTGCTTCTGGTGTTCTTCCATTTTGATGCTGTGTTTCATTTGCATATGAGTTAATCATTCAGCACATTTATGGAAAATATACTCTGAGCATGGCTTCTTGCAAGAACACCTTTGTGTCCCTGAATCTTCCTTTTTCCTAATCCCACTTAGAGCTACCCCTGGTAAGTTCGGTTGCTGATATTTTTGTTTTAAATTGGTTCTTCTGTGATCTTAATCTCTCCTTGCACTTCAACGCTTGCTTCGGTGCAGATACCTGATTCCACTGTCTGTGGTTCTTACCTGTCTTGTAAGCCCCACACCTCTGTTTTCAAGGACTTTCTAAGTGTTTCCATGCAGGTGTACTTCAGGCTCCTCAAACTCAACACCCAAAACTAAATTCACCTACTCTTGCAAGCCTTCCCATATTTCCTCTTTTTGTTAGTGGGATCATTTTTGAAATCTAAGCGTAAAGCTGTGGATTCATAATCAACATGTACTCTCTGTCATAAACTTCAGCTGTAAATTTGGCAAAAATGAATAAGGCTGATATTGGTCAGTGGTGATTACAGTTAGGAAACAAACACTTTGATATGTTTTTGCTAGAGGAGTAAATTGGCAGTATTCTTTTGGAGGGTGATTAAGTAATAATGTCTGTGGAAATTAAAAGCAATATATTCTCATCTTAACACCTCTACAAATATGCCACTCATTCAGATGGTCTTGTTGCTTTGCTGAAAAATGGGAAATCTATTTCTTCTTTCAAGCCCATCTTATTCTCAGATTGGATACTTTCAACTTCGGTCTTCTTAGAAATTAGCCGTAAGATTGTACCCTCTCATTCCAAGAAACAAGTCCCTTTTTGTGTACTACTGCTAATGATGTTCTGGTGGTGGCCTGGCTGCAGCAACTTTTATTATTAGTTAGACATTTCTTTACTAAGTTTATAGGACTTCCCTGGTGGCTCAGATGGTAAAGCATCTGTCTACAATGCGGGAGACCCAGGGATTGAACCCAGGGGAAGATCCCCTGGAGAAGGAAATGGCAGTCCACTCCAGTACTATTGCCTGGAAAATCCCATGGACAGAGGAGCCCGGTAGGCTACAGCCGATAGAGTCGCAAAGAGTCGGACATGACTGAGCGACTTCACTTTCACTTTTACTAAGTGCATAAGCCTTATTATTTTGTGAGGTGTCCCTGCACTTACTAGTTTAAAAATCATAAAATGCAGAGCGGAAATAGTCTAAATACTGGGAATTCTCTAATAAAATGTGAAAGATTGTTGGTCTAAGAAATTAAAAGATGAAATAAAGCTGATGAAAATATTTTGAAAAGATTAACTGTACAAAAATGTTTGGTTCTTTTCATAGATGATTATTACTATTTTAATGAAATTCATTGAAACACAAGGTTAGGAAGCTCTGTTTCTAAGTTATTTTAATTAAAGGTACAAATTTGAGAGTTTTCATGAAAGTGAAGTCACTCAGTTGTGTCCGACTCTTTGCGACCTGTGGACTGTAGCCCACAAAGCTCCTCCGTCCATGAGATTCTCCAGGCAAGAATACTGGAGTGGGTTGCCATTTCCTTCTCCAGGGGATCGTCCCGACCCAGGGATAGAACCCAGGTCTCCCACATTGCGATACAAATATTTTTTAGCAACAAAAATCTCATGATGATGGAACTATCTCTGAATGTTTCTATAGTATGTACTTTTTAAAAGTACTTGCTTTTCACTGTTAAAATGCCACCTTTCTGTCCAAGGGGTATGTGTTTATTTTCAAATAGTTGCTATGTAGCATATTATTGCCACCGGGGAAGGCAATGGCACCCCACCCCAGTACTCTTGCCTGGAAAATCCAATGGACGGAGTAGCCTGGTGGGCTGCAGTCCATGGGGTCGCTAACAGTCGGACAGACTGA